>OX578285.1:54058011-54608614 GCA_951217055.1 Gerris lacustris
TAAGAATAAAATACCCTCCAAATCGCAGTGTGGAGGCTATTTATGATTTTAATTAAGATTGAATTTAATTTCACAATGTGTTTGATTATGCGTATAAAAATATTACAATCCTAAATCTAAATATAAATTAGTTAAGAATAAATTATACAGTCCTAAAGTCTCTCCCCCCCCCCCCCCCACCCCCCTCTTAACTTTTGAACGGTTTGTGATAAATTAATGAAATTCGGGGGATCTCTACCATGCAAAGGAAAGTTTGCAATCGCCCACTAGGGGCAACCACCCACTTTGCCCCCAGGCCACCCAACATCAAAATTTCAAATTGGAATGTATATTTTTGATAGCATATTTGGATTCTACGGTGAAAAATAATAAACTTTTACTTAAAACTATTTTTTCTATCTCCAATATTTTGCCCCCCACAGGGGGGCAAAGACTTCTGACAATACGTTGTAAAATCTAAACAGTTAGAAATAAATTAATGAAACTTACGGGATCCGTACCATGTAAAGGGGAGTTTGTTTTCATGCAATCGCACAGTAGGGGGCAACCAGCCATTTTGCCCCCAGGCCACCAAACTTCAAAATTTTAACCTAGAGTGTATTTTTTTTTATAGCAGATTTAGATTCTACGGCGAAAAATAAAAATATTTTACTTCTAACTTTTTTTTCTATCTCCAATATTTTGCCCCCTATAGGGGGAAAAGGTATAAAAATGGTAGATTTCAGAGCTTGGGGGCAAAATGGTAGTTGCCCCTACTACGCGAGTGGATGAATACACACTTCCCTTTACATGGTACTGATCCCCCAAGTTTCATTACTTTATTTCTAACCGTTTAGATTTTATAACGATCTAAGTGTTATTTTTTTACTATTTCGGAAGGATTATTTTGTTATCTTTGCCTCCCTGTGGGGGGCAAAATATTGGAGATAGAAAAAATAGTTTCAAAGTTAAAGATTATTATTTTTCACCCTAGAATCCAAATATGCTATCAAAAATATACATTCTAATATGAAATTTTGATGTTGGGTGGCCTGGGGGCAAAATGGTAGTTGCCCCTACTACGCGAGTGGATGAATACACACTTCCCTTTACATGGTACTGATCCCCCAAGTTTCATTACTTTATTTCTAACCGTTTAGATTTTATAACGATCTAAGTGTTATTTTTTTTACTATTTCGGAAGGATTATTTTGTTATCTTTGCCCCCCTGTGGGGGGCAAAATATTGGAGATAGAAAAAATAGTTTGAAGTAAAAGTTTATTATTTTTCACCCTTGAATCCAAATATGCTATCAAAACTATACATTCCAATTTGAAATTTTGATGTTGGGTGGCCTGGGGGCAAAGTGGGTGGTTGCCCCTAGTGGGCGATTGCATGAAAACAAACTTCCCTTTGCATGATAGAGATCCCCCGAATTTCATTAATTTATCTCAAACCGTTCAAAAGTTAAGAGGGGGGGGGGAGAGACTTTTGGAACACCCTGTATTTATAAAAAAAGCCCACGACAAAGCACAAATCAAGGTATTAATAGTAAACATAAATAAACCAAGTGATAGAAAAAAGTATTTTTTTAAATAAGGTATTTATTTATTCATATAATCACCTTTTTAATGTTTTTTTTTTTTTTATTCTTAATATATATACGAGTATATTATTACTCTACTTTTTGGTCTTCGTCACATTAAACAAAACGAACTTCAAACTCTTGACGTATTCCATTTTTTTTTACAAAAAAGATACGCTAAAATTTCTTCATATAAATGTGGAAATTTGTTGATTTATCGGCTAATACAAACGATATTGTAAAGCTAATGACTGATTATTGTATTGTCATGGTAAATACATAATCTGTGCATGTTTCAGCTTTTTAGATAATCGGGAAGTGAGACAAATATAGATTACAATATTTTTCCCCGACAATCAAGTGAAGCTAATTAAAATTTTTGTTTTTTAGGTAATAAAATCTAAAACGAAATTTTTAAAGCGTGATGTTTATTTAAAATTATTAATATCTTATTTAATATCATAGGTTCTACCTCATAAATTTCGATAAATCAAAGCCTGCAATTGCAAAGATTTTATATACAGGGTGATCCAAAAGTTCGGAAACGGCTTAATATCTCCGGTTATAATTGAGATATTAAGTTCCGGTTTGCGGGTATCATTACCATTTATAAAAAAGTACTTTTTTGGTGGGTAATTGTTTTTTCCGCCTTATTGGTTGCCGCCATATTGGATTCAACTTTGAAATTTTAAATTGGAACACCCATAAAGTCATACATTTTTGGAAAGTTCTTAAAAAAGAAGACATTTGCCGCAAACCCGAGCTTTCTATCTACTCCCTTTCCAAAAATGCGGACGCTTAAAGTTTAAAAATGTAGTATTTTTTTCTTATTTTTAATAGTTTAGGCAGATATCAAAAATCGGTCCTAGACAACTCACACTAACTTCCTCGTATTATAATCTCGGTCCCAGATCCTAGGAAACATGAATATAATATTAAATATTTATTGTATTAATATCGATGATAAACCAACGCGATGCTTAGTTAATTGATATTATTTAAAATGTGTTCAACAGGTGGGTGTTTACTTTTGTTTTCGATTTTCAACAAAATCAGATTTACTTTCATCAATATCTCAGATTCTTTCTTCAGACTTATATTGATAACTAACTTCCTCATACAGGGTGGTCCAAAAGTCTCCCCCCCCCCCCCCCCCCTTCTTAACTTTTGAACGGTTAGAGATAAATTAATGAAACTTGGGGGATCTCTACCATGCAAAGGGAAGTTTGGTTTCATGCAAACACCCACTAGGGGCAACCACCCACTTTGCCCCCAGGCCACCCAACTTCAAAATTTCAAATTGGAGCGTATATTCTTGATAGCATATTTGGATTCTACGGTGAGAAATAATAAACTTTTACATGAAACTTTTTTTTCTATCTCCAATATTTTGCCCCCTACGGGAAAGAAGAAGGGGGGGGGCAAAGATAGCAAAATAACCCTTCCGAAATAGTAAAAAAATAACACTTAGATCGTTATAAAATCTAAACGGTTTGAAATAAAGTCATGGATTTAGGGGGATCTGCACCATGTAAAGGGAAGTGTTTAATCATCCACTCGCGTACTAGGGGCAACCTCCATTTTGCCCCCAGGCGCTGAAATCTACGATTTTTATACCTTTGCCCCCTATAGGGGGCAAAATATTAGAGGTAGAAAAAAAAGTTTTAAGTAAAATATTTTTATTTTTTGCCGTAGAATCTAAATCTGCTACCAAAAATATACATTCTAGGACAAAATTTTGAAGTTAGGTGGACTAGGGGCAAAATGGGAGGTTGCCCCTACAGCGCGGTTTAATGAAAACAAACTTCCCTTTACATGGTACGGATCCCCTAAGTTTTATTAATTTATCTCTAACCTTTTAGATTTTACAACGTATTATCGGTAGGTTAATTTTGCTATCTTTGCCCACCTATAGGGGGCAAAATATTGGGAATAGAAAAGTTACAAGTAAAAGTTTATTATTTTTCACTGTAAAATCCAAATATGCTATCAAAAATATACACTCCAATTTGAAATTTTGAAGTTGGGTGGCCTGGGGGCAAAGTGGGTGATTGCATGAAAACAAACTTCCCTTTGCATGGTAGAGATCCCCCAAGTTTCATTAATTTATCTCAAACCGTTCAAAAGTTAAGAGGGGGGGGGGGAGACTTTTGGACCACCCTGTATAATCTCGGCCCCAAATCCCAGAAAACATAGTTAAACAGAAACGTTTCCGAACTTATGGATCAACCTGTATAACGATTCATTGAGACATTTTCTTTAGCAAACTATAACTGCTACCACCGGCACCGTAGTGAAATAAATAAGAACAATGAATCCTTGATAAGTTGGATCTTTTAAGGAATATTCAAAACGCCTCATATTTGATATATTTTAATCCCTCCTTGGATCATTCTCAAGGTGATTACATTGTCATAGTTATTCTTAGTTAATTTGGTAGATCCTTTAAAGGTAAGCGAAGGAAGAAGAAAAACTACTTCATTTTTAAATTGGCGACGTTTCGGCTTTCCCAGCCATCATCAAGCCTATAAACATCTGATTAGCCCTTAAGCTAAAGAGTTAAAAAATTGGTAGTGCGTGAAGTCTCAAGTAAAAAGGGTTTCGTTGGTGTTGTAAACATGAAATTAGTAGTTGGGGGGGGGGGGGGGGATTTGGATGTTTTTGACAAAATGGCGTAGAAAATTAAACGCTTTCCAAACGTGTTATATATTTTTGTAATCCACTCTTCAATACCTTTCGCTTGATACCCCACTCAAAATTTTAAAAATATATTTTTTTTCCCGTGACATCAATCAGCCGCCATCTTGGATTCCCAGGTAATCCGACCAAGTTGCTATTCTTATTTTTTCTTTGGCCCATCAGACCGCACATTTTGCATATTTTTCTATATTTTTAGTAAGAGCGGAAATACGATTTTAGGGGGGGGGGGACACGCAAAATGTCGACGTTTTTTGACAAAATGGCGCCGAAAATTGAACACTTTCCCTAAGTGATATATATATTTGTAATCTACTCTTCAATACCTTTCATTTGATACCCCACCCAAAATTTTAAAAAAATATTTATTTTCGTGTGACATGAATTATCCGCCATCTTGGATTCCCAGTAAATCAGATCAAATTGCTAATCTTATTTTTTCTATGGCCCACCAGACCACACATTTTGCATATTTTTCTATATTTTTAGTATGAGCGGAAATACGATTTTAAGGGGGGGGGGGGCACGCAAAATTTCGATTTTTTTTGACAAAATAGCGCCGAAAATTGAACACTTTCCCTAAGTGATATATATATTTGTAATCTACTCTTTAATACCTTTCATTTGATACCCTACTTAAAATTTAAAAAATATATTTTTTTCGCATGACGTGAGTTATCCGCCATTTTGGATTTGAACAGCTGATAATTTTGAGTTCGCTATATTTTTCCTGTGTGCGCGTCAAAACGATTTTTAATATTGCAAAGTTTCACGTTTCTATCTCTTTTTATTCAAAAGTTATTGGAACCGTACAGAGTGACAGACAGACAGACAGACAGACAGACAGACACATGAACGAAACTATAAGGGTTTCTTTTTTTGTTGGTTTTACCAACGAAACCCTAAAAAACGAGTCAGTCGAGTATACAAAAGAATCAGGGAACTATTTGTTCACCAACGTCAGAATCCATAAATGAACGGAGTAATCAATGCCACTATAGAAATTTAGTAAGGTATAAACATTATCACAGGTAGACTTAAAAACTAAATTAACTAAATCTCAACACTAATAACAATTACAAAAAACATTTAGCTATATCCTATATCACAGATAAAAATGACTAAGAGTAATAATATCAAATTGAAAACATAATAATAAAACAGAATGCAACATCGAGTAAAGTATATTGTCATGGATTCTGTTCGTTTATGGATTCTGACGTTGGTGAACAAATAGTTCCCTGATTCTTTTGTATACTCGACTGACTCGTTTTTTAACTCTTTAGTTTAAGGGCTAATCGGATGTTTATAGGCTTGATGATGGCTGGGAAAGCCGATGCGTCGCCAATTTAAAAATGAAGTAGTTTTTCTTCTTCCTTCGCTTACCCTTAAAGGATCTACCAAATTAACTAAGAATTACATCAGGGTACACTCTTCTCTACAAGTCATAGTTATTGTTTTATACAAAACTTCTTGAAAATAAAATTCTGAATCTTACAGATTCTCGACAATTAACCTGAAATCAGGTTCAGTCAATTACACTATTATTTAACAATATCAGACATATAAATACATGAAAATACCTTATTTAACAATATCAGACATATAAATACATGAAAATACCTTATTTAACAATATCAGACATATAAATACATGAAAATACCTTATTTAACAATATCAGACATATAAATACATGAAAATACCTTATTTAACAATATCAGACATATAAATACATGAAAATACCTTATTTAACAATATCAGACATATAAATACATGAAAATACCAAGAACAACACATTTCTACTTCCTACTTTAACTTAAAATATCCATATATTTGACCTTAACTACTCAAGTTCTTAGGAACTGGAATGGTCAAGGTCAAATATATTATTATATTATAGCCTCCACACTGCGAATTGAAGGGTATTTTATTCTTAATAATTGAATGAATTGTTCTAATTCTTTTCTATGGCGGCTCTGGAAACGAGAAGTAAATTGCTATCTAGCTTTTTTGTTGTATTTTTTATTGAGCGGTATTAATGCAAAGCCTCGCTGATTTCAAGATATTTACAAAACAATTTGAAATTTTGAGACATTGCAAAAAAAATTTACCAATTTTTTTTAAACTAAGCGAATTTTTTTTGTAAATGTGCTTGTTTCGACTAGAGTTAAATATTATCTCCTCAAAGAATCTCCATGTTTCGTCATTATATTAAAGAAAAAATTGTTATTGATGTTTTGTTTTTATCGTGTCAGTGGTGTTTTATCAAATACAATTTTTTCCATATTTCTTTCCTAGTTAGGGACATTTTCAAACCTAAAAAGAATATTTACAATTAGACCAAGATCTTTAGGCATTAATATAACTAGGCATCGCGTGGCTCTATCATTGAAGCGAGCGTAAAGTAATAAATATGTATTGAATATTGAAAAAATAGATGATCATGAATCATGATGAGTTGATAGATAATGGGTATAATAGTAGTACAGCGGCTAGTAGTAAGGGAACCACCCCGCATTCTTACTATTCCTCTAACCACACCATCTCCTTTTCAATAATTATAAAATGTATCTCTTTGCTACAACACAACTACTGCATGTATCAAATTGAAATTTTGCATGCCTGTTTCAATTGTGCATTAGATGGTGTATATGAAGTTTTATTAAAATTGTTACGTTAGAACGTAAGATATCGATAAAAAGGTTGTTTTCTCTATTATAAAAGTTTAGGTCCGCTTTAATAGTTTTAGCGATCTTTATTAATTCATAGCGGTGTCGCTGTTGGTTTTACTAAAAAATATTATTTGAAAAAAATGTTCGTCTCATCGAATAGGTGATGATAGAATCTTTTCCCGTCCTGAAATTCCAAATTAATTTTTGAACCTCACGTTTAAGCGAGCGTTGCCCGCGAACTCTTGGACGGATCACGCTGTCCTGAGTATTAGTATTAGCCTGAGTATTAGTAAGAGGATCATGTATACCAAATTGCAACTAAATCGGTCAACTTTTACTCAAGTTATCGTCACACGCGTAAACGTTACTGACAGACAGACAGACAAGATGCATAGTTTGTTGAATGTAAGAAGCTCGCTTACGCTCGCTTCAACTAACATAAAACTAATATTTTATAATCAACAATTATAAATTTCACAATTATCAGACATAAAAATACATAAATTTCTTGCTAACAATTTACTATTCTGCTATTACAGAAGTGAATTGATGAACAGACAATTGGAAATTTTATTATTATCGTTATTGCATAAATGAATGAGCCAGAAATAGTAAATTGTTAGTATGTAATTTATGTATTTTTATAATTGTGAAATTTATAATTGAATTTAAATTTAAATTAAATAACATTTTCCAGTGTCCCAAATTAGGGACGAAATATCGCAAAAAAAAGTTTTTATTTAAACACTCCTGCCGACACAATAAAAAGAAAACATCAAATATCTAAGTTCTTGTTGGTTGGTGTATTTTTTTCTAACCGCATAAAAGTCAATGATTTTTATACAAAATAACTACATATTATATGAGTTTTATGAATTGGTTGTCCCCTTTAATTATTTTGTGTCAATAGGAATAAATTTTTTTAAATATGAAATAAAATAAACTATTTCATTTCCAAAAAACGGCTTTATTTCATAATATTTTAATATATAGGCTTTATTTCATTTCTACATAGAAACATGTTCAAACCTTTTAGGATGAGACCTATATGGTTTGAAAATGTTCCAAGGTAGGAATGAAATTAGGGTTAAATAAATAATTTATTTTCTTAACAGTATAGTGATACTGTTTCATAAAAACTTAAAATACCTCAAAAAAAACTGATTTAAAAAATGTTTTTAAAACCAGCTATTTATTAATCTACATAATTTATTAAATGTTGTATTATAAATCACTGGTTTTGACCCCTGTCTTAAATTTGGATCTAAACATATTGAATTGTTAAATGTTATAGCCCTGAAGTAAGGGTGACATATAGCAGTTTGAAGAAGAAAGGAAAAAAAATCAAATATTTATTTAACTCTAAAGAATCGAAACATATAATATATTTAAAATATTGTTTTTTATACATTAAAATAATTAAAGAGGGGTTTACTACAAAGAAGTAAATTATTAAGTCGATGATAAATTTCACTTACCCTGTTTGTTTCCACCTAACCTCGGCGATGGTATTAACGAACATTGCTGAGCTTCTTACTGTCTTTCTTGGCTCTCTTCCTGTTTGCTGCCCCCGATGGCCTTTTTGACATATTAATGATAATATAACAATAATTTAAATATATATATATATATATATATATATATATATATATATATATATATATATATATATATATATATATATATATATATATATATATATATATATATATATATATATATATATATATATATTTATATATTATTATTATTATTATTATTGTACTATTTCAACAAAACATAAGCATTAAGGCAAAGTTAGGTTGTGTGTGAATGAAGGTACCTATATCCTATAGGTCCAAACTCTACCAGGAATGCTAGTGCGAGAGGAGGCGGGTTGAACAAAGTCCGTTACTAGAATAGATAATTTGTAACGGAAAATGTAATATTATTTAGCAGGGATAGGGATATAGATATAGATTAAAGTAGCGAGAGGTGACTAGAAATTCCCCCTTTTAATCCTTATTCTAATCTCCTCAACCATATAAAGTTGCTCTGTTTTACAGCGTATACCTGTATACCTGTAAAAAAAAAGTATTATTATTATATTTTGTATCTTGAAGGGTGGATAGTTGGTGCAGGTAAACGCGGAGGTAAAGAGGTATACCTCTTTACCTCCGCGTTTACCTGCACCAACTATCCACCCTTCAAGATACAAAATATAATAATAATACTTTTCTTTGTAAATCCTCTTAAAAATTTTCCAGTTTGGAATCGTATCAAAATATTCGAATTGGAAAATCATAATTCCAAAAACAATATGTGTGTAAAAGTGAAAATACGTATTCATGGTTACTTAGGGGGAAAAATAAAATTTTAACATTACGGTTTTGACTTTTAAAACTTGTTTAAACTCAAAACATTTGGCGTACGTATTTTTTTTGTTGTTAATTTACATAACTAAAATATTTTTAAAATGTACCAATTTATTTTTCTGGCTACTAAAATAAAACATTAATCTAATATATAATGTACAAATTTTAATAATAAAATATTATTAGTATGTATATAATTTTGTTAAAATAAAATACCCCGGTCTTCATGTCCCGTTCATAAAAAACTTAAATTTATTTGTATATAATAACATTTTAGATGCTCTTATAGAATAGGCTAAAAAGACGTTTTCAAGTAACGAAAAATATAAAAAATTTCCCGGGGGAGGACCCCGGACCCCCCTAAAACAGAGCCCAGCCCCCCTTACAAATTGGCTGGATCCGCCCTTGATATGAAGTAATTTAAGAACAAAGAAAACCAGACTGGTTAATTGTCTGTGATTATGCTAAGCCCACATTACATCCCTTAATCTGTGCCCCTCCCAAAAATAAATCCTGGGTGCGCCACTGGCCTTAGCAGACAATAATATTGGTTTGAGTCTTTGTGACGATTTTCTGGTGGAAAATATCATTTTTCAAATCGATAAGGTGAAGTAAATCCCTGTAACTATTGTGACTATAAAACTTGACATTTCTTATTTAAAACTAATTGATAAAAAATAGTAAAAATTTAAAAACCCTCGACGCCCATACATATTCTTGTTGTATAGATGTTCAGCATCAAAATAAAAGCAATAGACATATCAAAAACTGGAAAATAAATTTTTGGCATAAAGGTGTGCTCAGAATTGTCAAAGTGTCACTTTTTTGAAAATGACCCATACAAACTTGTGGAGGTGTACATTTATTATGCGATTTGAATTAATTCCATTTAGCAAGTGGACAATACAAAATAATTGTTACCCGTATGTTTACATATAATCTTTGATTGGGGGGAAGGGGTGGGACATTAAGAAACGCGATGCAACACTTAGGAAACCAATTCCAAGTGCAAGAAAGGTTAGCTATCACTGAGCTTCTTGGCTACCGAAGATACCTATATTAGCTTCAGTAAGTATCAGACTTAAATATATAGGCATCTTAAATAGGCAGACAATTAGTACAAAAATTCTCGAAGTTCTACTTTATTTATTATTACTTTCGTATCTTCACAAAGTCCGTATCGTTTCCGTGAATCAGCCCTACATATTGCCCTACATATCCTTTGATATGTAGGGCAAATACCGGCTTTTGGTGGGATTGCACGTCTGATCCCATCTTTGTAACGTTTTGATACAGGAAATTCGCGATCATGACACCCGGATTTGATTCAAGTGTGGATGGACCCAGCTTAACAGATGTCTTCAGAGTATGTGTTTTCAGACTTAAGCGTTTGATTGACATAGATCAGAAAGAGCCACGATGTTCTTCGTATTTCTTTATAACTTAACTAACTATAACAAACTAACTCTGTGGCACAACCGCAAGTGGAGGGCCTAGGCCTGCCAAAGTGCTTATACAACTATATATGTAATGAAAAACACGGGGTTAGTGTCTCGCTCCATTAATTGACATACACAGCCTGTCGTATTTCTTTATATTATATTATTTAAATTCTTTTACAAATGATTATAAAATTTATTTATAAAGAGATTATCGTTAATAAAAGGGGGAAAGTGGGGGAACTGTGCGCACCTATGCAAAATCTACCATAACACTTACATTTTCGTAGTTAAAGTTACAATTAAAACCAAAAACACTTTTCATATTTATTGTTTCTCTGCAAAAATGTTCCAATTAAAGCAACAGTTAATTTTACCAAATTAAAATTCCAAATGTATGCATATCCCCACGGTTTCCCGACCCTTGGGGTAACCGTACGCACACGGTTGGGTAACTGTGCGAGGAAGTACAACCGTGGGTAAAAAATAAAGCACGGTCATTTCAACAGTTGTAATTTTAAAATTAAGAATTCCTAAAATAGAAGAAATCTTTGAGATGGCTTCTATGACCAGACTTAGAAACGGACATGACGAAATTAGACACACACATAAAGGCGGAAATACACATGCTAGTTACTCGCACAAAAACGTACGAGTAGCTCGCAGAGGAGAGCTACTGGCTAGTGTATACATCAAATAGCATGCGAGTGAAAAGCATGCGAGTAAATCGCACGAGGTTTGATTTTTGTCTTGCCAGTGGCAGGCCCGGACTGGGTCCTCCAAAAAGGCGCACACCTTGGCTTGCCAAAAGGCGCATATTGGGGCCTGGTGGTTTGGGAGGGAGGGGGGGGGGGGGGCTCATATTTATTAAATTTTGTCTTTCAAAAACTCGTTTTTATAACTTTTTGCATTGGAAAATACAGCCTGTATGAACTAACATATGATATTAATTACATATGAGACATTATTTATATGTCCATGCTAACTTGCAAATTGAAGTTTTACAGAGAGGTATGTAACTAAAATCTACAGAGTATTAAAAATAGATAGGAAAATAAAACAGATTAAACTAAAAAATGAGATGGTTGCGCATGAAGTCTTACATCGAAAGGGTTTCGTTTGTATTCTGAACATGAAATTATTTATCGATAGAATTAAAAAAAATAAAAATAAGGGGTCTGTGGTTCGATCCCCAAGGGGTTCACAATGTTTTTTATCGGTAATAACGACAAGTTGCCATGGTTTTAAACCGAACCCTAGAAAGCTAACCTGGAGTCAAAATGACTCACATTTGTTTTTAAACTACGAATGCACGATGTCTGTAAAACACAGAACTCCCACATCTCAGCTTTGCTATCTCCCACCCTTGAATGACCCTTTTACTCTTCTATCAGTTCCACATTCAGATTCTAAAGAGGACATATCGTTTGTTTTTCTGCAGCCACGGAGTCATTTTGACTCCTGTTTAGTACAGTCTTCGCACAACTAGAATCGACGCGTTGACAGCGCGGGAAAAACTAGCAAAAGGGGGGACGAGCCAATGAGAACTTGAGATTTTCCCGGACAAAAGGTCGGGCCAACTAGGCAAAGATAAATTTCTCGAGTGGAGGGGAGAGGCCCTCTGGATAACAGTATAAGAAGGCTTCGTAGTGGCTTTATTTTTTCCCCCAGAGAGGTTGGCCAATCTGTGTGTCACTCAATTTCCCGCGCTGTCAACGCGTCGATTCTAGTTGTGCGAAGACTGTAGTCTTACACGTAAATTTTTTGTACGTCATTTTGACGCAGAATAGTATTTTTTAGAATAGTATGTAGTGTTATTGTTTATTTGGCCATTTAAAATCTTATAAATTAGATATTATATAAATAATTATTTCAAATTAAAGGCAATATAATTGTAATTTATTCATTTATAAGTGTAAATTGTTACATTTTTTTTTTGTCTTTATATGTCTAAATTATATAAAGTTAATAGAATATGAATATAGTCAAATAATGGAGAAAAAATACAATGATCCAAACGAAATTTATCGCTTGATGAAGGAAATGACCGATTCAGATACCGATTATGAAAAAGAGCGTATTTGACAATAATGGTGACGGTTGTGATTTGGACCCTGATTTGAAAATAGAAAATGCCTTTTTTGATCCCATCAGCGATGATGAGGAAAATGATAAATTAATTGAAACAATTTACGAAATAGAAAAACCAAAGGAAAGGAAAGAAAAAAGTAACATAAAAAAAAGTAAATAAAACCACTTCGGTAGATAACAATACCGGGTATGTAATAGTAGTCCAGATTGAAAAACCGGAATTAAAAGGAAAAATTAGTTTTTATGGCAAACAAAGCACCCAAGTGTCCCATTAACTAGCACTAAAACGTGTTAAAAAAATATTGCACATATTAGGGCTTTATATTTTAATAAAACTGGGTATAATAGATTAGGGAGTCAATATGACTCAAGGTTAGTCATAAGAGGTTAAAAAAATATGGTTAGCATTCTAGGGTTAAGAAAAAGGTAAAAATTTTTTTTCAATAAATGGCAATTATATAACGACGAGGTAATTTAAATTTTATATATATTTGTAATCTACTCTTCACCTTTTATTAGATATCCTACCCAAAATTTTAAAGCAATATTTTTTTTTTTGAGTGACATGAATTATTCGCCAGTTTGGATTCCCAGATTCCCAGTTATCAGATCAAATTGCTATTCTTATTTTTTCTATGGGCCAACAGACCGCACATTTTTAATATTTTTTCACATTTTTGGACACACGAAATTTATAGTATAATAAATTTATAAAATAAATATATTTTATCAAGCTATAGTCTGATAAATTCTCGCGCTTACCTTTTCAATTGAATTCTTCAGTACAGGGACCGCGGAACCTATTTCAAAGAGGGGGGGCAAAAAAATTAAATATGTTGTGCATTGTGGGTTTAGCATTTTGCTATTACAATTTTTTTAAGAAAGAGGAGAGGGAAAAATCCAGACGACTAATGAACAGTTTGAAGATAAATGCTCAAGTAGTATGTTTTGGTTTGTTTATAGAGGCTAAATTTCTAAGGGAAAAGAAAAATTAATTAATTAATAATAAAATTTCTAAACGAAGCAATCCTTTAATAAGTTTTCGTTTTTTATAAAAAAGCGTAATGTTAAACATCAATATCTGTAGAGTATTTGTATTTAAATATATACTTTATGCGTTTATATAAATAATATTGTACTATACGTGTAAATTATAATTTTATTTAAATATTTTTAGAGATCAGTAAATGTACATGTTCGATGTTAGTTGTTCTTACTATTTTTTGAGTACAATAAATTTACAACAATTTAAGTCTAACGGCAACTTTGTACGTCCAATAGTTCCCGAGATATGGCACTTTAAAAATTGTACATTTGTTTTCAAAAATTGGAAATTTTAAGTATTGCTCTCGTTTCGGGGCGAATATCGGCGTAAAACTGTTAACCTACGAGAAATGTTATAAGGAATGAAGTTTTAGTAAATATAATTGGCTTCCTTTAAGGTCCAATGAAAACTATGTACGTCCATCGAACAACTAACATTGAGCAGCGCATAGTTTACATGGTATCAACAACTGAAAAAAGTCCGACAATTTTTAACATGTTATGCAGCTAGCAAAGGTTTTTCGAAGCTGCAAACTTAGCATCTCACTACCCTAACTGGTCTGAACAACATATCAAAAAATCAGAACTACATCAAGCTTTGCTAATTCTAATTTGACTGGCCTAATATTCCGTTTTTGTGTTTTTCACAATTTCAATTGAATTACAGGGCCTACCGAAAAGGAAGATAATTAAATATACTACAACTTTATTCCTTATGACTTCTCGTAGGGGGGGGGGGGGGGGGGGTATTTTGTGCCGATATTCGGCCCGAAACGAGAGCAACACTATTTTTTGAAAAACATTGCCAATTTTTGATATCTTGGAACCTATTGATCGTAGAAAACTCTGGTTGAGCCTATGGTACTGCAAATGTACTGTACTTTAAATAGAGTAATAACGCCTAACTTCGAAAAACACATAGTTTACAAGTTATATGGCAAAAACTAAAAAAAGTCTGAAAATGTTTCAGTTTTTCAGCTATTACGCAGCTAACCCAGGTTTTTCGAAGCTGCAAACTTAGGATCACATTACTCATTACTCTAACACTCTAACTACTGTACTGTCTAACTCTACTGTAGTCCAAACTACATACAACAAAAAAATCAGAACTACATCACGCTTTGCGAATTTAATGTCTTATTTGACTGGCCTATACCTATACATATTCATTTATTTATCTAGAATGAATAGGTAATTTAACAATAACAGAGGGGGGGCGTTGCCCCCCCTCTGTTCACTGTGGGGGGGCGGCCGCCCCCCCTGCCCCCCCTGTTCCGCGGTCCCTGCTTCAGTAAAACAATTAAATGTTACACTCAAAATAACTAAAATATTCAATATGAAATAAAAATAGCACAACTTTTTAGTTTCAACCACCTTGCACGAGAGCTATAACAGTACAGATCTAAGCTAAGATATTTTCATTTGATTAGGAGATAACAATTCAAAAATTAAGGGAAGGGCAGAAAAGATAACAACTACAAAGGAAGGTAAAATTTCCTAGATAAGAAAGAAAAGAGTTAGAATCTAAGTTAAACCGCGATCTCCCTACCAGTCCAAAATGATGAAGGGAGAATCAGTTATCTCTATTCGGATATACTTACGCACGCATATAATTATATAGGTATTGACACCTAACTTGGAAACCAAACTGAGCTCTAAACCATACCGTTTCATGACATTTTTAACTCCGAATTAAACTCTTATTTGTTTTATCTCTCATATTTATTTTTATCTCCCAAAAATAATTTTTTTTTTATTGAACTTTTTTTTTTTTATTTTGTTGAAGGCGTTGATCATGATTTTCTAAAAGGCGCACCGGCCCGACGGCCGGCGGGCCGGCGGGCCAGTCCGGGCCTGGCCAGTGGCAAAAGTTTAGGGGTGGGGGAACTGATAAGGCACGTGTAAACAGGCCTGCCAGCCCAAGTTTGCTATAGTAGCTAGCACGAGTCTCCCTCAGCCCTTCAGTCTTCAGTTGCGTTCCTTCCTTTCGCGGGTATCTGACAACAACTCATCAACTTTCTGGAAGCATTCGTAATTGATTCCTAAAACCATTGACGTCCCCGAACCGCATTTCATTTAGTAGGCTGACTCGCTCCATGTACCTAATTCCGTTTTATAGCTATCCAATCTTTTACCCACACTTTTCGTGTCTTTTTATTATTTTTCAAATGTTTTAAAACACAGTTCTTTGCAAGTAACAGAACAATCTGGCTAATTTCATTCCGCACCGATACATTCATAAGGTACATTGTAATAATTAATAAAACTATCAAAATTAATTAAATCAAATACAATTATTTCATAATTTATAATTTATTAAGGCAAGAAACGATTGTCTGTTTCAAAACTAGAGCTGTGACTGGAATGTGTATTGTCATGTTCTAGCAGCTCGCACGAGACCTATTATCCGGACGATACTAGCATGCTATTTCACTGGCAAATGTACACAGCGTCTGCAGCATGCCAGCTACTGACGTGCTAGTAACTCACCACTGGCATGCTTTTTTACTAGCATGTGTATTTCCGCCTTAACACCCGAGCCAACACTCAGTCACTCTATGGGATTCCTGAATTAAAAACCAGACTGGCACAAAGGAGCTGGCAAAACATAGCTGTAAAAGCTTTCAGTAATCTACCTCCGGATCTAAAGAAATACAATAGATTTAATCAAGTTTAACTAAAACAAACCTGCTGCAAGAAAAATAGAGAGTGATTGTTCCATTAAAGTATTTATTAATATAAAATATTTAGAACTATAAATAAATGGCATAATTATAATTACTCTCAAGAAATTTAAATCTAATATACCTACTGCTAAAAAATTAAATTATAATAAACATTCTCTAAAATTAAAAAAAATATACAGAGAAAATGGAAAGAAGAATTAACATATATACAATAGAAATTACAAATAGAATGTATTTACTTTGTCGAATCTTCAAACTTACAAGAAAAGCTAAGTAGTTTGTAAAGTAATAATTGTTTTTAGGGTCCGTAGGCAAAACCAAGGACCCTTATATTTTCCTGCGTATGTCTGTCCGTCCGTCCTCTCGCGTGCTCACGGCTACACCTTTCGTCCGATCACTTTGAAATTTGGCATGTATGTGTCTTGTACCTACCCACATATTTTAAAAATATAGCGACTTAAAAAAAATATTTTTCAACAAAATTAGGGTAAAAAAACTTAAGGGTCAAACTTTTTTAATTTTTTTTCGACACCGTAAGGGGTATCATATGAAAGGGTACGTCGAGCTGATTACAAAAATATTTAATTCTTTGGATATAACTTTGATTGGGCGAGCGTAGGCAAGTTTGAAGTGGGTGTGAAACGTGCCCCCCCCCCCCCCCCCTTCTATCTCGCTTATGTGAAGTGCAAAAAATTTGAAAAAATTCCTGAACATTCTTTGACCAAAAGTAAAGATACCACTTTTTTGAAATTTCGAAAAAAATATTATTTTATTTTTTATTGACAAAATACGTTTTTTTATAATTATGGTCTTTTCGATTATTTATATGGTTGTAGTCCTGTTCAGTGGCAAAAAAATACTTTATCAGAGTGTGTTTTGAGAATATCAGAGCCTTAGAATAGTTCAAAGTAAGCTTTTTAGCATTTTAAAAAAACACTGTTTATACACTTTACAGTTAAACACTATATAGTGTGGCCTACGGACCCTCGCTGTGTGCTGACTAGCACACACTTGACCTATTTATTATTGCTTATCATCCTACTCTTTCCTACGCCACAAGTCTCTTCGTCTTTTAGTAGGAAATAACCCTATATTATAAATACGTATGATGAGTAATATGTAATATAAGTTGTGTTGTTTACAAACATAATATGTAGCTTAAACTAAATAAAATAGAATTAAAGGCATACCTTCTAGATTTTATAGAGCGTAAATAACATCGTTGTCATTACTCGTCACAATTCTTTCCCTCTACTGACCTTGAGAGCAGGTTTAGCGCCCAGCCTAAAGGGTGCTGTGTAGTTCTTTCATTTGCCTTAAGTTTGAGAACTCTACGACCACTAAAAACACGAATATGACAAAGCGCACAGTTACCCGCACCAAATAACATTCGATTTATAACTAAAGAAAATATTATATTACGGAAAATAGAACGATGTCATTAAAAACCTTTTTTTTGCAAGTTGTACTTGTCGAAAGAAAAACATCAACATTTTAAAAAACCAAACTGACCCATATCACACAATATATTTAAAACGACTTTATTAACGATTTTAAATAATTTGTTTAGTTAAATAGTTTTGTTTTTTTGCAAGATTCGACGGACATTAACTTATGAAAATACGCGCAATGAGAAGCAGTATGGCCGCGAACTAAAAATACGCGGAAAAGCCAGTGTTTACGGTTACCAACACAACAAATGAAAATAACCTAAAATTAAATAATTGTAAATAATTTTATTACGAGGGTCTGCCTCTACTCGCTTTAAACTCGTCCATTCCCGAAAGTCGGTCGCTGCATGGCCACTGCTAAGCGTGTTCACTTCTTGGGAGGACAATGCCCCACCCCCCTGTAACGGATGTAGGAGAGGGGCAGGGGGGCAGGCCCCCAGGCGTCAGGTTGATGGGGGCGCCAAATTTGTCAATAATCTGTTTATTTTTAATTGCTATTATTTATTTAATCGTACTGATAACATTTTCATCTCGTATTTAATTTATTTGCTAAAAAATAAACGATTATTACTATTATTTATTTCTTTATTTATTATCATTTTGTTTTATCACTAGAATCAGAATGTACAAAAACTAAAAAGTGTTATAACTCAATGCTTTCAAAGGTGCTAAAGTTGCGTCCCTTGGGAGCCGAGGCTTTCTTGCAAGGGCGCCACAAAAATTACAAAAATGTTCATATTTTATTTCTATGTATTTCTAATTCATTGCGGCAGGTTTGTGTTTGTAAATCCTTTATATTCACTAGAGTTTTGTTTGTTCGTGTTCGTGTCCTCAAAGTCTTTGGAAGGCTAATTGACCCATTTAAGACCATCTAATCGAACTGAAATTAACATTTTGTTATAATATAATCCTTGGTCGTCCTAGATTATTTCTTCAAATAGAAAAAGCCAAAAATAGCGATCAATTGCATTTTGCGAATGTATATGTATATGTACACTGTATAGTATGAACATAGGAGGCACTAGTGGTTATGGGGGGGAGGGGGTGAACTATGCGCAAATGTAAGTAGACACCATAGCCCCATTAAATATGTTGCAAAATGGGAAAAATATAGCAAAAACGAGCCTTTTTAGCAGTTTTTCACAATTTTGCACTTTTTGAAGCCCTGCATCTCGTTACTTATGAGGTCAAAAAATAAGTTTGAACAGTGAAATTTGAAGGAAATTTAATCCTCTACAAATTACTATCACAAAGTTTTCCGCTAAAATCAAACGTTTTTTTTTAAATATTTCGAAAAATTGAAACAAGTGCAAAATATTTGTTGTTTTTGACCTCCCCCCAAGTTAGCATAGGGTTTTTTTGTTTGAAAAAATTGGGTGTAGTACCTACTACTGGACACCCACTAACAACATCCCAAAGTTTCGTTAAATTCAGTATTTTTCTAAGGTAGAATTTAAAAGAAAAAAAAGAACAATTTAAAATTGAACCCACGCCATGCACAGCCCAGACCAAACCCACTCGTGGAGGGTTTTGTAAACTATAGGTTCCTAACATTGCCGCATATTGAACCCAATCCATGGCTAGCCCACTCAGTCGTCACCCATGCGTGGACAGGTTTGTGCTAGTCACATAGATTTCATGGGTCGTGGGTCAGACTTTTGCCATGGATATCAATTAACTAATTTTCCTTGTACTACATAATCCAGTATTATAAAATTCCAGCCATCAAGATTACATGTGAATCAAGCTTAAAGATGAAATAAATTAATTTATTTTTATTTTAAAATACTGTATTTCTATAAATATTAAGTTAGGTAAATAATACAATTAATTTAACATGATTATATTATTAATCAATCAATTAAATAAAAACAAAACTAACCAATAATAAAAATAAATAAACCAATCGACGAAAATACTTACTTACTTTTGTTATAATAAATAAAAGAAGTCAAAAGAAAAAGAAAAAATATATTATTAATACTCAATTATAATTATTAAACACTTCTTTTTTTTCAATCCATTATCCTAATTAATTAATCATAGCTAAAATTGCATAAGCTAAGAATTTGTTAAACATAATAAGATAAAATAATACATATATGTAGCTTCTATTAGTTACCTTCCGCATATATTATATCTATATTTTTAATAATATTAAATCTAGTTTTTTAATAACCTTTTATTAATTTTATTTTTACTTTGTATCATGGAAGCCTATATGGAATGCCAAACATTTCATGAATTTCTGTGAAATAGTGTCCCTGTTCAGCCAGAAAGTTTTTCTTAACACCTTTTCAGGAATTTCCGGTCACAATTTAAATTCTCCATAGGTACCTCTCTTACGTAAATATTAATTTTGTCTACCTTTCTTTTTTGTTTTAATTAATATATGAACAATAGCTAGTGCCTCCTCCTCAGATTCTGAATCGAGATGGAGAAGAAGTAATGTAGGAGATACCATGGTTGGGCGAGGACTGGGTTTCAATACGCGGTGCCTAGCCCATGTGTGGACGTGGGGATTCCATGGAGGGGTGTGGGTTGAAAGTGACCTGTGCATGATGTGGGTTCAATATGCGCCAGGCCTAAGAGTGGAAAAATGTGTGCAAGTAAAGAAGTACAGATGCAGAAAAATTAAACCTATACCTAGGATAAAAGTGTAAACTAACCTGGGTGTCACACGTCAATTAATTTATTTCTTTGTTTACTTTTTGCTGTCATTCAATGTTTACCTCTTATTAAAAAAACACAAATTTAAAACCCGTCAAAATGAAGATTGTAAATACTGTGGGATATGTCAAAACAAATAAAATAGCTTGCGGATTTTTTCCGAACTAACTTTCCATACAGCAAAATTTGCTGAAAACTAATTTAATTCTGCTGAAAGTTGGCTAAAAGTATTAAAATAATGCATTGTCATCGTGTTCTGAGCTATTCTAAAAGTTTCAAATGTTTAGGTACTCAAGAAAATAGTTAAAAATTGATTGCAAGATTTGTACTGGACAAACAAAAAGAAAGCAAGCTAATAAAAACATAGTAAAAAATAGGTTTGAAAATGGTAGTTTTGATACTTCTTCTTATTCTTATACATGCTTAATTTTACGATGCGTTGACCCAACTACAGCCTAAACTACTGAACCAATTTTAATGAATGAGGGCTTTTTGGATTCGTCTAGGGCCCTAGTGCACCCTCCCCCCCTCAACTCATCCCCCCCCCCTACAACCCCTCAACTCATTCCTACACTGAATGTGGAGCGAGAAACCAAGCTTGCAAACAGTCTAAAATGGGTAGAAACCAAGTAAGCGTCATATGAAGTGGTGAGCCTGACAATTATACGGAGGTAAACCAGTGTGTTGTGATAGTAGTTTTGTGCTTGTCACATGACGTTTGAATTACTTCTATTTACGAGTTCATCTTTTGAACTTATTATTATAGGTTTAGTTCAACCTTACTCTTCTGAGTTCAAGGGCAAGTAATTTGTTTATTAATACATATTACTGTTTTCTATGGGTTTATTTTATTTTATTATTAGTATTTATTACTATTATTTTATTTTTTTATGTTTTCTAGGCTCCTACTATCAGAATGTTAAGTTCTTTCAATGTCATAGGTCTTGTAGTTCTCCAATCTCCATAGACCTTGTCGAGCTCTTAACTTCACTTTTATTTGACTCTAATGTGTAAGAATAAACAGTTTAGAGAATCCTTCCTTAGGAACCGTACAAAGTCATGAAATCTGACCAAAAACCACTTGTGTGGTTTGGGGACCAAACAAGGGGGGTTAGGGGCCTCTAATTTAAAAAAATACGATTTGGGAAAAACCAGCATGGCCGACGGGTGACGTAGGAGGGTGGAAGGGGAGCCAGGTTCAGGGGTCATATGAAGTCACAGTCAAACTGTTTGATCAGCAAAGTCTGGCCACTGTGTCACCTATTCTACTGATGCAATGGACCTGGAAGATAGCTTTTGTCACTGTGTTTACTCGGGAAAGTTTCAGGTAAACTGAATGATAACATATTTGATAAGCATTCAAACCTTGAATGGACATATGGATTAATTTCACATTTATTTCACACCTTACACCTTATTATCCATCCACCCAATTAACCTTTAAAATTAAAAAGGTGTTTTCAACGTGCTTTATTACATGGTTGAAATATTAACACTAAGGGCTCATTCACACTGGGATTCCGGAATGCGATTCGTGTATGAGATTCAAAAAAGTATCAAGATTCAGTATCTCGGCGGCTTCTTCCCCCCACTTTAGTTTTGATCCCACTTTTATTATACACTAACATATAGGTATATGTATTTAATTTTTAAATAATTAATTATATTATATTTATTAATATATTCATAATTAACCTATTTTATTTAAAGTAAATAAAACAATTGAAAAAAAAAAAAAAATTAAATAATATATTACATTGATTTATTAATATATTTATACAATTAAAATATTTTATGCAACGTAAATAAAATTATTTATAATAAAATATTATAATTAATGATATTACAGTAATTATTATGAATTTATAATTAAAATATTTTATTTAAAGAAAATAAATATAAATCAAATTATAATTATTATTAACTACGGGAAACAGACAGTGAAAAATACACTCCAGCGCCGGAGATGAGAGAAAGATGAAGTGTAAGATTGTACTCCCTCTTTAAAGGACTTGAATTATTTCAACAATAGATTTTCTTAAAATGAAAAACTAGAATCTAATTTCATTTTTTAAGTTTTTGGTAGTTTTATACTTCGGAAAGTTTAAATTTTAATTTAAATCAAATTATAATTATTATTACCTATGGGAAACAGACAGTGAAAAATGCACTCCAGCGCCGGGATTTGAACCACGGGTCTCCTGTATTTCCAGTACAGATGCTCTTGCCAACTAAGCTACGCAGGAGAATGATTTTTCACTGCCGTAATCGATAACTAATACAGGAGACCCGTGGTTCAAATCCCGGCGCTGGAGTGTATTTTTCACTGTCTGTTTCCCGTAGTTAATAATAATTATAATTTGATTTAAATTAAAATTTAACTTTCCGTAGTATGAAAACTACCAAAAACTTAAAAATTGAAATTGGAGAAAATAAATAGCAAGAGGGATTGAAGCAGAATGCGATTCAGAATCGCCTAGTCTGAATGGGCCCATATAGCGCAATGTATCATGAGCCGCTTTCTAAGAAGGGATACTCGATTTGAGAATCTCATACGAATCACATACCGGAATCGTAATCTGAATGGACAAAAGCAAAATACATAGGCCGCCTGGTATCATTAGAATCTTCGATTCGTGAATCGCATTCCGGAATCTCTAGTGTGAATGGGACTTTTTTTTCCAAAAATCAATACGACAAAATTGAACAAAACTTTCTTACATGCTAAGTAAGACTGAATTTAAATCTCATAATATATAAATTAATCAATTTGCTTATAAACACAATATTTAAAAAGTGTTCAACAAGTTTTTAATTTTTATTTTTTCAGATCAGATTTATTTTCTTCAATATCTTGGAAGCTAGAATTTAATCAGGTTATCAATAGAAATGTATTGGAATGGACAACATTGTAGGGAACCAATCAATATTTTATTGCCCCCACTTTTTTTTTGAGTTTCTGAAGGGCGGCCCCTTAATTTAGGCTAAAACTAATTTCTCGAGATTCCCCTTAGAGTAAAATTTTCCTGAACATGTATGAAGAATTTCAATAATCAGTAAAATATCATAAACAAATAATTTTTAAGTATAAAATCTTAGATTTAAAATACCGCATATCTATAATCATAATATGTATTAACAACTTAATATTTTCGTTTTTTAATTAATTTTATATATTTTACTTACCTTTGCTTCTTAAAACTAAAAGTGCACAACATAAGTTATCGTAAAATGCATTTTTTTTCTTGATTGCAACAAAATTATATATATTTTCGACATCTCCATTGAAAACTGGGACAATTATGCGTCCTGAAAAGTATTTTCAGAACACCTGCCTGAAATCGGGACACCTTAAAACACTCGGTTTAATTAGATTGCTCTGAAATAGGACCGAATATCTTCATTATCTTTTTAATTAGAATCCTTCGTCAATTACAGGTAATTCTTGACTTATGACAGAGTTACTTTTTTGAGACCATAAGTCAGAGGTCGTAAGTCAATCTGGACATAAGTCAATAGAACTTGACTACATAATCAGTATTAAACTATCATGTATTTGTTGTAAAAAGTATATATTTCATTCATTCATCAATTTTACAGGTGTTCATGAAAGAAACAGTTGAAAATACATAAAGAATATTTATTGGTCAAAGTAAAATGGGAATAGCACATACATATTTTCATGAAAACTCAAAATGGGGAGTCAAACATTTCTTTCTTTTTAAATACATTATTTAAATTAATAATAGTGAATTGGTCGTAAGTCGAGAACAAACTGTACTTACATGAATAAATGAATATATGTATATATATATATATACACACACACACACAAATGTAAGATTCTTTGGATAAAAAAAAAAGTTCCTATCATAATGTGTACAGAAATGCTTTGTATTAACTTTTCATAATTATTTCAAATCTGCTTTTCAGTGACAACAAAGATTTATTTTTGACAGTACCATAAAAAAAAGGTAACTTATGAGGTACCCTATTTTTCCTCATTGATATTAAATTAAAAACCTGCTGAGACGTCCCTCTAGGAATAAATAAGCAAAAACTCATGTTCACAGGAACTTTTATTTTATTTTTATCCACAGAATCTCCCTTTATTTTATTTATACCTTCATATACATAAATTTATATATATATATATATATATATATATATATATATATATATATATATATATATATATATATATTGTAAGTGTAATAAAAAGGAAATACAACATGAGCTGACGGATAGGAGATGTAATTTAAACTAACTGTCTCTAATACATACATTTATAATACAAGTCTTAAATACTCTTTATACAAATGAGCAAGATACAAAAAAAAAAAAAAAATAATAATAATAAATAATAAATAAATAAAAATAAATAAAATAAATACATAACTAAACTACAACACAATTTTAAGAGTATATCGACACTTTAGAATAAGAGTGATATTACACATTTACATCAATCAGATAATATCCAACAGTATTATTAAATGTACAAATAGTAGATGGATACTATAAGCATGAAACAATAAAACTTCTGCTTCGCAAAAGGCAGCCGCATGGAAATCAGTTTCCATTCAAGGGTCAATCTTTAGAAATCAATTTGACCTCCAAACGATGTCAGGGAAAGGATAACATTTTTCCGATCTTTTGGTTTCTGGAGTAAAAGCAAGGTAGCTCTATAATAGAGCTCGTTTTAAAACTATATATATATATATATATATATATATATATATATATATATATATATATTCATACATACACACACACACACACACACACACACATACACTGGATAATCTTCAAAAAGAATAAATTTATAAAGTATATATTAAAACAGTCCGACATTCAACTTTTTGTTTCTATAATGTTAGCTTTAAAACTCATTTTATAGGAATAAGTGTTAAAAATATTTCCTATAATTTATTTTAGATCTCATCAGCACTTTTTTTTACCTCAAAAATAATATTTTTAAGGATATATATATATATATATATATATATATATATTTATATTTATATATATATTATAAATGTATATACTCATATAATATATAAATTTGTATGTAGAAAGTGGATCCTTAAAGGGTAAGAAGAAATAAAACACTACTACATGTTTTTATGTGGCGACGTTTCGGCTTTCCCAGCCATTTTCAAGCCTAAAAATAATCATAATTTATTGTAAGCATGACAGTTTTAAATGGTTCAGCTAACATCAACCAAGTGTATGCATTAAGAATAAAAGATATTACCTAAACTCTCTACGTTAGCCCTTAAGCTAAACAGTTAAACATAGTAAGCAAAACTAGTCTCTTAGGGAACTGGTCGTTCACCACGTCAATCTCCTACAACCATTAAAACAAACAATTAATTAGCAGGTAGGCGTAACTTACATAACGTTTAAAATTGCACCAGATTTATCCCTTAGGGGAATTAAATCACTCAAAAATACTAAAAATCTATGTGGTTTACCATGTATAAAAACGGAGTTGTGTCATACACATAAATACATACTGAAGTAACAGTCGCAACTAACATAACATAACAATGATAACAACTTAACACTTAATTACTATAACAATATCACAGTGAGCATGACTAAACCTACAGCAATTAGAGTGAAATAGTTTAAAGGTTCTCTTTAGAGGTAAAGATGGAAACATCACGACAGCATGGTACGAGAAAGACGTTAAAAGCAATAGGTTCATTAATTATCGTTCTTGCCATCCCAAACACCAAATTTTAAATAGTGCTAACAACTTAATCTTAAAAGCCCTTTCCTTGACTGACAAAACCCACATTAACAGTATCCGGTCCAAGATTTTTAGGAAACTCAAAGATAACTTTTTCCCAGTGTTCGTAATTAAAAAATTATGGTACAAGAATATAAAACGGAACGTTAATCATAATACTAGCAACACTCCGGCTACTAACATAAATAATAAATTTGTTGGATTAACCTATATAAAAGGCCTCTCTGAAACCACACAAAAACTCATTAATAAATTTGATTGTGGAAATATTATATTAGGACATAAACCCGGTAATAAAACTGGGAAACTTTACCACAATCTCAAAGATAAGATCCCTATCGACCATTCTATAGGGACCGTGTATCAGATCCCTTGTGGACAGTGCCCTAAGAGCTACATCGGAGAAAGCAGCCAACTCCTAAAAAACAGACTGGAGCAACACCGATATGATCAACAAAAAGGCAACGCAAACACAGCTCTCTCCAGCCACACTCTAGCCACACAACACACCTTTAATTTCGAAGATACACGAATCATAGGGAGAGAAGTTAAAACCAATAGGAGAAAAATGTTAGAAGCATTAAATATAGCCATTAATTTAGATAAAACTGTCAATTTAAAAACAGATTCCAGATCACTAAATAAGTTTTACAGTGGAGTCTATTTTTCAAATTCAAAACTCCCGCCACGGAATCCGACACAGAATTAAATTATTCCTATTGCTTATCTTGAATTAGTATTATGATATTATTTTAATGTAAAGTATACAACAATTGTAGAATGAGTTGTTATACATAATGTTACCGTTAATAGTTGGTTGTAATTTAATTTAGTAGTTTTTTGTTTTTTTATTTTTAATGTAATGTTTACCCACTGATAAGACAACTATGTTATCAGAGTCCATATCAATCAATAGTTTTTGACACAAACTTTTTAAACTATTTCACTCTAATTGCTGTAGGTTTAGTCATGCTCACTGTGATATTGTTATAGTAATTAAGTGTTAAGTTGTTATCATTGTTATGTTATGTTAGTTGCGACTGTTACTTCAGTATGTATTTATGTGTATGACACAACTCCGTTTTTATACATGGTAAACCACATAGATTTTTAGTATTTTTGAGTGATTTAATTCCCCTAAGGGATAAATCTGGTGCAATTTTAAATGTTATGTAAGTTACGCCTACCTGCTAATTAATTGTTTGTTTTAATGGTTGTAGGAGATTGACGTGGTGAACGACCAGTTCCCTAAGAGACTAGTTTTGCTTACTATGTTTAACTGTTTAGCTTAAGGGCTAACGTAGAGAGTTTAGGTAATATCTTTTATTCTTAATGCATACACTTGGTTGATGTTAGCTGAACCATTTAAAACTGTCATGCTTACAATAAATTATGATTATTTTTAGGCTTGAAAATGGCTGGGAAAGCCGAAACGTCGCCACATAAAAACATGTAGTAGTGTTTTATTTCTTCTTACCCTTTAAGGATCCACTTTCTACATACAAATATTATATCAGGGTACACCTAGCATCACAACTATAATATATAAATATTATTATTATTTAATAAGAAAACACCCATTATGTTTTAACATATATTTGTGAGTTTTTCACATATGGGTGGTTCTCAGACTACAGGCAATTTTTATGTCCACACTCTTCAAATTGCACATAGTGCTATAATTTTATTTAATTTTTTAGATAAATTATTTCTACCATAAATATGCAAGTTAAAATTAAATGTAAATATGCTTTAACAACGTTTTTAATAATATTCAGCTATAAAAATATGTTAAGAAGTGGTAAAACTGTAACTACCGTGTTTTTTAAAAATGAATAAGACCCACGGTAATTACAACTATTTGAAGACATGGTAATTACATTTCAAAATTGTAAGTAAATTATTTACTTTAAAAACGTCTTTATAAAATATATTGTTGACATAATGTAAACAGGCAGTAATATGCAAATAAATCACAGGAACAAAATTGTTCACAAACAATTATAACCTGTGTTATAAACAACCATGGTAATTTCAATTAAAAAGGTACATAGCAGAACACGTGATTTCTTTTGATGGTAGAAGCAGACCGACCTTGAATAACATGAAACTCACTGCCTTTTATTATCAGCAGGCATGCCAAAAGACTTTCGATGAGGGAGAAAAAAAATATTCCTTACACTAAATTTCTCTACGATTTGTTTTTATTTTGAGCAAGTCAAAATGCTCTGAAAATTAATACAATATTTTTTTAAAATTAAATATTGCGTTTTATTAACTATTCACTAGTATTGAATGCATGTATTTATAAATTTTATCCATACACTTATTTAAGGTAAATATATTAACAAAAAAATGTTAAAATCCTATTTCTGGACATCCATGGTAATTACAGTTTTACCACTTCTTAAAACATTTTTATAGCCGAATATTATTAAAAACATTGTTAAAGCATATTTACATTTAATTTTAACTTGCATATTTATGGTAGAAATAATTTATCTAAAAAATAAAATAAAATTATAGCACTATGTGCAATTTGAAGAGTGTGGACATGAAAATTGCCTGTAGTCTGCGAACCACCCATATACTCATATAATATATAAATATATATATATTATTATTATTTAATAAGAAAACACCCATTATGTTTTAACATATATTTGTGAGTTTTTCACATATATATTGTTAGTTTTGCTTCCAGCACTGGCTAACTTAAATTGAATTAATACTTTGCTGCATAATATAATTAATTTGTGCTTTCTTACAAGTCTTGATATAAATAGTGATTATTTTACAAGAGTCCATTAAAAGGTTATTGTTTTAGAACTAAATCTTAATAATTAAAATCATCCGAGTAAAGCATCATACTAACATTTTGTAATGGGCGTTATTAATTTCCAGTAATAAAGTTTATTTCAGTTGAAGCATTTAAGTTTTTCATGAGAAACCTTCTGAAAGATGTAGGTCAGTAAAGGAACATTATATTTGCAAATTATCCAAACAGTTCACTCACACACATAAGACATGTATGTATGTATGTATGTATGTATATATATATATATGTATATATATATATATATATATATATATATATATATATATATATGTGTGTATATATATATATATATATATATATATATATATATATATATATATATATATATATATATATATATATATATATATATATATATATATATATATATATATATATATATATATATATATATATATATATATATATATATATATAAAACAACAAACAAATAAATACTATGAAGCAAACAATAACAAACACAGCAAATTAATTACAGAATTAAAAATACAATCTTAAGAAAACTTTAGAAATTGGAATGAATAACTCAACATCAGAAGGCAGAAGCCTATAACAGTAATAAGATTTAACTAAAGTCAAAATTAGCAATAATCATTTACTGGTTGTCAAACTTAGTCAACATAATTTCTCAAAACACCTAAGACAATAAAAACAAAAAAACAATTATTATAAAGTATTGCATGGGTGCAAGAATCACTGTGCTTTTTTTGGTGAAAGCATTTAACAGGGGTAGAGATATTTCATATTATACAAATTAGAACAACATTGATGCTAAAATATCAATACAAGATTTTGATTGATTATCAGTGATAAATTAGGGTGAATTTTAATCTTTACAACGTAGCTGTGTATTTTCAAATACACAAGATAATAAATTGATACATTTTCACAGAAAAGGATAATGCTAGCTCATGGGAACAGGAATTCAACATGACTGTAAATGGAGGAATTTTTAAAGCAAATAATCATTTCAAAGAAAGTGGCATCCAGATTAAAATTCTTCACATCCGTTATAAACTATTAAATAATTAAGAATAAATAAATAAAATACAATTTTATTTACTTGAATATAATTTATAAACTAACGTTGTAGGTTTTAGAGAAATATATTTGAAAAAATATTCTACAGTGCGATATACAGTTAGTTATCCACCTCTGCTACGATACAATGAAAAAAAAAAAAATTATCAAACCAATAATCAAATTAAACAAATAACGAAAAAATAAAAAGACAGGAACATGGGAATATAAATATTGTACCAAAATTTAGCAATAAGTAGTTTGAAAATCAATTTGATGAATAATCAATTAATCTGCTCTAATACGACGACTGTGAGGTGATTTTTTATCTGGAGATGTTTTTTCATCACTAGCTTCATCTTCTTGATCTTCCTCCTTAAACAAAATGTGCAAAATTCCATATAATAACAGTGCATAAACATACTTAAACAATGAGGGATAGAGGGAGGGGGGATTAAGTAACAAACAAGCTTCAAAAATAAAAAGCTAAATAGCAATATTATAATAAATATAAATAGCTCATAATTACACCAAGACTATGTTTGTAGAGTTTATTGTTTCAAGTGAGTTTTTTTAAACAATACACTGGTAAAAATCAAAATGGTAGTAGGGAATATTTGAGTGATTTTGCACTTAACCCTTTGAGTACTGAGTGATTTATTCTAGGGTTGTAGTGCAGGCAGGCCTGAGCAAGCAATTGAGGAATGTTCCACCCTGGCCTGAGTCATTTTCTACCCTACACATTACATGTAACACACTTTTTTAATGCCATTGCCTTTTTCCCCTGCCAATAATTAAGCTAATTTGTAATATATTTTTACACATTCACAATATATAAACCTTATTTTACAGTAATATATTTTTTAAAATAATTTTTTTTTGAAAATAATTGTCGCAAAGTGAGTATATACATAATAATTACCGGCAAGGATTGGTGAATGAGGTTGTTTATACGGTTATTATTTTTTAATCTACAGTAATGTAGAAAAAATGTCTACATCGTTTTAAGAATTTATATTTTATCGTGTACCCGCAAAGCGCTTACATACATACACAAATTGAGCCTATAATGTACAGATCTTCCGCTCTAGACTCTCTCTCTCTCTTTTGATGAATTTATAATATAATATTATAATTTTTGTGAAAGCAAAAGCCCCATCCTTCTCTTTGATCCGGGCACAGAAATTGGAGCTGAACTAGGCCCCGCAATGTCTTGCTGCCTTTCGACATCAGAAAATTCATCGTCTGACCTCTCGTCGAAATCTTCCTCACTATCACTTCTTGTGAGAATATCTAACAACTCCTCATCTGTCCATAAATTTCTCTTATTCCTATCTACAGGCATTATTCCCCTAATAAATAAAATAAACCGAATAATTTATAATAATAACTAAAACCGAAAGAAGTCCAAAAAAGTAAGCCAGGTCAGATCGATAACGTCAATATAAACACAAAAATTAAGATGAGAATTCCGAGAGTAAGCCAAGTAATTTAGGTTACATCAATAAAAGCGAGAGTTTTGAAGAGGTGTATAAGGTTTGGTGTTCGAACAAGAACTGAGGTTGTAAAAGATTTTTGGCATTTAGCTCCCAACCTAAGGGTACAATATTTACTAGAAAATAGGAAAAAAGGACGGGGAAAGCCGGTTAGACCCTACATATTATAATAGAGCAGGTAGAAAAGGATCCGTATTTGCTGAGAGATTGGAAAAAAGTGAAAAAGGATTAAGGCCTAGAGCTCGGGTACATGAGGTAGATGCGTGACAGGATCTACAACCCCTAGATGACGACATCTCGTCTATCCTTTCTTTTCTATCAGCAACCCTCGCTCCATCTAAACGACCCTTTATAGAACCTATTAATACCACCGACAACAACTAGAAAGCGCTAGATGTACAATCTCGGGCCTCTAAACAAGAAAGAACTGTCCACGTAAATTTACGTCAGTAGGCCTGATGACATCAAAATGGTTGACGTAAATTTACGTCAGTAGGCCTGATGGCAGTAGGCCTGTTGACGTAAATTTACGTCAACAGTACTCAAAGGGTTAATTTATACAGTAGAGTCTCGCTTATTCGGACTCCGCTAGTCTGGACATCCGTATAATCCGGACAGGCCAAAAACTATGTACAAATTGTAACCAGAGCCTTTTCTGATTTATGAATTGTTAAGATTATCATGGTTTCTGGTTTTATTGTTTATTTATTTTTTTTTTTTAAATGGTTCCTAGTTAGGTTACAGGTGTATATTCCGACACGAGGAATACCCGGTATTTTCGTTAAAAATAAACAGATTAAGAATAATTAGGAATAAGTAAGAACATTGATAAATCTCTTTGGGGTTCCATAGAAATGTAGAGGGGAAGATATAAAGGTAGTGTATTCCAAGAAATACAATTATATGTGACTGAGATGTGGAGAGGGTTTTAAGAAATATTTAGCGGCGGCTCAACGCAGTTCCATGAAATTTCGCCAAGCCGACAATGTCTAATGTCTCAACTTTTTTTTCCTCGAATTTCATATCGGAACACAGCCTGTTTCTCAGGAAGTCCCTTCTATACCTGCACCTGCTTAATAGATTGTCATTTTATTTTAATTCATTTGATATTCGGACAAGTTACAGCCCTTAACTTCAATAGTGTTATACCTATATACGTTATACAAGCATGGTTTGGAGACTTATAAAGTAATAGGATAAAAACCTCGATTTCAATAGTTTACCCCACTAAAGCTTGCATTTTAAAACTGATTCCGTTTAATCCGGACTTTCGGTAATCCGGACTGGGTCCAGTCCCGTCAAACCCGGATTAGCGAGACTCTACTGTACTTTCATTTCAACCAAGGATAATTTCACATTAGAATTCAACTATTCAGTGCTTCTTCAAAGCCACTCCCAGCTTTTTGGAGTAATTCCAATTTTAGAAAAAAGTGTTTAATAGCATAATACATTTTATAATTATAGAAAATGAAAAATTAATATAATTTGTTTACAATGTAGTTTGGTGTTAAATTAAATTTGACCTAAACAATTCATTGACAAGAGATATGCTTAATATTTCTTTAAAATGTCATGTACGGTGGTGCCAACTTAAATTAAATGTGTATTTGAATTTGTCAATTTATTTAATTCTTCTTACATGTAAAAATAGTGTTGCAATATTGAACTCAGGAAGGTGGTCAAATATCGTAGTGAAGTCACCTTATAATTTTATCTTAATACATGATTATTATTAGATTCTAGTTTAAATCAAATTATAATTATTATTAACTACGGGAAACAGACAGTGAAAAATACACTCCAGCGCCGGGATTTGAACCACGGGTCTCCTGTATTAGTTATCGATTACGGCAGTGAAAAATCATTCTACTGCGTAGCTTAGTTGGCAAGAGCATCTGTACTGGAAATACAGGAGACCCGTGGTTCAAATCCCGGCGCTGGAGTGCATTTTTCACTGTCTGTTTCCTGTTGGTAATAAATAATTATAATTTGATTTAAATTAAAATTTAAACTTTCCGAAGTATAAAACTACCAAAAACTTAAAAAATGAAATTAGATTCTAGTTTTTCATTTTAAGAAATTCTATTGTTGAAATAATTCAAGTCCTTTAAAGAGGGAGTACAATCTTACACTTCAGTAATAATTAATTTAAATAATTAAACTGCCTATATCCAATTTATTTTATTGCACTTATTTGTTTTAGTGCCTATTAAAATTGAAAAAACTACTTTTTAACGTTCAGGGATATGTTTGGCATTACAGTATGCTAACTGTTTGAGGTTTGAGTGGCATGTCTAAATATGTGAACTCCCTAGTCTGTGGCCAAATACATGAAACTTGTCACATACTTGGACATAACACTCTTCCACCTGAACAAGATCACAGAGGAATCTTATGATTTACTGCAAGTTGTAAATACTTCCTAGTACCACTTGTATTCGTCACCAGCTCTTCAGTCAAGTGGAACCTGACTAAAATACATCTCTCAAATTAAAAGTAATTTTGGGTATTAAATCAGAATGCCTGTAATTCCCAGTGAAAGGGTTAAGGTAATATAATTAAAAAAAATAAATAAATAGAAGAAAAAACCCAGGTTTATGAAGTATAATTAATTGACTGTTGTATTACTCATCATTATGCAAGTAACATGGCTTTATTCAGACCGTAGTATGTAATGGCGACATATTTCTCTGCTTAACCCTTTGAGGCCTGTAAGCTGAGATCTCGGCGAACCCAGACCGGGGCTCAGGGCCTGTAAGCTGAGATCTCGGCAAGCCAAGACCGGGGCTCAGGGCCTGTAAGCTGAGATCTCGGCGATCTATTTTTTTTTCTTTTTCGTTTTTTTTTAGGCCTGGAACTGTTTAATAAATGACATTTAGCGCTTTCTAGTAGAGGTCTAAGGTACTACGAAGCTTCTGAAAATAGGGGAATGGGACTTATTTTTTTTGGTTTCTTTCATACATTTTATTTTCTGCCTAAAGTTCGAATCTTTTAGTAAAATTATTATAAGGTTGTAATTCTTTAATTTTTATGGTTTACAAAATAAAATGTGGATATTAGAAATAAACATAAAATGTAATTTATAGTAAGAGTTATGTATATATCATTTTATCTTTTTATTGAAATAAAATTTCGTTTATTAAAATATACTAAAATATAGTTCGATCTATGTAGAACGAAATACAAAAAGATTTTTGTTCATATATGGAAAATTGTAGAAGATATGAAGAAAATGTGAAGTGAGTCAAAACCGGGATAATTTTTACAATTGCCGACGGCCGGTACATTATACACTTTTGTACTTTATATTGTCTACCCAAAGCCTGAATCTTTTAGTTTTATTATCATTTGGTTGTAATTCTTTAATTTTTATTTATTTTAACATAGAATATGGAGTTAAGAAATAAAAATAATAGAAATAACACGTAAGATATAAAAAGTGTTATGTATATATCATTTTATCTATTTATAGAAATAAAATTTCGTTTATTAAAATATATAGGCACAACTATCTAGAACGAAATGTTCTATGATGTTTGCTCATATAAGGAAAATTGTAGAAAATATGAAGTAAATAGTGAAGTGAGTCAAAAGCGGGATAATTTCACAATTGCCGACGGCCGGTACATTATACTCTTTTTTGTACACTTTCGTACTTTTTATTGTCTACCCGAAGCCTGAATCTTTTAGTTTTTTTATTATATAGTTGTAATTCTTTAATTTTTATGTTTTTTTAACATAGAATATGGAGTTAAGAAATAAAAATAATAAAAATAACACGTAAGATATAAAAAGTGTTATGTATATATCATTCTATCTATTTATAGAAATAAAATGTCGTTTATTAAAATATATTAATATACAGGCACAACTATGTAGAACGAAATAAAAAAAAAGATGTTTGTTCTTATAAGGAAAATTGTAGAAAATATGAAGTAAATAGTGAAGTGAGTCAAAAGCGGGATAGTTTTAATGCATGGTTGAAAATCAGTCCGGCCCGGGGGTTCATTACTGAAAAATACACTCCGTCCCCAGGGTACTTATAACATTACAGCGCTCCGTCCTCAAAGGGTTAACTCAAGATAAGTGTAGGTAGCATTGCAAAGTGAAAAGAAAGAAAAAACAAACCATTTCATCTGAGCTGTCAAATTCTTGTGGTTCCAAAACATCTTCACAAGGATCGTTGGCCATCTCCTCTTCAGGGTCCCCCTTGTTGGGGACCACCTTCTCATCTAATACAGCACTGTCACCCATCACCTCATCATCGGCTTCAGGATCATCTGTTTTTTTCCTCATGGCATCTTTATCTAAGTCCTTGTCCTTAGAAAAAAAACAAGAGAAAGAAAGAAAAAAAACAAAAACATTAATCTAATTTATTTTAAAAAAAAATTTGGGATGTACTTCAATAAAACATCAATAATTTTCTTGACTAACTTCTACTTTTTAAATTTTACTGTATACATAAAAATACCATAATTACATAAATTAATAGTTTATTACCTTAGCAGTGGCACCAAAACAAAATAGGACAGCTAGCACTACAGGAACAAGTAACAACACTATATAGACAGCCCATAGCCATGGCTTCTGCTTGGTGTGACTTACGATAGTACTAAAAAAACTATCCTACAATAACAATAACACAAATATTTTATACATCGGCTAAATTTATCCTCATACATTGCAGACAATTGTTAAGTTTATTTTTATACTGATGTTTAGAAAATACAATAATAGAATAACATGCACACACAATATATTGTACATACACAGGGTGACTCAAAGTAATGGTGCCAAATTCTAGATTCTAGGGTTCAAATTAAACAAAACTTGTCTCATCAATAAGTGCCCTATTCTCATCTTTTACTTTTCTTATCATATTTTAACATAAATATTTATATAACCTTACCTTTTTTGTCATCGGCCACTTTTTGTCATTTAATGCTCTGCAAATCAAAAACTAAGGTATTTAAAAAAAATACAGCTTTCATCATTCCAAGAGCCATTAAATTTCCTTTGCTATCATTTGAAAATCCTAAAAGGGACCTCATTTATAATTATAATAATCCATAGGGAGAAAGACACTCTGTCAGCCAAAAGGCTTAAGAAGTCACTTTTATAGGTACAGTAGAGTCTCCCTTATCCAGACCCCGCTAGTCCGGACATCCGTGTAATCCGGACGGGCCAAAAACTATGTTCAAATTGGAACCAGGGCCTCTTCAGATTTATGAATAATTAAGATAATTGGAGTTTCTACTTTTATTGTCTATTAAAAATTTATAAAATTGTTCCTAGTATAGTTTACAGGTGTATATTCCAACGTTCTAACACGAGGAATACCCGGCATTTTTGTTAAAAATAAACAGATTTAGAATAATTAGGAATAAGTAAGAACATCGATAAATCTCTTTTTTTGGTTCCATAGAAATGTAAGGGGAAGATATAAAGGAAGTGTATTCCAATAAATACAATATTATGTGACTGAGATGGGGAGAGGGTTTTAAGAAACATATAGCGGCGGCTCAACGAAGTTCCAAGAAATTTCGCCAAGCCTCTAATGTCTTAAATTTTTGTGAAATGATTATCGCTCCTCAAATTTCATATCAGAACACAGGAAGTCTCTTCGTTTTATTTTAATTCATTTGATATTCGGACTGGTGACAACAGCTCTTAACTTAAATAGTGGATCTACGTTGTACAAGCATGTTTTGGAGACTAATAAAAGTAATTTTTATGACAAACACATCGATTTTAATAGTTTTGCCCTTCTAAAACTTGTTTTACGGACATTTTAAAACTGATTCGGTTTAATCCGGACTTTCGGTAAACCGGACTGGGTCCGGTCCCGTCAAACCCGGATTAGCGAGACTCTACTGTATCTAAATTTATCTCTAACATGCAATTTTTAGTCATGAAGAGCTAAAGATTTCTTTACTTAATAAGCCCCAAAACTTATTTTTTGTTTGTACAGGTAACAGCAATAAGAGGGCCGATCATATTAATCCTATTAAACCTTATCCCAGTCTAAAGGAAATTTTTTAAGCATGGCACAACAGAGGCTGATTTATCTTAATTAACTTATGGTCTGGTGGTAACAATTACATTATTTATTTTTTTTAGCTGTTCACATTTGCTATAAATAATTAAATATAGTGTTGTTTTTTTTTTCGACTGGTGGGACCAATTTGAGCCTGAAGTAACATTCCAAAATACAACATTTTGCTCTTAAAAGGAAATTTAATACCCTTAAGAACGACAAAAAGGCATCTACCTAAATACCTATTTTTAAATGAGAAAAAGTGGCCAATGTCAAATTTTATTTTATTTCTATCTTCAAACAAATTTTATAAATAGAAAAAATCTCCCTGCATCATGCTTAACTTTATGTTCAAAAAATGATATCTATGTCAAATTTAAACTGATGTTGCTGGACCAAGACTGATTCAACATAAACATACACATCCACAATACAAGGAGTTTCTATGATAGTTAATAAATGTATGGGAGCATATAAAACCAGAAAAATCATCAATAAAATCTTTTGAAAAGGTGTATAAAGATGATACTGTCAGCTTCTAAAGATGATTTTATATATCTCGGAAATCATAAGTGATAAAATTTGGTATAGATAATATATTTGTCATATTTTATCAGATTAAATTAAAATAAGTCCAAAAACTTTTCCAGAGGTGTCTCTAGCGAGTAGTGCGAAGGGATAATTTACCTCTAACTTTTATGCCAGTGATTTTTTAAAAGTTTATTTTGTAAATTATGATAAATCAAGGTATTTAAAGGAAAAAAGGTTCTCATAATAAACTTCGATAAAACGCACAATAATTATAATGTTTTAGTTGCTGCCCATACATTAATTTTAAATGATTGTTGATAGTGAGTCATTTTCCTCGAGTGTGGATTTTTTTTCGCTAAAGATAATGTTAGATACAAATCTAGTATTTTGAGCCAGTTTATCCAAATCTGGTTGATAAAATTTCATACGCAAAGACATATCTTGTGGTAAAATATATGGATGCAGTTGTTGATCCCTTGTAATCCTCCAAACAACAATAGAATTCCTCTCAGGATATTCTCCGTAGCGTCACACAGAAGCCCCTGTGTTCATTGACACTCGCCTAGAGTAAGCAACATATCAACATACTCAGAAAATGAGCATTGAGGCGTTTTTGCTCTTTAATTCAATGTTTCAATAATTTATTCTGTAATTACAGCATTTACATGGCCTATTCTGATATTGTTTTTGTTTTTATTATTTTTTTATTTTTTTTTACTGATTTAATGAGATTAAAATCGAGTTTACACTAAAATGTTTAATCAAAGTTTATTATGAGTACCTATTTTTTCTTAAAATACCTTGATTTATCATATGGTTTCAAAGATAATTAAAATGATGTTTAGAAGCTGACAGTTAAGGGGCTGTATCATCGTGGTATACACTTTTTCAAAAAATGCTATTGATAGTTTTCATCTTTATTTTTCTTGTTTTATATGCTGTCAAATAGTGATTAAATATTATAAAAACACCTTGAGTATGTGTGTATATATATAACCTACACTGATGAATTTCATAATTAATAAAAAACGACCAAAAACATTATTAATTACAAAACAGAGAAACCATGGAATAAAATTGATGACAATTTTAAGAAAGATGCAATTTAAGAAACAAAAACATGATAGGGAATCTGGAAAAGAAAGTTTGTAAAATAAAAGGGCTATATTAATAACTTACAAGGCTAACAGAATGAGAAGGTGATACAGACTGCCCTCTTCAACGGCAGGAGAGAGAAAGACAATTTTTGTTAAATGGTACTTATCATACTTTGATAAGTAAAAAATGGTAGAATCAGCAGGAAGTCCATAATACCTAGATTAAAGCTGAATTATGAGACTAAAAAGTGAAATAAACCAGTCACTGAATGTTGAAAAAACTAAGGAGCATAAATTGGGCAATGGTTGTTAAAATTTTGAGTCCCTGAAAGATAGTTTTACATGTTTTAAGAGGATGGGTTTTAGTGATGATTCTAAGGGCATGTTTCTGGATTCTGAGTACAAGTTTCAGATGAGTAGAATAACCCTAAACTTGAATACAGTATGTTATGCATTATAATATTTTCTATACTTTTATTATAGAATGAATGTTAGCATAATAAAGCTGAATTAGCTGATCTGTCAAACAGTTTTGAAGTAACTTGGTGCGTAGGCTTCCTCGGGTAGACTCGTAATACACAGCTTGGTTTTCCGGTGGAATCCGTGTCACGAAGGGGGTGAAGTCCGACGTTTCACTTCCTCTGCTGGAAGCATCTTCAGGGGTGTGGTGCATCGTGGTGTTGACTCGAAGCGAACACAGGATGTACTGACGATTGGAGAGAAGAACGGCGTATTTATACTGGTTTCCTAGACCTTAGATTGTACCTGGGTGTTGCATTACTCGAGGGTGTCCTTTGTCGGGATGATGAAATCATGCAGGTGCTGCCTTTGTCGGTGTTTCTTTGTGGAGATGATGCAATCAGGCAGGTGCTGCCTTCGTCGGTGTTCCTTTGTCGTGCGGGTGATGTAATATGTTGAGAAGTGACCGCGGCGCCGCTCCTTGCTTTCTGCTTGGCACAGGTGCTAACCAGTTTTGAAGTACTCTGAGTGGGTAAAGCTTTTTAGATTTATCTATGCAAAGGTGATGAGAGGCCCAGGTAAGCTTTGAGTCTATCATCACATTTTTATCCCTCTAGAATAATCAGTCTATTTGTGAAAGCAAATTGATTTTCACAAATTTTGTTCAGTGGGGGCAATTACACACAAGATAGGTACACAGTCACATTAGTGTTTTTCCGCAAATTTAGCTTTTAATTGTGATTTCTGTTGTAAGTGATTCAAGACAGGATTTCAGTAAAAGAAAGTGACAGCATTTTTCTACCTAATTTAAGCTTTATAACAAGTTTCTTTAAGGTAGTGTAATATGGTATACACTCGTTAATCACTAATTTCCCACATTCATCACAATTAATTATGCCATTTACGTCAAAATTAGTTTTTTTTTTGTACAATTTCCATCGGTAATCATAGTTGCGAAAATAATTAAAATTAATATAAATTTACGGTCAAAACGTTATACTTTCGGCAAGATGCAAACTCCTCAAAAGACCTTTTCAAAAGATAGATGTAAGGTACTCAAAGCAAATGGTGAGTAAGATTATTCTAATGAAGACGAAAAGGATGAACTTGGAATCATTGGATGGACAAAATTATGGAAATGAACATGAAAACGCCTCTAGAGTTTTAACAAAATTTAAGAACTGAGCTACCCAAGTAAATATAAAAAATATAATAAATTCTTAGTTATAATCTTAAAGCAACCTTGTTTAAATAACATGAAACTAAGGATATAAGTAGTATACGATTAAAGCAATAAACTATTTCAAATAAATTTAAACAAATTATACTACTTTTTACATGCCTGCATTCTTAAAGTTTAATCTAAAAACCATAGAATTCAAAATTGATAGACAAGTCTGTTACTTTAATGTGTTGAGTAGTTAAAAATTAAAATTACAAGGACTCGATAAAATTAAATAAGTAACAGGTTTTACAAATTTTTAAATACCTCTTTGACTCTTGACCATATATACCACACATAAATGGCGACAGGTATGGTGCAATAGATAAAGTAAATGGTCCACCACCACGATTCATTACCAAATATTTGAGTATTGTCTGCGGTTTTTCCGGAATCAGCAAGCTGTTTAGTAATAATATCCAAGTTTATAACAGTTTAATAAGTATTTTGGACTCATTTATTAAAATGTAAATATGCATAGCAATCAAAGGTTAATAAATCCTAACATATGCATCATAATTGAGTCCAGCTTTTTTTTTCTTTAGTCTACTTTCAGGTAGAACCTGAAGGTTTAGGTTCTAAACCCAAAGACATAGTAAATACTACACATTAAGAAACAATCCCACTACTGTTTCACACTTTTTTGTACATGGTATCAATAAAACGTTAAAACAACCTATACATATGACATTACTATTAAATGATGTCATTAGTATTAAAATACAGTGGAAGGATCATTAAAATTAGAATTAGAATTACTTGAAACCGAGACCGTTATATGGGCCAATTTTCATGCCAAAGGCTAAATCTATATTCAGGTCACCTCTTAACAAGTTCATGCATTCAAAAATGCATCAGAAAGGACTTGCATGATGACAGTAACTTAACAATTAAGGTAATAATAGTATTCTCACATCACGGCTCCAAATTGAGTACATTGCTCTAGAACATCATGTAAAATAACTCATGAGATAGATCTACCTGTTAAAACAATAGCAGGATTTGTGGACGAAGCTATAATTGTTAACACTGCAAGTAAATTGAAGCTCTAGCAAAAAAAAATTTGGAGAGCAAAAATACAGAAACCTACTATTATCTATCATAGAAGATAGAAGAGGTTCCAGTCAATGACTGGAACACAAACATAGTTAATTGTAAAGGTTGTTTGAAATTGCCCCTATTTAATCAATCCTTTCTTCCTTTGTAGGGTCATTAAGGGTAGTTCATATAAGTTAACTCATCTGTTTTTTGTTACTCGCTATATTCTTCCCCCTCCGGGGCATAATCTTGCCAAAATCATCAAAAATATTCTTTTATCTACGATTGATACAAAATATAAACATTATATCTCTGTTTAGATAAAGTGGTTATTTACATACTTGTATTCATTGCGCATGCGCGTCTCATAGTTCTTAATAATTCCTCTTCTTTACCACGCTAGCGCGGTAAAGAAGAGGAATTCTTCAGCTTTACGCATGATTAGCGAGTTTGTTTACATTTAACAAAACTAATTTGCTATTCTTTCATTAAAGTAACTGTTTAAATCGAGTTTTTAGTGAAAAACAATGAATGAATCAAGTGGCTTTGACGAAAATGTAGAGAATAATACTCCTCCAGAAATAATTAATTCGGCAAAAAATACAACTCAAGATTAATGCCATCTTTATCAAGAGAAGAGATACGAACTTACATACAGCAATATTTTTTTCTGTATTTATTATTTAAATCTAACAATTGTAGATAAAGTACGGTACGCAACTCGTGCGACAACGGCATTTTGCATTGCTCGTATGGTTTTACTACCCTCGCTGTCGCTCGGGTGCAAACTCCACACTCGCATGCAAAATGCTACTTTCCGCACTCGACGCGTAATGTACTATTATAAACTGCTTAAAAATGATTATGTATAATATAAATTACATCTTTAAACATTGAAATTAATAAATAAACATTTGGATTTTAGTCTTACCTAGTCTTGAGAAGGTATTAATACATGTTTATTGAACAAAGTTAAGTTGGTTTCGCCAATTTAAAATTTATGTCTAAATGATTTTTCCTTCTTCATACTCAAAACATACATTTTTTCTTTAAACATTTTCAAATAACAATCACAATTAACTTAAAAGCTGGTAACTATTTGAGGTAAACAAGATATAACATTCCTTGCTGATAATTTATTTATTATATGTATATACAGTTGGATCTCCATATAATAAAATTGATGGTTCTAGAAAAAAAGTTCTGTTGATCATTTTTTAAAATCTCCACTTATTTCATATAGTTTAAATATTAAATTACTAATTTTTCAAAATTGTAGACACATTTACTGTATTCTCTTTTTTTCCTATTTCTTGGTTCTTATCTAGGCCTTGGAATAAATTAATTTTTTCTGAAAGTGATATTCTTTTAGACATTTGAACAGCGAGTAACATAAGCTGTAAAAAGACAAAAGAGCTTTTTATAAACGTCCGAAACGAATCGTAAACTAAGACTAAGAGATTTCTTTATACAGTGCAAAGATGATTCTAAATCCACTTAAACTAATGTAAGTAGAATATACCCAAAATTATTAGAGTGCTAGTGCAAGAAACTCCTAAAAGTGGTTCTAAGAAAAATAAAGAATGCAAAAACACCGCCAATATTAATTCACAGAAAGTTTGTTGGTCAGATCGATCTTTAGTCTTATTTCTGTGAATTTTGTTCATTGTAGAGAAATTATTTTTGTTTTATAGAAACAATTTCATACAGAGGATTATTATGTTGGATATAAAAAAAATTATTACAGAGATTTTCGTTGTATAAAAGTTTGTTATAAGGAGGTCCGACAGTAGATATATATTTATATAAATCATTATTTTTATATATTATAATTATAAAAAAAATGAATTAAACATTATATAAGGTTTTATTTATTTTATTTTAAATAATTTTAATTATTTTTATTGAATTTGTTTGTTTTATGCTATCATGGAAAAGCGGATAATTAGGTGAAACACTTACGATATACAGGCAAAAAAATGGAAAAACAGCTCTAGCCATTCATACAGTAAATGAAAATTCAATGCAACAATGTTTTTCATTCGCGATGTTAACGTAATTTATGTTATACATAAACATTTTTAAGCAGTACATAAAAGAAATCTTAATGATGTTTTATGCATGATTATGTCCCGGAGGAGGAAGAATATAGCCAGAAACAAAAAACCAGATGAGTTAACTTATATGAACTACCCTAAATGACCCAATAAGGGAAGAACAAATTAGTTATTCCTTAATACATAACCATGGAAGCTAAAAAGGCTGTGAATACTAGTGCAAGTCTATTAAGACTTATGCCACATAAGTGAGGTTTGCTCTTGGTTGGGCAGATGCTGAATAAAAAAGGTCAAAAAGATCTGTACAGAAAATGAAGTGCTGTAAGAATTATGTCTGCTTATTTTAGAAAAAAATCGGTCCGAGACAACTCAGACAAACTTTCTCATATACGTATTCATAATTATTTAGCCCAGTGTTTTCCATTTATTAGTTTTCGTACGTACATTTAATTATTATTGACAATTTCATTAAATTTTATCATAAAAATAACATTTCCCGGGCGGGGAAACGAACACGGGCTCTCTCGGTCCCCGTTTTAACTAGATTTTTCCCGGGAAAACGGCTTATATCGTTGGATTCATATTTAAATGGACTTAATATCGTCGGAACAGTTTTCGAGAAATAATTTTTTTTCCTCGTTTTTTCAGAGTTTTTGGGGGGTAGCGCCCCTAAATTTGGAGCTAAAATTCATTTCTCGATTTATGCCAAATTTCATCAAAATCGGTCCAGTAGTTTAGGGTGCTGCCGTCTGCACAGACGACAGACAGACATTTTTTAAAAACCACTTTTTTGGACTCAGGGGACCTCAAAACGTGTAAATCCATCAAAATCACAAAATCGAATTTTCGCGCCGTATCAATACTTTCTCTTTATTATGAGAAAGTAAAAAATAGAAAGTAGGGCACTAGTTTCAGCAAGCATACCACCAATTGACCTTCTAGATTTGAGAGAAAGGAGGTTTATTAACATCTAAAGGACTAAGAAGAGCCAAAAAACAAAATGATACGACACTGAAACTAAGAGAGAATGGGAGATGGACCATCGTCTAAGCCCTCCATTAAATAAGTGAGTTAAACATACACAGTCAAACATGGATACAGTTGAACATGGATTAATGATGACCCAAGAGCTGACAGGACATGACAGTTTCAATGCTTTAACATAAAAGATAAACTAAAATGTGATTGAGCAAAAATCTTTTAGACCACATTCATCACACTTTCTTTCAGTCCAGCATGAGATATTGAGAGACAAAGTATGACAATAGCGATGGGTAGAGGTGACACCTGGAAAAATTGTGGACCCTATGGCAGAAAACCTGGATAAATAGAGAACAGTCAGAGAAGATCCCAGAAGAAAAATATGCAGAGTTGATTGCAAAATAAAGGGAAAGAAGCTCACGCATTCTGACTTCTCCAGGTGAAATGGTAATATTGGTTACCTTCTTATTGTTCTTAATTTTGAGTCACTGCAGCCAAAAGGGAAACTGTTAAAATACTTACATTTACCAGAAAACACATTTTAAAATACAAGAAAAAATATTAAATAGTCAAATTTAAATAAATTTTATCTATAGTGATAAGGAATATCAGTACGTAATCATGTCATATTGAATTATTAATTTATTTATATATTTGAATTAGTCCAAATAATATTCCACTTTGTATAAGTCCTACTACTCTTTTTTGTTTTTGCAATTTCACCCTTTCGGTACTGTAGAAGCCCTAGGACGTAACTTATAAGTGCCTTAATTAGACTGTAGATGTCAATGGACAGAAACAAAAAAATTCCTTCCCACAGCCTAATTTTATAAGTCTATGGACTTTTTGAGGTTTTTTTATGTATATTTTTTAATGGAAGCCATACTATCAAACACCAAATTAGCCTACTATTTCCCTCTTACAAAGCCTTTTATTTATTTATTTTATTTTTTTACCAGAATATTTTTATCTTTTAAATAAACAGGTCAAGTGTGTGCTAGTCAACACACAGCGAGGGTCCGTAGGCCACACTATATAGTGTTTAACTGTTAAGTGTATAAACAGTGTTTTTTTAAAATGCTAAAAAGCTAACTTTGAACCATTCTAAGAGTCTGATATTCTCAAAACACACTCTGATAAAGTATTTTTTTGCCACTCAACCGGACTAAAACCATATAAATACATCGAAAAGACCATAATTATAAAAAAACGTATATTGTCAATAAAAAATAAAATAATATTTTTTTCGAAATTTCCAAAAAGTGGTATCTTTACTTTTGGTCGAAGAATGTTCAGGAATATTTTCAGATTTTTTGCACTTCACATAAGCGAGATAGAGGGGGGGGGGGGACACGTTTCACACCCACTTCAAACTTGCCTACGCTCGCCCTATCAAAGTTATATCCAAAGAATTATATATTTTTGTAATCAGCTCGACGTACCCTTTCATATGATACCCGTCACGGTGTCAAAAAAAAAAATAAAAAAAAGTGTAACCCTTAAGTTTTTTTACCCTAATTTTGTTGACAAATATTTTTTTTAAGTCGTTATATTTTTAAAATATGTGGGTCGGTACAAGACACATACATGCCAAATTTCAAAGTGATCAGACGAAAGGTGTAGCCGTGAAAGCAGGCGAGAGGACAGACGGACAGACACACGCAGGAAAATATAAGGGTCCTTGGTTTTGCCTACGGACCCTAAAAAATGACCCAGTCTGTAGAGAGCTACCTTCCATTCCTACCTCAGTACCGAAAGGGTTTTAACAACTAAGGCAAATAGCTTTTTTTTATTGTGCAAGTAAACCTTTTAACAAGAAGTTTTTGGATTCGATGTATGGAATATTTCTTTAAAAAAAAAAAAAAATTAAACCCACTGGCTTATTAATAAAATACTCACATCATTCTTATTAAAATACGCATTCTTAAAGTCAAAAGTTTTAGAAGCTATATCTTCAGCAATTTTCTCATTATCTGTAATAACAAGGTTATCAAACAGGATATTAGGAGACATGGACCATAATTCAAATCCAACAGCCATCTAAAAAACAAATAAATAACATATTAATACATAGGAAATAAAAAAAAACTGGGGAAAAAATAATAATACATTTTATTTAATACAAACTGGAGAAATTAAGGAGTTATTAAAAAAAATATGAGAATAACCGTGCGAAAGTTATTTGACTTAAAAATGTTTCATCAATTAAAAAATGCAGCAAGGACTGAAAAGGATAATGATGTTTTAAGTAATTGCTCCCACTTTGGTGTTGAGTGTGAACAAATTGAATAAAGAACTATAAAAATTCTCCTGTAACTACTGTGGAGTCAATGCCTCCCCCTTTTTTGGACAGGTCGCCAGAATAGGAGTTTTTTCTGGTCCAAGAAAGAAAAAGGTTGGGAACCCCTTATCTAGAAAAAACAATTGTGGTGGGATTCAGTAACTGGTTCCTTAAGTATAAGATCTCAAGATCGATTGCGAGTGGAACTTTAGAAAATATTAATCTGATTTACACAAAAATTGGAAAGTATATTCTAATTAAAATAAAATATACAGACACATAAATTTTCTCAGCCATAATTTATATCTTATTCATAAAATGAAATTTCATATCCTATTCAGAAATATCAAAAAAAATATAAAAACAAGAGGGGATAGATTTAAAGAAACTCCGTAGCATCTAAATATTCTCGCTTAGTAAAATAACTTTTAATAATGTATAGTAGTTAGGTTTGTCCCTTCTTTTAATCTTCGTTTTTATGTGGGTTGATCAAGGGTAGTAATAAACAATAAGGTGAATATATCTTAAATTTGAAAAATAGAAAACATCGAAAAATAGTAATAACAGAAGTAAACCCCAAGGTTTACTTCTGGTTATCTCTAGTCAAATTTTTAAACATGTTAATTTTTATTAATTTGTTCTCGTCTTTTGTTATTTTTAATTTCATAACATTTAGTAAGTGTTGACTGTGATGTATAAGGAAACCACTATGTGGTCTATATATAACTTTTTTTCTTACTTCTTGTTAGAGAGTTGTTAACGGAATCTTCTTAAGATTTTTCGATGTTTTTAGGCATGAATATGCCCCGGAGTGGGGCGAAATATAGCCAAATTTAAGAAATATTCACCTTATTGTTTATTACTACCCTTGATCGACCCACATAAAAACGAACTTTTAATAATGTTTCTTGACCTATACAATAGCTTATAAATCCATCAGATTAAAAATAATACATTAAAAATAAAACTACTCCAAAGAGAAGACTCACTATTCCGGAATGACACTGGGGACTTACCATAAGCTTTTATTTGGAATGAAATGGAAGATGCAAAATCTTTCGTTCAAAAAACCAACAAATTGAAACAATAATGGTTTGGAACATTGAAACAATGGTTTGGGAATCTGTGGAATAGAGAAATTTGTTTCAGCAAGTGAACCTAAGCAGTATGTTATTACCAGAATTTCTTGGGGAATACCTGTTTATCTTAACTTAAAATCTGTCATAACATGTTTTTACTAGTTAAAACTGGAATTAACTTAAAACCCCACTTAATAGAGCCCCAAATTATTGTGATTGTAATTTACTTGGTCAAATGATCCTGGATAAATATTTGCAAATTGAAGGATTTGATGCAAGACACGTTCTTTGCAAATCTTCTTTTCATTATCCTCATTATTCAATTCTAAACACTAATGATGAATAAACAGGTCAAGTGTGTGCTAGTCAGCACACAGCGAGGGCCCGTAGGCCACACTATATACGGTTTAACTGTAAAGTTTCTAAACAGTGTTTTTTTAAAATGCTAAAAAGCTTACTTTGAACCATTCTAAGGGTCTAATATTCTCAAAACACACTCTGATAAAGTATTTTTTTGCCACTAAACTGGACTACAACCATATAAAACATCGAAAAGACCAAAATTATAAAAAACCGTATTTTGTCAATAAAAAATAAAATAATATTTTTTTCGAAATTTCCAAAAAGTGGTATCTTTACTTTTGGTCGAAGAATGTTCAGGAATTTTTTCAGATTTTTTGCACTTCACATAAGCGAGATAGAGGAGGGGGAGGGACACGTTTCAAACCCGCTTCAAACTCGCCTACGCTCGCCCTATCAAAGTTATATCCAAAGAATTATATTTTTGTAATCAGCTCGATGTACCCTTTCATATGATACACCTCACGGTGTTGAAAAAAAAAAAAAAAAAAAAAATTAACCCTTAAGTTTTTTTACCCTAATTTTTTTGAAAAATATTTTTTTTTAAGTCGTTATATTTTTAAAATATGTGGGCAGGTACAAGACACATACATGCCAAATTTCAAAGTGATCGGACGAAAGGTGTAGCCGTGAGAGCACGCGAGAGGACGGACGGACAGACACACGCAGAAAAATATAAGGGTCCTTGGTTTTGCCTACGGAACCTAAAAATGATTAATCCAAATTAGACGATCACCAGGATGGTTGAGTTGTAGGAATGAAGTAGGAGGGATGGGCCCCTCTGTCACAACTGCACAAACACCATACCCCGCCCTACTGGAGTGCAAGCTTTGATGAGAGAATTATTTTTAGTGTGGCCATTAGATTTTATTAAAGGTTTATAAATAAATGCGTACATAATTGTGTCAGAAGTGGGATTCTCAATTGTGCTGTTCCATCATACATGCTGAAGGACCAATAGTGGTGAAATTTTAGTAATAATGGAAAAATAAAAAAGTAGGATACTGTAAAGAGTTTGACAAAGTTTTAGATGAACATGATAAAGACATTTTGAATTTAAAGATAAAATTAAAAATATCAACCTGGCTGCTCGAAAAAAGTGAGTGTTAAAGAAGATATAATTTGTCAGTTGAAAGATGATATCAAATCACTGAAAATAGTAAATAGCAGACCGAAATGTTGATAGGCTTATGATATCGAAGAATCTTCACTGAATTTTTGGGTGATAACAATGAGAAATAGATAAATCAAACTTGAGGGAGGTGGCTAGCGAAAAAAGAAGCATTGCCACCTTCAAGCAGAAATTCATAAAAATAAACTGCCAATTGGTGTGGCACATAGCTTCCTCGCATCCTATCCATGTACTTTATTGATTTTATGCTTTTACAGGCCATTATTGTCTAATTGGTTTAATTGTTTCCCCCGTTTTTTTTATCTGTCAAAATTGTTTGATTTTTTACAGGAATGAAAGTATCAATTTAGCAAAAGTTAAAGAGTGCAGACGGTTCAAATTAATCTGGGGCTATCTGCCCCAGATCGGCTGTACTTTCGATACAATATAAAAGTTTCATTCAAATCAGATAAGTACTTTTGAAGCTATAGGTGTAAATAATTGTATGTTTGTGCGCATGTGGAAGAGAATCAAATAGGCGCAGAAGGTTGAAACTTATATGAGACCAACAATAGGCTGATTATGACCTACTAACTAAATTTCATTAAAATCAGACAAATAGTTTTTAAGATATGGCGGTTTGCAAAAATTGAGCGACACACAGACACAGGACCAAAAATGTTCCCTGATGTATGAAACGGATTTCTGTCTTGGAATTTTTGAAATCAGAGATATAATTTTTTTTCGTTGTTCAGAACGATCACATAGCTTCTGTTACCTCGGAAACGTAAGCTCGGAAGCAAAATTAAGTGAAACCAACATGCTTAGAAAGAAAGTGGCTATACTTATCTATTAAGACTAATTGGCCACTCTTGATTATTGTGTAAATAGAATAGATGATTCAAAGTCTAATAAGATTATTCTTCATGGGGAAAACAGTTTAAAAGACTAAAGAATAATTATAAATTCATGAAAAGTTTAGAGGAACTTCAAAACTAGAGGAAACAAATTAAAATTAAACCTAATAAACTAATGATTACTCACTATTGGTGTCATCTTAAAAGGATTGTTGTCTTCAAAATAATTAGGATTGGGTATACGCCTTGGTTTCCATTCCCCTTTGTAATTGGGGTTATCGATAAGAGGTGGGATCCATTTTCCTTTGTAATTAGGGTTTTCAATAGGAGGAGCAACCCATTTTCCACAACCCATGGCATCTTGACAAGCGGGATTGACAATCAAAGGTGCTTCCCATTCACCATCCATTTCTTCATCCCTGAAATACAAAAATGAGCCAAATTTATTTAAGTAAATAGAGTCAATAATCGGGAAGTGAGTCTTTAGGTTACAAGATTTGGAGATAAATATATAAATTGAATACCATTTAAATTATTTTTTAGGAATTAATTTTAATTAATGATTTTTTTTAAAGAATATTAATTATTGTTTGATCTACAGGAAATTATATTTATTAGGTTGTGGTCCCCAGTTAGTACATATGTTTTAAGTGTTGGGTCAAAAAAAAAATTACCAGTCACTAGGTTTTTCTGCATCAGGATCACTAATGTGTACTGGTTCATCTTCTAACCATCCCTCAGGTTTAACTGTGTTTGGATTAGGTATTGTAGCAGGAGCATCTTCATCCCAGTCATCTGCTTTCTTGGCAGTAGGATCTGGTATTTTCTCCCTGAAATCCCAGTCTGCAGGTCTAACATCAGTGGGGTCATCTATTTCTGCAGGGGGGTTGACTTGAGGAGTGAAGTCACTAAGTAATGATCCTTGATTAACAACCTTGCAAATAAATGTATAATGTTAGCAATATTTAGATTTGTTTATAAATTATTCAAAATATTAGAGGGTTTCGCTCTCAGGCTTTCAAGGCTAACTTCCCTTTCTGAAATACTTCTGTTACCCCCACACAATATCAAGCATGAGCTTACATATAAACTTGTACATGTACCAATGTAATAGTACATTACGCGTCGAGTGCGGAAAGTAGCATTTTGCATGCGAGTGTGGAGTTTGCACCCGAGCGATAGCAAGGGTGGTAAAACCACACGAGCAATGCAAAATGCCGTTTTCGCACGAGTTGCGTACCGTTTATCTACGATTGTTAAATTTAAATAATACAGAAAAAAATATTGCTGTATGTAAGTTCGTATCTCTCTCTTGATAAAGATGGCATTAATTCATTAGTTGTATTTTTTGCCGAATTAATTATTTCTGGAGGATTATTATTCTCCACATTTTCGTCAAAGTCACTTGATTCACTCATTGTTTTTCACTAAAAACTCGATATTAACAGTTACTTTAATAAAAGAACACCAAATTAGTTTTGTTAAATGTAAACAAACTCGCTAATCGTGCGTAAAGCTGAAGAATTCCTCTTCTTTACCGCACTAGCGTGGTAAAGAAGAGGAATTATTCAGAACTATGAGACGCGCATGCGCAATGAATACAAGTACGTAAATAATCACTTTCTACGCATCTAAACAAAGATATAATGTTTATATTTCGTATCAATCGTAGATGAATATCATTGAGTGTAGAGCAAAAATTAGTAACTGTTATATTGAGTTTGGTCTGCGATTAATCAGCAATATCAAGAATTTGTACCTCACAATCACATAGGCTAAAATTCTAAACCACAATTTAAATTTCACTTAAGATTTGTATATTTTGATTAGTAAGGTTTCGTTGTTTAGAATTAGTTATAGAATAGAATAGAGTTTGTTGAGGTGTGGGTCGGTAACCCTTACAGACCCACACCTCAACAAACTTGATACTAAAAAGGGACAAACTAACAATCTACGTAGATAGAATAGATAGTTATAGAATTAGTAGAGCTGATCCAATAAGTGCTACCTGCCAGTTTCAAATTCACATTGCCGAACAGGCTCAGTCATATTTTTTTTTTTTTTTTTTTTTTTTTTTTTTCAGATAAAATCTTAATAAATTACGGTGGATGTATATTAAGGTGTAAGAAAGAAGCGACTTATTCCATATTTTTTATAGAGACTTTCGAACCTTCCTAAGGTCATCTTCAGTCTTTATTTCTAAATTTACAAATAATTGTATTAGTTTGAATAATGTAATATAACAGAATTCTTATTTTAATAATCCAAGATTTTTTAAAATTTAAATTTACTTACATCATATGGTAAAACAGTGTTGTGTATTTTCATGGTTAAAAATTAAATTTACAAAATAAATTAGTCAAAAGTTAAAATTCTGTCTCCATAAGAGAGTGTCAACAATTAATTAAAAAAAAAAAAAATTAAAATGTAAAACAACTACAAATTACACTACTAAACTAAACATTTCACGTACAATAATATAAAAAAATATATATTTTTTAACAATATTATGATTTGTAAATTTAGAAATAAAGACTGAAGATGATGACCTAAGGAAGGGTCGAAACGTCTCTATAAAAAATATGTAATAAGTCGCTTCTTTCTTACACCTTAATATCCATCCACCGTTGACTTTAATAAGTCAACTGAAAAGGTGTTTTCATCGTGTTTTATGAAATCTTAATTAATTGTGTGTCATGATTAAAATGAATATACACTAATAAGCACTTACATTGTGATCTATTAAGACTTTGAAGTTATTATCAGGATATAAGATTAATGTGTACAAATGAGGTTTCTTATCACTAAAAAATCCATCGAGTTTAACTTCAGGCTTTTTGCAGTGTTTTTCTTCAAACAATCCAGTGAGAGGATTCTGATGTTTAAAAATAAAATGGAGCTGAAATAAATTAAAGACAATTTAAATAAAAATCTATGCTTAACATATGCGGTACTCTAAAAGTAAACGATGGTTATGCAGCTCAATAAAAACATATATAAAAAAATCACAGTAAAATTAAACAGGTCTAAAATCTGTCTATATAAAATTTGCGATAGATTATGACAAAACCCACTTCTAGACCACCTAGTGACTTGCGGTTTTTTGAGTTAGATCGGAGGCCCAAACCCCCTGGAAAAATCTGAAAAGTTTAAATATTTAATTTTTTTTTCTCCCCTTAAAAAAACTAAAGTTGGGGACGCAACTTTAAAGTTTTTTTGGAGGCTTACTAGGGCTAAACGATAAGTCATATCGAAAAGCAGATTGCACCAGTAGTAACTGATTTTAGAAGATCTAAAACTTCAGGCCTATGAATTTTGTCGTAACTCCATTGGTTTTCAATAGATAGAGCTAAATTTGATAATTTCATTTATTTATTTTTTTTTTACTTTGAGCTCTAATTGCGCCCGCAATCAATGAATGATTTAATTTCTGATTGGGGCGCTTAAAACTTCACACTAATGATCTTTAAGTTGAGTATTTATATATTTATTTATTGGTCCTTTTTGCTGAGAACAAGTAGTATTTATGCATAAAAAACAAATTTAAATAAATTTAAATACCTTCATATTTAGTTTTAAACCAATAATCATTTTTAATAATAATAATAATAAATTTAAAATCAAAGTAATTTTACAATAAATATATAATTGATTTTAACTTTATATTTTAAAAATTTATTTAATTAATAGTCGCTTATTCCGCATTATTCGATTAATTTAAATATATTTAATTTATACTTATATTATGTAGTTAAAAAAATAAGTATAAATAAAATATATATAAACAAATATTGAATAATAAAGTTGGTTGTTAGAAGGGTTAAAGATAAATAAATATGTTTGTTTACGCATAAACACACCTTGGAACCTAGATGTAAAGAATACTCCTACTCCTTGGAACCTAGATGTAAAGAATACTCCTACTCCTTCAACTTTCCTTAACTTCAGTATAGCGTCAGCAACTGATAGTGCACATCATCCCCTAATCTTTTCGTAAACTACAACATTTATTGAGGTACAATTTTATTTTTATGATAACTATTTATTTAACTTTGTTTAATATAATATTATTATTATAGGATTTTTTAAAAAATATATGAATAAGTACAACCTTGAAATCATTTCCACATTTATCAGGTCCAAACATGATTGAATACAAAGATGAGTCAGTAAACTGGCTGAGATTCTTATTATCATCCACATCAGACAACAATTTGAGATACGCTCCACCGCATTCTTGCCCTTCTTGAAACTGAACTTCGTATTGAACAACCAATGGTTTTAATTCAAATTTAAATGGATGCTTCAGCATCGAAGATATAGCGGAATGCTTAGCTTTGTTCTTCATAACCAGTCCAAAATCACCTGGCAAAGGGTTGTTACTCGGTTGTTCAATTTCCCAAGCTCCTAAGGAGAAAATTACAAAGATCATAGATTATTGGGTAGCCGGCGAAGGGTATAACATGACTATTTTGACAAGCTGTAAAAAACATTAACACAGACCTTCAGCCAACTGAGCTCTAACTATTTTGCCAGTGAGAGAATTTATGGTTTCTGCAGCAACAGTGTTGCGCACTTTTGATAAAGAAATACGCCGGGGAAGTGTGACGTCACTTACGTAAAAAAGTGTGTGTTGTTAAGTTAGCTGGCTCATAACATTGGATATACGACCGAATTTATCAGTGCTATTTTATTTTATTATTATTTTTTAATCAATTATTTGTTTTATCATCTATAATGTATACATTTGTTGGCTTATTAATGATGTTACTGATATATGATAAGGTTAAAAACAGTTAAAAAAGCTTTTAATAGAGTAAAAAGAGCACATCTGTGAGTAAGTTATTTTACATCTTATTTGAGTTATTTGTGAGAATTATTTGTTTTATCATCTATAATGTATACATTTGTTGGCTTATTAATGATGTTACTGATATATGATAAGGTTAAAAACAGTTAAAAAAGCTTTTAATAGAGTAAAAAGAGCACATCTGTGAGTAAGTTATTTTACATCTTATTTGAGTTATTTGTGAGAATTATTTGTTTTATCATCTATAATGTATACATTTGTTGGCTTATTAATGATGTTACTGATATATGATAAGGTTAAAAACAGTTAAAAAGGCTTTTAATAGAGTAAAAAGAGCACATCTGTAAGTAAGTTATTTTACATCTTATTTGAGTTATTTGTGAGAATTATTTGTTTTATCATCTATAATGTATACATTTGTTGGCTTATTAATGATGTTACTGATATATGATAAGGTTAAAAAAGCTTTTAATAGGATAAAAAGAGGAAAAAACTATAAAATGCTTACAGAACACTTGTAAACAATGGTTTATTATGAGCCAGAAAAGATAACCTGATGAAAAATCGTGGAGGGCGTATGACGTCACAGCAACCTTTGTCACTTTTACGTAACCTCTCTGACGCGACGTATTAGGAAAAATAATAAAATTATGTAAATTAAACAGACAATGAGTTGTGGTAGCATTAACAAGTGTAAGGTACAAGGGTATTTTATTTACCAATGTCCAACAACTATCAGTAACCCCTTCCAACTTTGAATACATATAACTGACTTCACTTGCATATAACTGCACTTCTATTGTTGAGGTTTTGTAAAGTAAAAAGTAACATATTTATCACATCCTTTGTTTCCGCATTTAAATACAATTATTGTTTTCCATTATGAATTTATTTTACCCTTCTAAAATTGTGAGTATAAGAGATTAAACAAAAATAATGATGAGAAATAGGAAGGGAATTGCTCACCATCGTATTCAGCTTCACCATCGACATGCTTCTTTCGGCCTTGAGATTTGACCCATTTATTTCTAAAATTAGTAACATCATCAAAGTGATCGAAGTAGAGAATAGACGGGTCGTTTAATATAGGGGTTTTATACACTATATTATCTGATGATGCCTAAAACAGAAAAGTATCATCATGGAATTGGAAATTTCTATAACAAACAGAACCTTTTACACAATCTATCCCCATTCACTTTTTAGGGGTTAATTAAGAATTTATCAATTAATCGTTAATAAAATATTACAAAATATATTAAATTAAGTTATACTCACAGGGTCATCGTCACACAATGATATTCCAAAAGTAATAGTTAAAAAAATTAAACATCTTGATAGCTGCATTTGGCCTGCAAAACATAACGAAATCAATCATTAACAATTAGCATAAGCTCTGTAGAATACACAGTTGGTTTGGTAAGTTTTGGCACTGAATTTTTGTATGTGAAACCATTTATGCAATCTCGCACAATAGGGTCATATCACAATAGGGTGTAGTGGGGGTAGCAGTAGAATAGTGGGGGAGTGCTGAGATGTAACGAGTGTCCCAGAATGCCTTACCAGCTAATAAACACAGTACAACTAACGTCTATCTCCTTACATCTTCTGAACAATTCCCTATCCTATAAGTATTATTGGCCTAAATATTTTTATTTTCCACTTTTAGAGTTAACTTGTCAGATTCTTTAGAATTATATCGCTCTTCCACTATTTAAAATATTTAAATTGTCTACGTCTGTTAAAGAAAAATACATACTACAATAGGTAAGTGTCTCTTAAATAATGATACCAAGGATTTAATAATTAATAATGAAGTATGTACATAATATTGAAAGTCAGCAGAACGTTGAGATTGACACCTTCCTATTTGAAATATTTTTTTATTAGGATGGATTAGGTATAATAATATTATCAATTATTTTCTTTCTTTCATGAGACGTTTTGACCCTTTATACGGTAATCTTCTGTAATATTGAAAAAAAAAAAAATTACAAACTATTTAATCTAATTAGATTCTAAAAGAAATTAAACTAATTAAATCTTGTCTTCTGAAAAAATTATTATTTAAATTATTAAATTTAAATGATTTATTAAGTAATTTAAAAGTATTTATTCTTTTTTTCATTTGTTAAACAGAGATTAATAATAAAAATGAATTATTTAAACAATGTATTTTAACACAATAAAATGAAATAAATACGACACACGATAAATACGACATGACATATAAATACGACATGAGATCCACATAACCCGAGAGAACTACAGAGGCCAAAAAGGTAGCTATTGTCAATGTAAGAGAAACAGCTGCCAGGATGATAATAGACCGGACAAAATCAAAATCGGTAAGATGATCCGTGGGATGCGAAGGTTAGTGGTTGTGGTTGGGTGTTACACTGCCTAGAATACAGGCATGTGACCAACAGATGCAACGGACTGGACAGAAGGAAGATGTTTTTCAGATGCGGGGCAGTAGGACATAAAGCAAAAGAGTGTTCCGGCCCAGAATACTGTGTCCTCTGCTCAGACAGAGGACAAAACCAGGACAGGGCAGCCCTGTATCGGGCACAGGGTGATGTGGAGTCTTCAGAGAAGCCATGGAAAACGCTAAAAGGAGAATCAGTGACTAGAATCTTACAGGCAAACTTACACCGAAGCAGATTGACAAATGACCTGCTCTATCAGCTGGTGCGAGAAAAGAACATTGATATTATTCTGCTCAGTGAACAGTACCGAAACACAGACCTTCCATACTGGTACCCCGATGCCACAGGCACCACGGCTATATGGATCCCAGACCCGGGGAAAATAAGTGTTAAGGGTCTCTGAAGATATAGAGGTTTATTTGGGTCAAATACGATAGGATTTTTTTTCATGTTATATTACCCCAAATGAAACAAGAGAAGATTTCCGCACAAAGCTAGACAGGCTAGAAGATGAAATATGCAGTAGTCCAGGACATGTGGTAATGGCGGGTGATTTCAAAGCAAAAACAATCGAATGGAGCATGTTGCTGGAGATGGCTGGTTAATAAAACCATGACACTTCACCTATATCTGTCAAAAGAGGAGTACCTCAAGGTGGACCACTTTCTGCAACACTTTTTAACCTGACAATTTAACCTACATTTATTGACAATTTTGTGACACACAGTTTACCAGTACATTACAGTAGTTTACATCAAGTACAGATATGATTTAAATCAGGAAGAAGAGAAAATTTTGCTTTTGGGGTTTGCTGATGTACAGGCTGTTAAAACTTCTAGCGTAATCGCAGCAGTGAGGGTTATCAATAGTATAAGTCGTAGATTCAGAGAGATAGGCCTTTTCATAAATCCATCAAAAAGAACTTGTGTTCTAATCTCTAGAGGTGAATGTTACAGCAGTAAAAATGAAGTAATCAAATATTTAGGGTGCAGTTTTACAGGAGAAATGGTCTGTAACGAAACTGCTATTATAAAGCTTAATGATGATATGAATAAGTTAGTATCATTGAACTTACACCAGACTAGAAGCTTAACATTTTAAATCAATATACTTTTCCTACCTTAACTTACTCATTACAAACAGCACCACTGACCAAACGTTGTCCTGCATTTCTTGAAGGTGTTGATATTATCATATGGAGATAAACTAAAGCCATAGTAGATCTCCCAGCGAATTCATTAACAGCAATGCTCTGTACAGAAGCCTCAGTCTTCTAAGAAGTTTGTGAGAGGTTTCCTTGCAACACCTGAGCATTCTTCAAAAATTGAGAAGTGCTGAATTTTCGGTGAAATTACCAATTGTGCTGACTGTCTCAGACTTGAATTCAAGACTCTTGGAGATCCGCATAGTACAAAAAATATTCGTCAGTCCCTTTGAGAGAAATCTCTAAGTGTTAATAGCAAGGTATAGGCGTTTGTCATTTTAGAGGAGTTTGGAGTTTGTACACTACAAGATTACAATTTGTACACTTATTATCTGATTATCCGACCTTATATGTGTTCCGACCATGCTCCAGGTCTTTAGGTGACGGATATGAGGGGTTCTACTGTATACATAAAATATTGTTTTTGGTAGAACTTCAGTGTATGGTGCCCGGTGCCCCTACTAGATATTGCAAGTCGGTACTGTCAATTGTTATAATGATGTCATACATCAATAAAGACATATATCGATGATTTGCAAAATTTTACACGTTTTAATATGTCATTGTTTTGTGTTAGAATTCAATTTTGTTAACCTTAACTGAAGAAAAACAACCCTCCTGCATGTAGACTAGGTAGAGGTCTAAATCGAAGTACAAAAGAGTTTAATGGACAAGATATAATAGATAAATTAAGTCTCTAAGAAGATCCTCATCTCAGTTTTTCTCCTGGTTATTGAACTACACCTCTTCAATGATGAGTCTCTAAGGAGGTCGATAGTGAGATAACTTTTTATCAGAAGGGGCACTGTACACTGTACGGTGCCACCATTATTGTACATTGTACATTAATGATACATTGTACTGTAGTACAACCATTTTTTTTTTTTTTTTTTTTTTTTTTTTTTTTGTTAAACTAAAGATATTTAAGAGTTATAAAAGTAGGAGGTCTCACAAAAAGTAGGAGCTTTCCAACTAAAAAAGTAGTAAAGAAGGAGTAGACCGGTTAGTGATTCTGAACACACCCTAACTGATCCTATTTGCTAATTGTAAGGTTTATGCAGCTGACAAAGAAACACTATACTTGCATCATCCGCAACATGTATAGCTGTGTAAGACCTTTGGCAGGCCTAGGCCCTCCACATGCTGCTGCATGATATAGTTATTTAATATTAGAAAAAACACGAAAAGACCAATTATAAGAAAGCAGTTAGGCTAAGTCGATACAGCTGAGGCAAGACTAATTAAAATAGTAGTTAAATGAGTCGGCTAAGTGAATTGTACAGTACCACAGAATTTTGTACTTCGATTTGGACATCTACATGGTCTATATGCAGGAGGGTTGTTTTTCTTCAGAAAATGAGCGGAGCACCGATAAGCGGCTGTTGAAAATTCTAGTGCAAAAAAATTAATTTTGTACTTGGATTCTGTAAACAGTGCCGTACAATTCACTTTTACCAATAAGTCTTAATAAAATACCAACCTGCTCCTAGGCGAATTATACTGTTATTATTTTACTCGGTTTATTAAATTAATCGGTGTCTTAAAAACGAAAAACAGAAGAAATAAATGCTGTTATTGCCGACTCACGACGGATCCGTAGCCTCGAAGCACCGGTGAAACGATTCCAAGTGACTCCGAGCCCAAAACTGATAAGGATAATACTTCTGACTGTCGGAAGCAAGTGGATCCGGGTTAACGTGGTAGTGGCCCAAGTCGGTTTGAGCACTTAACTCTCGAAATGCCGTGGTTACTTCCGACGTACGCAGTAACTGACAGAGAACACTAAATAACCGCTCCGAGAAAAACCCACGAAAATTAATTTAATAAGTCGTATAATTAAGACCACGCTCTACCCCTAAAAATTAATTCAATTAGAGGACGACATGAAAATCGATAAAACGGCAATGGCGAAACAAGGCGTTTGGAAGAAGCAAGTCTATTACAAAAGGTTTGTTAAAGAGTAAAGAGTAGACGGAAATACGGACTTACCGGCGGCTGGACGAAACGCCTCCCCAGCTTCACTCCTATACTGCTTAACTCCTACAAGTACTCCTTGTAGTAATCAGTCAGGGAACACACTAACACTGCAAAATAAACTGCGATTCCACCGATAATTATTTAATCAGACTCGATACACACAAATTAAATTAGGCCGTTAACAACGAAAGATAGGGAGTTAGTAATTAGAAGGATAATATACGGACCGTGGGCCGGCGCTCTATATAAAAGCATAAGTATAAGCATACTATTCATTCTGTCACGTGATAGTAGAAAATTAAGAAAAACTTACATATCACGGCACAGAGAATGCGCCACTAGCAATGCAAATTCTAAGAAGTTCTGGAAGAACAAGAGAAACAGGAAGAACAAAAATCGTTGAATTTTTAAAAATTGTGTTTTTGTTTTTAACTGTAACTTAAAGAATAAAGAATAAAGAACTTTGTTTCTTCTTGAAGTTTCTGTTTTATTATAAATTATAAACAATAGTTTTTTCCGAAGCGTTGTATGATGTCCTAGGATTAGAGTTAATTGATTTTTTGTGATAGTTTGTAAATGTCTTGTGTCTGTATTATTTCTACAGTCTTGTTTCATTGTTATTTTTTACCTTAGTTACGTGTTTGTAAAGGTTTAAAAATGCTTGAGGATTCAGTGTTTAACCATACAAAATGCTACGGGATTATGCCCAAGGAGGTAAAATAATTTTGACTTGGTTTACCCTGGAGGTCTCCTTACAAACAACAACCAGGTAAAATCAGAAATATTGCGCAGAATAGAAGGAGGAAATAGGACTTGCTAAACTAACTTAAGATTTAAGACCAAGCTTCTAATTTACAAAAACTTTAAATGAGACTAGTCGTCTCTTATAAGTCGAAACGTGGACCCTCACTAATAATGATGAAAACCTACTAAGAATATTTGAAAGAAGAGTGGGCAGGAAAATATATTGTTCAACTTGTGTTAATGGAGTATGGAAGAGAAGCAACTGACAGATACTAAATATCTTGGAATGGGAAGATATTGGGAGGTTTATAAAGGCACAAAGATTAAGATTGCTGGGACTTGGAGGCTTACAGTCTGTCCCAAATGAGAGTTAGTGCGTTGACAGCACGGGAAAAACTAGCAAATGGGGTGAGGAGCCAATGAAAGCTTGAGATTTTCCTAGACAAAAAGTCGGGCCAACTTGGCAAAGAAAAATGTCTCTAGTGGAGGGGAGAGGCCCTCTGGATAACCGTTATAACCTTTATTTTTTCCCTCAGAGAGGTTGGCCAATCTGTGTGTCACTTGATTTCCCGCACTGTCAACGCACTAACTCTAGTTTGGGACAGACTGTAAGAATCTGCTGAACAGAAAAATGTATGGACCTTCAAGATCAGGACAAACTATAATACTCTAGAATCTGCACAATACTCTAGAATCTGCTTCCTCAAAAATGGAAAGAACAATTGAAACAGCTAATAAATGGTTCATAGCTAACAAGCTCTCCCTTAATAAAGATAAAAATCAAACTTTAATTCATACTTTTAAAGAAAAAGAACAAAAACCATTTTAATTATGCCTCGTCTATCAAAATCCTTGGAGTGACACTAGACTCTACACTAAACTGGAATGCACACATATCTACTGTTATTAGCAAACTATCTTCAATAATCTATTTGTTGAGGAAATTAAGTATAACTTTAGACGTTCATACTGTTAAAACTGCTTATTTTGCCCATTTCCACTCTAGACTATCTTATTGTATTAAAGAATGGGGTGGTGCTTCATCTGCAAGCAAGGTTTTCACTTTACAAAAAAAAGCTATACGTATTGTAAACAAAGCCAAAATTGATGCTCACTGCAAACCAATATTTATGGAATTAGGGGTGATGACATTGCCCTCCATTTAATTATACAATGTCATGGTTTATATCAAACCTAAATGGAAGGAGCTAGCTGAAAGGCCATATGACTTCAACCTCAGAAATAGCGACACCATTACTCAGCCTACTAATAGATTGGTTAAAACTGCAAAATCTCCTCTACATATCAGCATTAAATGCTTCAATAAATTGGATAAAAAATATTAAAGATTTACCTTTTAACATTTTTAAAAATAGCTTAAAAACCTTTCTAATTACTAAAGCTTACTATAGCATAGATTAATTTTTAAATGACACATTCTAGTAATGATTGGCTCTGTGATATCTTATTCATACTTTATTATTAATTATTATTTTATTTTATTTTTTTAACTTATTGTTGTACTCATGTTTGTTTTGTTTATTATTCATTTATCCTTTTGTTATACCTATTAGGTCAATTACCAAGCTATTGACGTTGTGATAAGCAATTCTGTTTGAACCACAATAAATTATTTATTTATTTATAACTAGGAAGAAATGGCTTCAGAATGTGGATGATTAAAATGCTTGGATGGAGGAATTGAAGAAACAGAGCTGGCAGGAGAGAGAAATGAAGATTGAGAAATGATGTGGCCCGATGAAGCCACATCGGGCTGTAGCGTTGCACTAAGTGTAGTACAATAAGTGAAAATAATGTTTCCCCCAGGTGACGGAATGCTGGGTGTTTTTCAACTATCTGGTTCATTTACTTTTATTAAGACTATGAGCTATGGTCACTCTTACTACTAGAGGTCGACCAAGAAGTCATGGAAATGAGAGGAGTGCGCTAGTGTCGCCATGTACAGTCAGTTTTTGATATAATAGACCACGGTCAAAAAACACAGTGTTGTTCTTCTGTTATTAATAATTTTATTTTTGATAACTTCTATATTTTTTGCAACAAGCAACACTGTACCTGATAAGAAATCACTAATAATATACGATAATATCTTTATATTATTATTTATTTATTATTCATAATAATATTCTTTAAATCTAAATCGATATTCTTTTTCCTTAATCTATTTTTTTTCCTCCTCTTTATTTCTGAGTTTGATTTGGATTTAGAACAGTTGTGACTATAGTCTGTGCTGTAGAAAAACAAACAAAACAGGAAACCTAACAGATTGGAAACCTTCCTGTTTTTATTCGTGAGATTTGACATAACGGGGCATGTCATACAAACTAGGAATGGTTATTGTCTTAGCACCCGACTGTACTGACTTCGGCACTACTCAGAAGTTCCGATTTTAAATGAAGTCAAGCTTTCTGTTTCTCCCGTGTTCATGACTTCTTGGTCGACCTCTAATATGTATCCATTTCCTTTTATTCAATCACTTGCCACCATTCTAACAACATTTATCCAATTACAATTTGTTTTTATTCTTCTTGTTGTTAACTTTTTTAATTTACAACTTAATTTAAATTTGTATTCATTGATGGATTACTTTTGTAATCATTGTTAGAAAATGCTGTAATTTATATATAATTTATTTCCCTTTTAGTACAGTAATTGAAATCAAAATAAATATTAATAATTATGTAAAAATTTATTTAAATGTAAAAAAAGAAATGTAAAATATAGAATAACATAATTAATAAAACTGTTTGACGATCAAGCTGTTTATCAAAATTTAAGAAATTATATTGACAATAAATCCTAAAAAATACTAAATATTGTTGTTTAATTTATTTTATATCTGTAGTATGTTGTAGCTGTATCTGTTTAAATACATGTAATAATAATAATAATAATAATAATAAAAAATGCTTTATTTAACAGATATATAAATATATACATAAATATAAATTTAACATTTATAAGCCCTGGCAGTTCAGCCGTCGGCTAGAGTTGGCTATGAAGGCCTAAACCTTTTATTAGTGACCATTAATTCATCTATTTTATTGGTTATTTTCATGCATATTTTTTTATTTTATTTATTTATTTATTTTTTTATTTATTTATTTATTTTTTTTAATTGGAAAATAAATAATTTATAACAATATGATTATAACAGGCATTCAAATAATTAAATATTAAACTAACATAATTATAATAACTATAAAAGCTATATTAACTTAAAATAAAAACTAATTTGGATTCTCTCACATTCTCTAAATGCATTTTTTTTTTTTTTTTAATTGGAAAATAAATAATTTATAACAATATAATTATTAAAGGCATTCAAATAAATAATCTATATTAAACTAACAATTCCAAAACATTATCTTAATAACTATTAAAGCTCTCATTAACTTAAAAACTAATTTTGGATACTCTCACATTCTCTACATGTATTAATTGTAAAAGAGTATTGAGAGTAATAATAAGACTTAAATTAAAACAAATGAAGAATATATCTATCATCTCCATACAAGAAATTTAGTTTGTAATCAATAAATAGTGAATACAGTAGCTTCCTTACAACTTAGACAGGACGCATTCTGACCATGCCCATATTCCCCGAGGAAATTAATTAAAGATTTTGCTAAAATTAATAAAATAAATTAAATTTCTTATTAATCATGTTGCATGATATACCTCCTATAGTTCCATGCACGCTCTGTGTAATTGACCAATGCTGCCCAGTCCTTACCATTTAAAAATTCAGTGACTTGACCGTCTGTAAGCTGGTGTTGTCCCAGGCACTGGGCTCGGAATTCTCCTAACACTCTGCACTTTCCTATAAAGTGATACACATCCTCCTGCTGTCTAGCGTTACATAGGGTACATAGTCCGGTTCCATTATCTTCTCCTAACCATGGTTGGTGATTAAGGCATATTACTCCGGCACGTAACTTCATAATCCATTTCATCGATTTTAGGCTGTTACAATCTTTAAGGTACGTGTTATCTCCTAGGTTTAAATTAAGTAGTTTGTAGTGCAAATGAAATTTAGCATTATTTGCTTGTTGAAAACATTTTTCTCTATGCTCTATTTTTATAATATTTAGGACTTTCATCATCTTTCTATTCCATTCTACTGCATTAGGCGTATCTCCGAAACTAATCGAACTGTTTTCTCCTAACTTGCTCCATTCTTTGAACCAAAACACTCTTTTTCTCACCGTTTCTATCGCAAGTATTTTTGGTAGTCTCGAGTCTTCCATTTGCAGTACCTGAGTTATATATTTAATGTGTAATTTTAACGTTTCGACGAACATACAGCTTAAGTTATTTTCAAGGTAAATGACATAGTTTGGTGTATTTAACGGAAGGGAGAATGTTTTTTTAATAAAAAATCTAAGCAGTTTCTCAACATTTTCGTAACTCTGAAAGCCCCATACTTGAGCTCCATACATCATGACAGCTTTAGATACTGCGTTAAATACCGATATTTTCGCCGTTAAAGGTACTTTTCCATTTCCTAAGAGATTGCTCCAGCATGTATTTAAACCGGCTTTTGCTGTTTTCAATCTGTTTGATGTATGTGAAACCATGCTTAAAAATATTAATAATTATGTAAAAATTTATTTAAATGTAAAAAAAGAAATGTAAAATATAGAATAACATAATTAATAAAACTGTTTGACGATCAAGCTGTTTATCAAAATTTAAGAAATTATATTGACAATAAATCCTAAAAAATACTAAATATTGTTGTTTAATTTATTTTATATCTGTAGTATGTTGTAGCTGTATCTGTTTAAATACATGTATAAGTATATATATATTTTTTTTTATTATTATTTAATACTTAATTAAATCATTGCTTGATAAATTATAATAAATTATGATTCTTACTGAATAAATTAATTCAAGTATGATAAATATTTAACAGGTCTGGCTGCAAATTCCTAATTCTTTTAAAGCTATAGACTACTTTTCTTATTTGATATTATTTTGAAAAATAATAAACTTATTTGAGAGAAGAAAAAGTATAGTCACAAAACAGGGTTTGCATGGGGGGGGGGGGGGGGGTGAAAAACAATGCCAGAGACATCTTGTAGAGAACGCGGAAACTACAGGCTTAAATTTGAATTAAAATGACACTCTATTGTTCACAGTTGGAACTTTCAGTTCCACCAGGAAATACATGGTGCAACTGCTAGAAGCCCCAGCAAGTTTTATTTTAAATGCGCTCTTATCGTTAGCGGGAAGTTTCATACCAGTTGGAACAAACCTAATTGTATCTATATAACCACCGCTAATGAGCCTCGACTATAAATGGAATTAAATATAAAATGCGAATATTCGTTATAACATATGTTCAAGTATACATTTGTTTATTATTTGAAATTCTGAAAGTATATATTTTGTGCTTTATTTATTAAGATAATATTATTATGTTTAAGGTAAATTTTGAAAATATTCTGTTGTTAGTCATCTCATGTAATATTGAAAGTTTAGGATGTGTTTTTCATATAGACAGGATCAGACCATTATCAAGTCTAACCCTAGAATGCTTATCAACGTCATTTTGACGTGCATGTTTTTGAAAAAAGGTGTTATTGACTCTACCACTAGTTTTATCGCGCCCATATTCAAGGTAATCTTTCCTCAGTTAGTCTGCTGCAGGCAAATGTTACTAATAGTTTTGTGTTTTAAGTTTTGGTGGTATAGGTAATAACTATATTATCTATACCACCTAGTCTGTATTGTTTGTCCAAACTGGTCAAATATATATTGTTTATAATTTTAATAAAAAAAAATAGATTTTCATGTTCTTTCTGTTGTTATATGACTATAGAAGTTAAAAATGTATTGAAAATAAATCCCTGAATGCTAATAAAAATATCACTTTTTCATAGTGTCTATTTACATGCTTCACACTCACAATAACCTGTGTGAACAAAAAACAGTGCGTAAGTGGTAGGGTTTGATGTTTAACGATGTTGCACTCATGCACGCTGCACACTCAAGAAACTTTTTATCTGGTGGCTTCAAAATAAATATTTACTAATTATTTTCTAGTTGTATGTCAAAGTGACATATGATAAGTAATAAAGAGTGTTTTTTAAAGATAAGTATTCTAGGGTTAAACTGGTAAGTTGACTTCATTAATTTATTTTTTAATTCTGCCCTTCCTGGGTATTTTCACTAATAATACCCACTAAACTTTTTTACTAAACCTTTACGGGACTCAATGCCACAGGACTATTTACTATTTAGGTTTCTTAGTTTTTTAATTACTTCTACTTTTGACAATAAAATTTGTTCTTAAAAGCGTTCATTATGAGATAATGCTTTGTTCCTGGTTTCCAATTCGATGCTTGCCAGTCGTAGGTTGCATTCAATTGCTGTTTACATTATATTAATCTCTTATGTTTATGTATAAACACTGTGCTGGCTGCATCAAATTTTGCATCGTGACTGTGTAGATCTGTGTGATTCCATTGCTTTATTTTTTTTTATCTTACTTAATAAGTCATAAGTTCATTACCTGATTGCGCTGTTTTCTGGTTTTCCTCATCCCGAGAAAGATGTTTGTTTGGAATCGTTTTGGACAATAGCATGATGTAATTGATAATCCATATCTGAAATCAATAACCCCTATGGATGTATATAAGATAAAGCGTATTTGCCATCCCATTTCACAGATGAATATTTCGTAATTGAGTCTCTTAAGCTAGTGACACACTTCGCCACCCGGGTAGCGCCACCTGGTTGATGCCACTTGCTCCCGCCACCTGACTTGCGCCACCCACTTATATGAGGGATGCAGTCAGCCCCAGATTTTATTTCCCCTATATTTGATTGAAGGAGTAGGGACTGAGTGGCGTGACTTGGGTGGCGACGTGTGACAGGCTCAATTGAAAACAATGGGTTGACCGGGTGGCGCTACCTGTGGGTGGCGGCTAGACCGTCGGACGGTCGACCGTGTAGTGCCACCCGGCAGGTGGCGCCACCTCGTGTGACAGGTTCCGTTTATTCTCATTGAGGACCGGGTAGCGCCACCCAGGTGGCGCTACCTGGGTGGCGAAGTGTTTCACCCCCCTTAGGCTGTTCAAGAAAGATGCCGTACAAAACAGAAATTTACTAGGTATTACTTCTTTTACAAAATATGTATTTATTTGTCACTTTGGTAAATATATGCTTACTGCATCTTAACTTATTAAATGTATCTAATTCTGTCCCATAGATCCTGAAGAATCTGAGTCATTGGACATGTCGACTTTCAGTTCAGAGAGAAAATTCCCATACAGTAATCATTTGTCAAAAATAGTCTTCAATATACATTTATCTTTTTTCAACACTTTTTGAATATTAGAGAAACAATCTGAAGGGACACTCATTTTCTAACTCTAAATTTTATTAGGCTTTCATAAATGATTTTTAAAAAATTAAAAATTATTTTTTTTGGATATCATTTGTACTTTAAATTATCAACGTTCCCTCACGAGGGATTTCAGGTGAAATCAAAACCTCTTCTTTCAACTGCTGGCCCATGCTCAACCATGTAATGGTTTGTAATTATTGAATTGACTATAATTAATAAGTGTGCCAGTGCTTTAAAAAGCAATACGTTGATGACAAAAACCACCAAGGTTTGATTATAACTGACAAACTAGTTTGAACAAGATGATTGAGTAATATTTTAATCAGTGTGAAGATGACCCAAATAGGGGTCAACATTGTGTAAAAGTTGGCTTATTATTTTTCCCGACTACCAATTACAAAAAATACGATTTAACCCTGTATGAATAATTTAAGCTGTGTATGTCCCTATACACTTTTACAATATGCTTTGTGTAATATTATTGAAATTTTAATGATTTCATAAAGGAAATTATAGTCAGAATAGAGGACAATAATTGATCTCCTAAAGCTAAGATTATGTTCAGAGCAACTCAAATCTTAAGGAATAAGGCTGATTTATAACAAAAATACTCTTTTTTTTCTTTTCTTTTTTAGGGTCCGTGGGCAAAACCAAGGACCCTTATATTTTCCTGCATGTGTCTGTCCGTCCGTCCTGGCGTGCTCTCACGGCTACACCTTTCGTCCGATCACTTTTAAATTTGGCATGTATGTGTCTTGTACCTGCCCACATATTTTAAAAATATAGCGACTTAAAAAAATATTTTTCAAAAAAATTAGGGTAAAAAAACTTAAGGGTTAAAATTTTTTAATTTTTTTTCGACACCGTGAGGGGTATCATATGAAAGGGTACGTCGAGCTGATTACAAAAATATATAAGTCTTTCGATATAACTTTGATAGGGCGAGCGTAGGCAAAAAAAATATTATTTTATTTTTTATTGACAAAATACGTTTTTTTATAATTATGGTCTCTTCGATGTATTTATATGGTTGTAGTCCGGTTCAGTGGCAAAAAAAATGCTTTATCAGAGTGTGTTTTGAGAATATCAGACCCTTAGAATTGTTCAAAGTAAGCTTTTTAGCATTTTAAAAAAACACTGTTTATACACTTTACAGTTAAACCCTATATAGTGTGGCCTACGGACCCTCGCTGTGTGCTGACTAGCACACACTTGATCTGTTTATTTTACATGGTAGCATAATATGTAAGTTTGCTTTTAATGAATTAGCTACATATGGAGACATTTTAGCATAATTTATTAGCAAATTAATACATTATTTATTTAAATAGATGAAATTAGCTTGGAAATTTAATTAATTTTTGGTATTCTTGGTCTGTTTAGGTTGTTTTGCCTGAAGCAAAAGTTTCTTAACCTTATGCCATTGTCAACATTAGTCCAATTGTGAATATTACACGGACATATAAATTATTCCAATACCATATTTCCTTTTATATTATATACCCATTTATTGTGGTATTACATTTTTAGGGTCGAGGTATCTTTTCCAGGAGAACTGAAAGAATCTGGCATGCCCGAAATCGAATATGTAATCAGATATCGAATTCTCGGACAACGAAGAAAATTTGTTTATCATGAATGAAGATGATTTAAATATTGAAATTATGTTTTTAAATTAAATTAATAACACTGCTGTTTTTTCTATAGATACTACTTCGATAAATTGCTTACAGGACCTTGAGCTATCACCTGTGAGTCAAATCCAAAATCAAAAGAAATATATATTTGTATAAAAATAAAAATACCCACTTACTTGTAGATTTCTGATAATGCTTTTTGTATACACATGTATTTTTGTTTATTAAAAAGTAATTTGATAAGTTGATAAACTACCATCAAGAAACATTTAAATTATTTTACTATGCGAGAATATCTAGATTCTATCCCTCCCACCTATTTCTATACCCCCTCCTCTTTGTTAAGATAATTTGCAAATCCCCCCCCCCCTCCTAAATGGAAATATGATGAAACTGTACATAACAACAATTACTACTCCTAAGTGTACTCTTAAAGAGCTTTTCAACGATATGCATCATGAAAGGTATTCATTACTTTGACCTCGCATGCATTACTTGTACCCCGTACCCCTGTGTACCTAAATTTAAATTTTGAGAATTCATGTATGACTTCCCCTTGCTTTGAAGGTCAAGTGTGCAAATTTTCATCGAGATCGCACAAAAACTGTAGATTCGTATAAAGAACATACACACATACATTGACTTTTAGATATGTTTTTCCATTTTACACCCACAAATGTACGTGAACACAATTACTGAACTCTTAAAGAGCTTTTTAACAGTATGCATCTTTCAATACTTTGATATTTGTACCCCGTACCCATGTGTACCAAAAATTAAATTTCGAAAATTCATAAATGACTTCCCCTTGCTTTGAAGGTCAACTGTGGAAATTTTCATCGTGGTCGAACTAAAACTGTTGATTTGTCTAAAGAACATAAACACACACACACATACGTTGACTTTTATAGATAAAGATATAAATTTTCATTTTACTACCCTCCTAAATGAAAATATGACAAAAACGTACTTAGCAACAATTACTTTACTCTTTAAGTGCTTTTCAACGATATGCATCATGAAGGGTATCCATTACTTTGACCTTTGTACCCCGTACCTCTGTGTACCAAAATTTTAATTTCGTAATCTCATGTAGGCAGTGACCTTCACCTTGTTTTGAAGAAAAAGAGTGTGAATATTCATCAAATTGGGATAAAACTGTAGATTAGTATAAAAGACATACTCCCATATAGATACTCTTCTTTTTATTTATAGATATAGTTATATTTTTCCATTTTACCCCCCTTCTAAATGAAATTATGACAAAACTGTACATAACATCAATTACTGCACTCTTAAAGAGCTTTTCAGCGATATGCATCATGAAGGGTATTCATTACTTGTACCCCGTACCCCTGTGTACCAAAATTTAAATTTCGAAAATTCATGTAGACCTTGATTTTTTTCTTTCTTTGAAGGTCAAGTGTGCAAATTTTCATCAAGCTTAGGCTAAAACTGTAGATTTGTATAAAAAACAAACATACATACACACATACGTTGACTTTTATATATATATATATATATATATGGCCAGTAATAATTATGAAAAAATAATATATATATATATATATATATATATATATATATATATATATATATATATATATATATATATATATATATATATATATATATATATCTGTTTTTATTAAGGGTAATGAAAGCCCAGCCATCCAATAAATGTTAGTTTTTCCGTGGTAGGCTGTGAAATAGTAACTTTAGAGCCTAAAAAACATAGCTAAAATCCATTTTTTCATTACGTGGACTTAAAAAATCTTTTCATTACTCCTAGCTGTAAAGAAAAAATCTTTTACGTCCTAGGCACTAAAAGATTTTTTCTTTACAGCGGGTAGTTGTCAAAACTTCCGTTAGTAGTGCTGCAGTCTTTGTAGAAATGCTTCTAGTACGATAAAAATCCGCTAGATGTCAATGCGTTTTATTTATCTTTTCTTATAGTGTAACCTCATTTTAAGATTTCTTTTTTTAAGTCTTAAGTATGTACTAATATTTGTTATTATTATATATTGATTAGTGATTAATATTTAATGTTTTTTCATTGTCTGCTACCTCGGAAAAAATAGCCTTGTAACATAATATACTATTATATAATTCAAACAATGTAGAAAAATAATTTTGAGTTTGGTTATAAGTTTAAATTCATTTATTTTTCTTATAGTTATAGGCTAGTCAAAACATATATTAGATTACATTACATACATTATTAGTTAAAATTGTTTCTTTTGATTTCCAAACACTGATCTGGTAGTATCCACGAAAGCTATTTTCGCCTAATGCCCAATAAATTGTTAAAAAAAAGTGGTTTATATTCATTTCTTAAAAATTATAATTTTACCTTTTTTTGTTCTTTTTACGATTGCAACAGAACTGTTTTGTCTACAGGCTTCATTTTGTGCTTGCATAAAAGACAATTAAATTTACTACAACTTCTTTTCTTTTGACTTTTCTCGTAGGGGAGAGTTTTTTGACCGATATTCGGCCCCAAACGAGAGCAATACTTAAAATTTCATTTTTTGGAAAATTATAGTAATTTTTGAAGTGTCATATCTCGGTAACTTTTAGACGTACAAAGTTGTCAATGGTCTTTAAAGGAAGCCAATTATATTTACTTCAACTTCATTCCTTATGACTTTTCTCGTAAGGTAACAGTTATACGCCGATATTCGCCCCGAAACAAGAGCAATAGAAATTCATATTTTACGATTTTGGTAGTATTCATACTACGAGCAATAGTTTTTTGGGGAAAAAAATTCCAATTTTCGAAGTGCCATACCTCGGAACCTATTGGTCGAAAAGTGCTCCGGTTGAGCTTATGCTGCTGGAAATTTACTGTACTTTTAAAATTGTCATAACAACTAATACCGAACAACCCATAATGTACGAGCTATATGGCAAAAACTGAAATAAGTCCGATTTTTTTCAGTTTTTCGCGTATTACGCAGCTAGCACAGGTTTTTCGAAGCTGCAAACTTAGGATCACACTACCCTAACCGGTCCGAACAATAAAATAAAATAAAAAAATATAAAAAAAATCAAAACTACATCACGCTTTGCTAATTTCGATATTTTTTATGCAATTTTGACTATCCTATAACTATAAGAAAAGTAAATTAATTTAAACTTATAACCACACTCAAAATTTATATTTCTACAATTTTTGGATCATATAAAATAACATTTATTGGATGGCTGGGCTTTCATTACCCTTAATATTAATTTATTTTTAGGTGCCTTCCCATGATCGGATTTTGTCTGATTTTGGATATGTTACAAAGCAGGGTTAGTTTAGTTGAATACCACTGGAATCGCTCGTGAAGCAATTTTGCGCAGGTCAAATCGTATTTTCCCTAGACTAAAAGTATTGTTTTAGAACCTACAATAACTTAGACCTAAAATAGAATCAAAATAATGAATAGTTTTGTTTTAACTACTTTCTTTTGATACTTTAAGACCTGGCTGATTTGAAATAATTATCCGACAGACACATCTAAATAGGACAAAACAAAAAATTGTTTTCTATTTCGATGTTGTTGGATCTAAATGTAATAAAAAAAATATAAGGGTCCTTGGTTTTGCCTACGGACCCTAATTAATGTTTTTTGTTTGCTATGTTAACAAACCAACTACAACTTAAATCTTTTATCTTTTACAACCATGTACAACTTATCTTTATGGAATATAACTAGTATTATTAGGGACGAAGACAATTTTATCGGAATCAAAATTAATTCCTATTTCCGTTCCCTATCAAGGATATTAAATTACTTTATGTATCCTTGAAGGAACGGAAATAAAAATTAATTGTGAAACCAATAACATTTTTATTAAAAGGACGAGACCACTTGGACGCGTGGACTACACAAAGCACTTAAGGACCAAATTAGATAAGACCTTATAAGGACCTAATATGGTCGGACCTTATCTACAGCCAGGTTTGTACCTAATTAGTGTAGTAAAAATAGGTTAAAAAATCAGCCGAACCTAAAAAAAATTAGTACAAGCAAGAAACTTGGTGGAGATGCTGTGTTTAGCTTCCTGTTGAATATATTAAAATCGAGGCTTTTCGGTATTTTGCTTGTAACAGCTTAAATATTGCAGACAGAAAAATGTTATAATAATAACCATTTATTGCATTTTTTTTTTTTAACACATACATTACATAATTATAATGTTGTACATTAATTCTCTAGTAAATCGGCTAGTAACCGTGGTTCCCCTTATGGGGTTGGAGTTGGTCACAGCCACTGTTTATTTTTTTTTTTAATACTAAATCATAATATTAATAAGTAATTTTCAATATACATTCTTGACTGGCTTTCCACGATCTATTTTAGGTTAATACATATATATATATATATATATATATATATATATATATATATATATATATATATATATATATATATGTATATATATATATATATATATATATATATATATATATATATATATATATATATATATATATATATTATATACATATCATTCTAATCATAAGTGTAAGAACTAAGCACTAAGTTTGCAAGAATAAGACGAGAGTTCTTTTCTTTTGGAAAAAAACTATATTTTTCTCTTTTACAAAAAAAATTGACATTCACAAACAAACCATTACCATTTTTAACATAACATGACATTTTTAAAAAATAAATAAAAATACAATGAAATAAATACTCTAAATCCAACAATAAGACATTTATACTACGTCATGAAATCATATTTAATGATAATTAATAAATAGTTTAACAAATAGTAAACAACAAATAATTTAACAAACACTAGTTAGTAAATATTTTTGAAAGAATTTAAGATCAAAATTAGTTAATAAATAATATAACAAATAATCTAACAACTTAACACTAATTTATAAATATTAAATTAATATTTAACACAGCATTAGGCAATAAATAGTAAATTATCTTTTTTTTATTATTTACTTCCTTGTACTACTTCTTATTATTAAATACTTATACTTAATATATACTTAACACTAGTTAATAAATATTAAATTAAAATTTAACATAACATTAGGTAATAAATAATTTAATAAGTTATTTTTATTTTTATTTTATTTTTTTTACTTCCTTGTACTACTTATTATTATTATATACACTTACTTGCATTTACTACTTAAACAAAATTATTATTTATTTAAATAAATTCGATTTTTGATTTTTCTATTTCTTCCATAAGCCAAACATCGAAGTACATGTCGGTCATTCTTCTCCACTCCTGTCTGTCCTGGGCGACACATTGCAAGGTCTCTTCCACATACCTTTTAAACCCTTCGTCCCATTGAGTTTTCGATCTTGGTGGAAGTTGCTGCGGTGGGGCCGCAGATTTTGCCGTTGTTCTACTTCGCCCGTGGTGGTGGCTACCCGGCTGGTCCTAGTGCTGGGGGTGACCTTGATGAAGAATGAGGGTAGGGGGGGGGGGAGTTATCTGGCCTTGGCCGACGGGGTGGCGGCGGGGTGGCCGTGTTGAATGGAGGGGGGACAGTTATGTGGTGCGGCCAGCGGCGGTGTGGCCGTGGTGCTGATTGGAAGGGGGGTGGTAGGTGGGAGGGCCGTGGTGCGTCCGGCGGCGAATCCCTTGGTATAATATCGATACTTGGATACAGGCTATACAAGGGACCAACAGGACTGGGAGACTCATCTGCCCACAAGATATTCAGCTTGTTCTTATTTTTATTCATTCCTCTGGCTCGTCTTTTTATAGAGAATTTCCAAGATAGCTGTGCAGGTGAGCGGGAGAAGTAAGGATATTACTGACGGAAGGGGGTTGGGGCAAAGGTTAGATCTTCAGGGGGCAACTTGTTGATTCCCTAAGGCGGCTGACGGCGCGTGCGCCATCCACTCGAGAAGTAAAACGGCAACCTCTTTAGTTACATATCGGTGCTTCCCCTGTGGAAACCTTCTCCCCCCCTATTAACCTGATATGAACATTTACTAAGCATTACAAACTTATTTTTGCTTTTATTGACTAAGCCGGATGAAGATCCGGCTTATATAAAGGATCCGGATATATAAATTGTCTCCGAAATAACACCCGTAAAATTAAGTTTGTATATTGCTATAAATTAATCACATACTATTATGGTAAAAAAAAACCAATATTTTGGATATTGTTAAGATGTAGAAAACATTGTGAATAGTGTACTGTCACACGGTAATTAATAAAAAAAAATCAGTTTGAAGTTGGTGTGAAGAAGATCAAGGATTTGTCGTGTTTAACGCACCAACATTCTTTTCTTTTCTTTTTAGTGTACTTTGAATTTAATTGCAGCCAGACTTGCATACACCGCTACTGGTAGATAAGTATTACATAAAAAACTAAGAATATTTCACTGAGATTTTTAAAAAATGTATTATATCTATCATGAGAGAGGAAACAAGTGTTTGCGAGTAAAGTGCATCGCGCTGAAAGCAAGACCTAATAATTGTAATTAATATTTATTACTGGATCGATTGATAGGTCTAAACAAAGGAAAAATATTTTCTCGTACGTATAATTGTTTTTATTCCGACAACAGCCAGGAACAGAATTTTAATAGATGTGTTTCTGCAATGTTGTCGCAATTTCTGATCAACAGTTTCAGTTCAATACAGGGTCTAAGTATCTCCTATATAAATAAATTGTAGAGCTCTGGAAAGCTTTAGATTTTAGAATTAGCAAAACTGAGTTATAAAGTCGCAGCAACAAGTTAATCAAATGATGTAAATTCTGTTTCATCGTCTACCTCTCTAGTCGTTAATAAAATACAGCATTTATAAATATTAACTAACGTGATAATGTCCCGGACGCATTTAAATATTTCTCTTTGGAGTAACACCACGTATAATGGGACCGAGTGGAAATCGTGGGAAGACATTTCCGACACGAGTCGTAGCAAATTGGCAGTGTGCGGCGTCTTGATGAGTTTTTCCCTTATTACCGTGTTAGGCAACACACTGGTCGTGTTAGCTGTTGCCCGAGAGAAGTACCTCCACACGCCTACAAACTACTTTGTCACGTCTCTAGCCTTGGCAGACTGTCTTGTGGGTATGGTCGTTATGCCGGTCTCGGCATTCTACGAAGTCCTCGGTGAGGACTGGACCCTTGGTATTACTCTGTGTGACATTTGGAGATGTTTAGACGTACTCTTCAGCACGGCTTCTATCCTTAACTTGTGTGTAATTTCGGTGGATAGATACTGGGCCGTTACTGAACCTTTTAAGTACGGAAGAAGGATGAACAGAAGAAGAGTAGTCATGCTCATTGCTTCCGTGTGGACTTGTTCCGCGGCTATATCGTTTCCTGCAATCCTTTGGTGGCGCGCGGTCCGACCGTCTCCACCACCGCTCACTTGCCCTTTCACCAAAAGTCCGGGTTATTTAGTGTTCTCATCAGCTGTATCGTTCTACCTGCCCCTCTGTGTCATGGCCTTTACATACTGCAAGATATATCGTGCTGCTGTCGAACAAAGCCGTTCTTTGAGGACGGGATGGAAGAGGGTCTCTCGTGAAGTTACGCTCCGAATGCACCGTGGAGGAGGGTTTCCCCACACTCCATCTGACGACGATGCTCCGCCTTCTCTCACTCTTCTCAAAGCTTCTCACTTCCATTCTAGGAAGCTCTCCCGTTTCGCCAAGGAAAAGAAGGCAGCCAAAACTTTGGGCATCGTGATGGGCGTTTTCGTAGTATGCTGGCTACCGTTTTTTTTTATAAACCTTCTGTCAGCATTCTGCGGTGACTGTTTCTCAACACAGGAAAGCGTGACTGCTGTGGTAAATTGGCTTGGGTGGATCAACTCCGGTATGAACCCTGTTATCTACGCATGCTGGAGTAAAGATTTCCGAAGGTAAATCCCATTATATTTATTTACAAGATACATATTATTATTATTTTTAAAGTAAGAGGTCGACTTACTACCACTCAAACTTACGAGGATGTGAATATTGTATTATCATTTATATTTGGCATATTTGGTATACCTTCGACGTAAAACAATTGATGACAATACGGATAGAAGCAACTCTTGCACCTGCACAAAAATAGACAGAACAAACAGTATCAAATATTTTGGAATCATAGTCGACAACTACTTAAACTGGAAAGAGCACATAAACTGGATGGTAACTAGAATAAGGAAAACAATGCGCATTTTTAAAAGGATACGAGGATTCGCAGACAAACAAATACTAAGAATGCTCTACCATGCTTATACCGAATCCATCATAAATTACCGTATAGAAGCCTGGTGAAGCGCTGGCGCTGCCCAGTCTGACCTAGAACAGGTTAGGGTCATACAGAAATCTATCATAAAAATATCATTAAAAAAACCCAGACGATACCCGACTGTATTGACTTTTACCGACTTTAACGTTCTACTGCTAGACTTACTTATCAAACAACCAGTACTGATTAACTACTTTAAGGACAATACTAAACTGACTGGACAACAAACCTACTCTACAAGACTACAATCCCAAGGACGCACTTACCCTTTTTGTAACACTGACAAGAAACAGACACATGCTTCTTATTTGGGACCACTATACTTTAATCAGCTACCTAACCATATTCAGCAAATAATAGTACATTACGCGTCTAGTGCGGAAAGTAGCATTTTGTCGCTCGGGTAGTAAAACCACAAGAGCAAAGCAAAATGCAGTTTTCGCACGAGTTGCGTACCGTACTATATCTGCGATTGTGGATTTTAATAATAAATACAGAAAAAAAATATGTGAGTACGTATTTCTCTTTTGATTAAGATGACATAAATTCATTTATCTACTCGTGGCAGCAAAATTAAACATAACTTAACTGTTTTTAGGCTGGAAAGTACTATTTCCCTGATTTGTCATTGAATTATTAAAAACAGGCAGGAAAGTAGTTAAAACAGTCAGGAAAATACTTTCTCTGCCTAGGCAGAGAAAGTAACAGTGTTTAACACTGCGTGTCATAACCTCTTATTTTGGCAAGAACAGTTTATACTATTATCTCTATCTTATAACATTATATATTATAGTTAATTAAGTAATATTTAATAAATTAACGTTTTAATAATAAAATAATTTGTTTATATTTGTTAATCCTGTTAAATAAGTTCAATGATTAGTAGATCTTTAATTTAAAAAAATAGTAGAGTCACTGACTATACCGTAGCGTCATGTAAACATTGAACATCCATATTATTTTTATTATTGAAGTCATTCTAGATTAGACTAGTTACTTTTCTTGATGTATCCTAGTTACTTCTTTTCTTTTAAGCAATAGAAGATATCTTTAACACTTTTATTAATTTATTAAAAAATATAAATAAATATTTTATATTGCGTGCATTATTCATTCAGAAGTTATGTGTGTTATAAACGTGTGTTTTGTATTTTGTTGTTATAGATTGAGTTTGCTTTTCACTTATTGTTATTATTCCCAAGTTTTTTATTTGAACATTAATTTTAGTTAATACATACGTTATTATCTTTATTAATATGACACATAGTTATTAACTATGTTATATTAATAAAGATAACATTTTAGCAGCTTCATTTTTCTCCCGCAAGTAGATAAAATATTGTATGCAACAAGGCAGCAAAGGAAACATATCTGCCTCGTTTATTCATTGCCTGCCTCGGCTTCGCCTCGGCAGTCAAATAGGTAAATTACCTGCCTCGGCTTCGCCTCGGCAGTTAATTATCATAGCCTGTCCTCGCCTTCGGCTCGGAGGCTAATCTAATCACTCGTCAGTAAAATTCCATTTTGCTGCCTAGTTACATAAATAACTATAGTTGTATTTTGTGCCGAATCAATTATTTCGGAGGCGTATAATTCTGCTCAATTTCTTCATAATCACTTAAATCACTCATTGTTTTTCTCCAAAAACTATAACAATAAAACTAAACAAAAAACAAAACTATTTGATATAAACAGTTACTTTAATTAAACAAACAGCAAATTAGAATGTAAACAAACTTGCTAATCGTGCGTTAAGGTGAAGAATTCTTCTGAGGTGAAGAATTCTTCTGCGCAATGAATACAGCTACGAAAAGAATCACTTTCTATGCATCTAAACAGAGATATAATGTTTATATTTAGTATAAATCGTAGATAAAATCCTTTAACAGCTTAGTATAGTCTTCCACCAATTTAATGGATTTAAAAACACAAGATTCTAGAACATTTTACAATAATGATATAACATGTTATACCATTACAAATAAATTTAAATATATATACATATATATTTATGTGTTTATGTATGTGTGTGTGTGTGTGTGTGTAAGTAAGTATGTAAGTATATGTATATGTGTATGAGTGTATACATACATGTGTGTATATTATGTATGTATGTGTGCGTAGATATAAATGTATAAGTATATCGTACTTTTATATTGCAGTATATTATAGTTAGGGTGGCCATAAAATGTATAGTCCAAAACAGGATATTAAAATGCCCCCCCCCCCCCCCCCCTTTTGATGTTTAGATATTTTAAGTACCAGAAAAAGGGGGGTCTGGGATAAATTTTGGGAATTTTTAGGCAAAGTATGCATTTTTTGGATAAAATTTTCTCTTTTTTCTGAGATCAACTATCGGCTGTACACCAAGTGCGCCGGGATAGGTCGGGTCACGGGGGAAGTGCGCCAGCCCCTTTTTGAAGGGTACGGTCGAAGTGCAACGGGTAAATCCTATCTCTCGACCCAGGTAGTCCACCCACCTCGGACACGGATCCTCTAATCTAAAGGACTAATCGTTGTCAATAGTCGCATATACTCAATATAAAGCGATTTGAAATTACTTTGAACAAACTGCTCAGAATAATACGGCGAGCATTAGCAAATCTCATTGCATAGGAGAATCTGTAGAATGTTCTCGTAAGAACAAAATCCAAATTTAGTCAGAAGATACACTTTAATTTGTGAATATTCAAAATGAAAAAAAAAAAACTTACAAAATCAAAATAAGTTATCATTAAACATTGGAAATTTAAGAAAATAATAAAAAAAATACGAGAGAAAAAACATTTATTTTGTCAATATTAAAAATTAAAGAAATGTTTCTTACATAAATTACACTCACTTATAAGTGAGTGCTAATATTTATTAGAAGGGCTTAGATTAACTTAACATTGAACGTACTCATGAAAACTAAAATCTTCTGCATATGTAATATACATTATAATACAATTGAGTCTATTTTCAATAAATATAATACCAAATACATATTGACTTTCATATTTTAAATCTAGATACTTTATTATTATAAACAACCAACGCTAGGCGGCTTGAATCCCACATTGGTATTGGGAATTTAGCCGTGGACAGATCAATATAGTTCTCGGTGATATAGTCCCAAAATCGATCATTGCGATGGCTTATTTTTTGGCTTATAAAATCTTCAATATAACATTCTTCATTTTTTTCATGGTCTATATAGGGTAGTTCGAAGATAAACTTAATTAGTTGGCCAACGTTGGTAGAACATCGGTAGTCCTCAGTAAATCCTAAATCCTGAATTTTTCTTAAGTGCTTGGGAAGACATTTCGAACGGCTTGTTGGATTCCAATTTCGAAGTCCACTGCAAAGTTCTTTGGGTTTACACGGGGTGCAAGAGGTGCAACCAGGGCTTACCTGACCCTCACCCTTCAGACACTTTAGACTAAGAGGCTGGCGCACTTCAATTGTTACCTTTTTCTAATCAGAAGGGGGGCTGGCGCACTTCGGTACCAGCCCAACTATCACAGAGTAATAGTAAGAAATAACAAGCGTAAAATGTAATAAAATGTTCATTTTATATACAATAAAAAATAATAAAATGTAATACTTATTACACTCATTATATAAATTAAATAAAAATGTTTTTAAATTCATCTGTGCCGATTTGTAGTTGAATTTAGTAATCTGTAACGATTTATTTTATGTTTGGTATCCTCCCTGTTAAATTTTTGTAGAGAATCAAAAATTAGGGGCGGATTTGTTTTGTTTTTTTAATTTCTTTTAAGAGGTCTTAAGATTTATTTTAATTTTTTTTAGTCAAAGTTTATTTTTATAAATCCTAAATAAATATATATATTTATTTTATATATAATATTTACTCTATAAAGTTTCATTCCCGGCAGAAGCATTTAGATTTTTCGTTCAGATCAGTCGTCAATTAGTTCTTCTTTTTGTCTGTTCCTCCTTTTGTTTGTTCTTTTTTTTGGGGGGATCTCTGGGTGAGCGAGAGAGGTTAGGTTGTTCTCCATAGTGCTATGGCACATGGTTGGTGAGAAAAAGTCAAGTGAATAAGTTGAGTTAGTTTATTGGCAACTTTAAGTAGGATTTTTGAAAAAAGAACACCATTGTGGATTCTTCTGGCTGCTTCTTCGGATGGCGTTAGAACCTGTTTCTGAGGCCAAAACAACTTTAACCAACGACCCGGAACTTTGTGAACCAATGCAATAGCCATGTCAATCAAATAGCCTAGAATTATGAATACTTAATCGAGCAGAAGACTGTTTGTAGGAGATATATTTTTTATAGGACCCTAAGGTGCACCAAGTCAGTTTTAATTATTAGGGAACCATGTTTATTTTAGATTATCTTTGGTACTAGATTCAGGAGTTCCTGGAGTCAAGTCAAAGCATATTCCTTAATTTATTTTCTATGTACTATTTAATATTTTTCTTTGTTTCTCTCTCTATCTACTGGGCAAGGCCTGCCAAGAGTTACAAAGCTTATCAGATAAAGCACTGATTCAGGTTGAGCTATTTATTCTTTATAATTTATATATATATATATATATATATATATATATATATATATATATATATATATATATATATATATATATATATATATATATAATAATAATAATAATAATAAATAAATAAATCTTTATTTCCATTAGCGTATTTTTTTTCTAAATATAATAATATTTTTTTTTACAATATTTAAATATATATATATATATATATATATATATATATATATATATATATATATATATATATATATTTATATTCTATATTATATATATATATATATATATATATATATATATATATATATATATATATATATATAATAATAATTATAAATAAATAAATCTTTATTTCCATTAGCGTATTTTTTTTCTAAATATAATAATATTTTTTTTACAATATTTAAATATATATATTATATATATATATATATATATATATATATATATATATATATATATATATATATATATATATATATATATATATATATATATATATATATATATATATACATTTATATACTATATTATACGACATTCTTTATTATTTATTTTCTCTGGATCCCTCATTCTACAGATTCCTTGCTGATCCACATTTACTACCTCTATTCCTTTTAAGTTACTCCAGTGAATCCTTAAGCTCCAAGGTCCCTTTATTCCTCCTTGTCCCTTAATTTTTGTTTACTTTTCACTTCGAATGGGGTGAATCCAAATTGTTAACTTAATCAGAGGTTGTCTAGTAGACAAGACACCTTGAAGAACCAGCCAATATTGCAACCGACTGAGTTGGGCTATTAATTTAACTCTATTATAGTTCTGGGTCCTCTGGTGAAGGTAAGCTCGCGAGTAGATGGTTCCCCTTGCCTTGAAGTAGAGGGAACACCGCAGTTTTGCTCATGGTTTAAGTGTAAATATCTATTTGTGAAAAAATAAAGATATTTACTACACTCGCCATGATATGCGATGCTACATCGCACTTCATGATCTGACCAGTGTTTTAAATCGCTAAACCACACTTTTTACACTCGAACACGTCTTTGCATAAAGCCCCAAGACGGTCCTTGTTATTATGTTGGGTAAATCGTTTACAGCATTTAGAACAAATCGGCTGAGTACACATCAACTCATGAGCTTGTAAATATTTTTGAGTTTTATAAACCAGCTCGCATTTAGAACATTTAAGGAGAGGTCAGAGAGATGACCCCCCCCCCCCGCTCCTACACGTTTTTTCTCATACTTCAAGAGGTTTTTAAGGGTTTCAAACGTATGCCGGCATCAATTACATTGCTTACTTGAGGTTTTCCCTTGGTGGAGATTCCCGCTTGGTAGATGGCTCAGAGGTTAGACCCTCCTTTACTTGATGGAGAGGATTGATGTTTGAGGGACTGTTCATGGTGAGTGAGGGAGTTTTCCATCCATACCCCACAACATTGACATAATCCTATGAACAAAAAAAATCGTACCCTCAAATAGATAAGGCTTACGAATGGAAAAACACTTTTAAATTCGACAATCTCATCAAAGACAACGAAAAACTAAAATATAATTATTTTATATGACACGTTGTTATGGCAGCTCCCTGTCAACATTAACTCTTCCCTCCCTAAGAACTGAAGAGCTTTAGACAGTTGCTGTAGACCACGGCTTTCCGCCGGCGCGGCGTTTCATCGAGTCCTGCACCCGGAAGGTTACCCTTGAGATCTCCTTAAGGACGGTATACGGCCCTTTCCATGGTTTGTGAAACGCCCTCGCCCGGTGTAGGGAAGCTACTCCTTTGGTCCCTCAAAAACATTTTGGATAACTTACACTTCAATCTTGATCTAACAATATTTAGCTCACTAAATGTTCTGAAAAACAGAGCATTCAGCTGATGCTCTAGGATCTTTCTTTCTCAACTGACACTTCCCATTAATAAGCTATGTATTTAACTTTAAAAAGTTTAATTACTATTTATAAAGGGAGACAGACAGAGAAAAATAGACTTCAGCGCCGGGACTCGAACCACGGACCTCCCCCTCATATCCAGTGTGCGGGAGCTCTAACCAATTAAGCTACACTGAAGAATACTTTCCTCTGACGATATCGATACCTAATCCCGAATTAAGCTTTCAAATGTTTCTACAAGTCTTAGAAGTCAACAAACGACAATAGAACTAGACTGAGAAATACGCTTGTAATTATAAAGTACTCAATTAGTACCTGTACTTAGTACAATCAATTAGAAATTCAATTTTTACAAGTTATTGGTAGTATTCATACTATGGAACGTTTAAATTTTAATTTAAATCAAATTATAATTACTATTTATAAAGGGAGACAGACATTAGGCATCGATATCGTCAGAGGAAAGTATTCTTCAGTGTAGCTTAATTGGTTTCAGCTCCCGCACACTGGATATGAGGGGGAGGTCCGTGGTTCGAGTCCCAGTGCTGAAGTCTATTTTTTCTCTCCCTCTATAAAATCTCTCTCTCCCTTTATAAAAATAGTAATTATAATTTGATTTAAATTAAATTTTAAACGTTCCCTAGTATGAATACTACCAATAACTTGTAAAAATTGAATTTAAAAAGTTAATTTCTCAACAAGAAAGTTCACAAGTCAAAAGTGAACTATAGAAGTAAACATTAGTAAGGTATTGTTAATACTAAGTGAGAGTATGGCTAAAGGGTTAGGTAGTAGACGAGGCAAGGCACAAGAGTATGGTTCATGGTACCATAATTCAGTTCGGGAATTCATTAACAGTACTCATTTAAGCCCTTTTTCTTTCCTTTTATTTCACATAAACTATTATAGATAGGTAAGCTAAATAATATCCAGAAGGTTTTCCTTTTATTAACTTCTTTACAAAAAATTACCCGAGATCACATTTGACCACCTTACTGAATATGGTATCCCCTCCTCCCCATTCTCGTTAAGGGGAAGGGGTATAAAATACACTCTTTAAAATTATTAGTTAAAACATGTTTTCCGTTTTGGTATAAAATAAAAAGCATAAGTAAAATGGTATTGGTTCAGTATTGAGGCATTATATTACGTACCGCTTGCTTCCAATTAATGCCTATACATGTATTTAATTAAAAATACTAATTCTAAATTTTTAGATTTTTTTATAAGCTTTACATATGACGATTACGAAATATACTAAAAAATTAAGAAAACATTATCTGTCCCCTGCTAATATACAACTAGGCTAACCTAAAACAATATTTATTACACTGATATCATTAAACATCAACTGGTCGGTAATTCCTCTGCCCCTCTTCTAGGGATAATTATTATTAATAGTGGTTTTTCCGCCTATGATAGTAACAGTATTATTTGCAAAAAACATTACATTATATCTCTATCAAAAAAGTCATTTGAAACCATAGAAATAGATTTACGAAACGATAAAGGAGATCCTATCCCGTTTGAGTTTGGTACACCAATAATACCTTTGGTACACCAATAATAAGTTTGGAATTGAAGTTTAAAGAAAGTCTACAGGAATCTATTACTCTTATAATGCACATGATTTCCAAGGATCGCGCCTTAACGTGTGATTAGGCTTCCTGATTTCTCTTACTTAATAAGAGAGAATAAATAAAAGTAATATTCACAGTTGAACTTAGACTACTGTATAGATAATAAGCAAATAAAAAGAGTTTGTAGAACCGAATGATATTTAAGAAATATTTTTTTAGGAGTTTATCCAAGATCAATAAAACCTCCTGTTAAACCTCCTGATTTTCTAAACGTCTCTACTAGTCCACTACTAGTTACTTGAAATTAGCTGTAGATATACCCCTTCCAATATTTGGATCTGAAATTGAAACCCCTGCCCCTCATGGTATACCCCTGCCCTAGTGGTATATTTTTTTTTGTTTTTTCATTGGCATTGACTTTATAGCCATGCAGCCATAGTGAAATATTTTAAAAATTATATACGACGAGTACATAGTTAACATTTTTTTTTTTAAATTTTAAAATGAATGTCTGATAAAACTGTATATATAGTGATTTAAATGCAAAAGGTTACTGAATGAGTCTATTGCAATGGAGCTTTTTAAGAAATAAGTCTCTATGAAATGAATGCAGTGAACAGTGGATAATAATATGCTCAAAATCCTCCTTAGCACCGCATTTGCAACACAACGAAGATTGTTCTTTTCCTATCCTGAATAAATAAAAAATTACCATTATTAAAAAACCATTATTGGTTTTCAATCTACTAATAGTTCTCACAATTATCTGTTCGTTGTTGTACCATTGATCTGTACGGTGGTGGTGAGTTGACCCAAAACGACTAGAATTGATTTGTAAAAACTTGCTGAGGAGGTTTCATCGTGCCAATGTTTCTATGTTCGTTAGTTCTACATTTTTTAGCCTTATTATCTATAATTTCATTAAGTTAGAGTTTTTCTATAGTTTCATTAAGGCTTAGAGGTTACCTGCGTAACCTCTAAGCCATAGAATGACACATTAACATACAAAGGCATCGTTAGTTGTATGCCTTTTTTCCATTCAATTAACGACCTGTTAATTTTGCTTTTTTATATAATTTAAAATTTTTATAACAATCGATAGCAAATAATTGAAGAGTGGCTGATTTATGAACTTCTAAAATGGCTATTAATTCAGCTGTAAAGCTTGAGCAAAGATGATTGATTAATCGTTAGACTACTACACCGTCTCGTAAAATAATTAAAATACCTACTGCCGTTTTTCTACGTCATTCCAAAACATATTGTTCGGATCATTATGGGGTTTTTAGAGTAATTAACAAGTTTCACTGTATTAATATCAGAGAACTAATAACTAAGCAAAAAGAAGGTGAGTCGGAGTAATGTAAACATTAGCAACACTGATCGTACTATAGCTCAAATAAGACATGCTGGTGTCCCCCCCCCCCCTCCATGAGAATGACAAATAATTTTTAGAATATTTACATATTTTTCAGCTTTGCTTTTAACTACATGAATATGGTTTTTCCATAAAATTTTTTTGTTTACCCAATCCCAAAAGTACTATTTCATGCTTTACAGGATGAACTTTACCGTCTAAATCGATTCTGTGGCCTAAAGGTACCCACCACTCTGTGAACGCTTACAGCTGGCTGATCATCTATGGCCCTCCTTTTCTTTTAAAGGATACGAAAAAAGTTAGTCCAAACCATCTTTTTTTGCGGAGTCGCTTTAAAACCTTCAACTTCAAGTCCTCTTCTTATTCTTTTAAAAATTAATTATTGTATTTTAATAATCCATTGTATACTACTAAATAATATTATTCTTTAAATATATTTAAATATATATTTCTAACTATTGTGATAACTGTTTTGATAATTTTCTACATTTCGTCCGGGCCAAATTATTATTTTTTATTCTAATTTTGTATTTTTTTAACTTGGTTTGAATGACAGATTATTCTGCGTTAATAGAAAAACGTAAGTGCTTTTAAGAATAGGAATGAAGAATGTCAATCAGAAGCATTAAATAAATCAATAAAATATCATAACTTAAGATTATCAATGCAATTAATTCCATCGAAATGATGTTTGATGAATAGAATTTTAAAATGGAATAATCATGAACTAACAGCGTAAATTTAACTGTCTAAAAAGTTTATTGTCATATCAAAATAAGAAGAATAGGGCATAACTAACCTATTCTTCTTGTTGTCATAGACATGAAGACTTTGTACATAACTGGTAGAAGACTGATTGGTCAATAATTATTATCCAAGTTTAGGATATCACCTTTATTATGCAATAATATTAACTTGGCTTGAAACCTGCCCGGGTTTTATTTATTCTCTAAGCACAAGGGAAATCCATTTCTTAGCTGCTCTGCCAGACGATTTCTCTCGCTTTAAGCTCTTCTCCTATTAATCCATCCTTTCCCCCTTCATTTCCTTTTTTCGCTCGTTCTTTACTGCCCATAGTACTTCCAACACTACTAGCATAATCATTTCATTTACAATTAAAGGGTTTAGTTTTTTTTAGTTTAAAGTTTAACATTAAGTCCTTAGCCTGAGCTTGCCAAAGAGAGTTGGGGAATAGGGGTGACTGACTAGGAATAACACAAGATATGCGCCTTACTTATAGGTGTCAGCCAACACAATGCAAAATAAATAAGGATATTTAGAAAAGTTATAAAGAAAGGGTTTAACAAAGGTTTATAAATAGGGGCCTGAAGGATCTTCTCTACCGGCGGCCGGGGTCTCGAACCCCTTCATTATGTGTTCAGCTTGTTATGTTATCATCTCATCAGGATGTTTAATAAAAGAACACATCATAAAACACAAGAGCATTATATTACATTATAATCTGTATAAGCCATTGCACTCGTTACGTTACATGTTACTTCCACTTTACCACATACCCAACTCACTCTAATACTAAAAGCTGTCCCAATGTCTTCTAGATCAGAAGAGGTGCCAAACCCATTACAATTCAAATCACCTGACATAGCTCATTCCACATGTACATTTATAATACTTTAAAATTAAGCAGTTATAATAAAACTGTACGTCACTAATCCGTCCCATTAGCAATTGCAAGCCTTAACTTGTTGTGACACATAAGCATTTAGTATAATAGATTGAAAATAATAGTATAGCAGTGAGAAAGCGTCAACTGCTTGCCACCATACCCCGAATAATATTAATTCCGGTCACTATTATTACTTATTATAGCTATTTGAATCCTTCTATTAAATTATTACTCGCTAAATAATATTGTTTTTTTTCCAGAGCGTTTGCAGCAATTTTGTGTACATGCTGCCCGTACCGACTAAGAACAAATTACCGTAGGAATCCTTACAACCAGGTAAACAAATACCATTCATTCGTTATTTTCAGTTTAAGTTACAGTAATAATTATATTCATTTATTTATTTATGTACTAACATTTATTTAGCACCCTCTACAGCTTTAGCCACTAGAGAGGCGCTCTTGAATATAAATCTACTGACTAGATAGATAGATAGATAGATAATCGTTTATTTGTTTATTTATTATAAGCAAAAACAAAAACAAAAATGTTTTTCATAACAAACGTGAGCCTTGGTCATGGACCGTCAGGCGATATTCCGGCGGTAAATACATAATAAATACATAATACATAAATAATAGTAATGCAACCAATAAATAATAATATTAACAAAAATTAATACTCAAATAAATAAATAAAAGACAAAAAAGCTAAATTGATTGATTATCGGAATAATTAATTATTATTATTACTATGCAAACTATGACTATTATATTATTTAGTTATTTATTCATTTAATATCATTCGTTCATTCATAATCCTATTTAGAGATTTATATTGACTATAGCTTTACTAACAAACAAAAGTAAAATATTAATAACACATCCACAAATAAATGACTAAATAATTAAAACTAGCAGATAATTACAAAAATTGTTTATACACGATATGTAACCATAACAAAAACACAAATTACTACTATGATGATAAAACTTGAGTGCTATAATTCTATCATACTAGCAATAATAATAACAAATAACAAAATATACAGGTTTTTGGCATTACGAGGTAGATTTACTAAAACAAGTAAAAAAACAATTAATAGCATATTAACAAATAAATTAGATAAATTATTAAACAAAAAAACAATAAATTAACAGATAAATAAGTAAAGCAAGCAAATGATTATAAAAATTATTTATACACGATACCTAACCATAACAGTAACACAAATCACAACAATGATGTTAAAACTTGAGTGCAATAATTCTATATTAGGAATAACAATAACTAATAACATAATGTAATATAGGTTTTAGGCATTATGAGGTAAAATTGGGTCGAACAACTTATTTTTCCTATACGCATACGCTGATTTAAAAATAATTATACAGAGTACACCAGTCTCTACCGTTTAAAAGTTGAAGCATTTCGACTGAAGATACCTGTGCAGCTCCTAGATAGGTGAGTCTAACCTGAGACAAAACTGAGCAATCGTTGAGGAAGTGATGGAGGTCTTCTCTGGTTTTTAAGTGACACAATGGACATTCTGGCTCATCCACTGACTATGAAATAAGCTAATTAAAACAAATAATATTAAATATAAATAATAGTAATAGTTATAACAGAACATAAAAGAAGGATCAGTGGAGGGGTTGACACCGAGCGATTCAGTTGTATGATGAGGGATATCATTAGCTAGAGATGAAACAACCCGTACATAATTACCTACCAGCTTCGACGTGAGGCTCTGATTCAGCGATTCCCTTAGAAATAAATATCTGTAGATAATGCGATCACTTGCTTTTCGAGGATTCGATTTTACACGACATTCCGCAAACAACGTCCATGATAGAGCCAGTGTTATGCAGTATCTGTTCCAGCATTTCATCGTACACAGAGGGCATTATTGAGGATTTATATTTTAATTCAGGGGACTTATTAACGAAAGTATACATTACTGGTAAATAAGGTTCACCTGATATGAGTTGCAAGCGAGAGAGTCATCACGGTGGCGAGTACAACTGGAACATTTATATGAATTCATTATAAAATCAGCAAGAGAAACAATTGTAAGTAGGTTTCTGGTGGAGCGACCTTGACTGATCATAGTAAGGAAAACACAGTGACACAGAGCTCGATGTAAACACCACGGAGTTCAGTGGAACACTGTTTCAATCCTTACAACCAGGTAAACAAATTTTAATACTATTCATTCGTTATTTTTAGTTTAATTTACAGTGCTAATTCTACTCTTGTTTTCAACTTTTTTATACAGCCCAAGTCGGCTTTTCAAAATCCGTTGTCATTTATTTCAAATAAAACTATCTCTTTGAATTACTCTTTATTTTATTTTTCTCTAAAACTAGACGTACTAGACGTACGTTTTGTCAGTGAAGAGTTGGGGAATTTCGGGAATTTAGAAGGTATCCTCACCACTTAGCACGATGGGTTTTTTCTTAGAACTTTGGGGAAATATGGTGAACTCAAAAATATAATTGATAATGTAAAATATTAATATGATTAAGATAAGATTAAATAAAGTTATTTATAAGCAGGTCACTCTTGATGGTATAAATTTGCTCACCTGGATTCACTGTTCTTCAAGTACTCGATTGAAATGTCGATGTATTGTTAATGTCGCAGTGTATGAAGGTTGACGAAGTTTTATGCCGGTATTTGAAGCTAAAACTTGATTTTAAATTTAAAAATAAATGGGGCAAAAGTAATTGGTAAAAACAATTGCGATACATGATGGGTGATAAATTAACTACGGAAAAAATTATCATACCGGTATGGGCGGGCCAGCCTTTTGCTTCTTACTCCTCGATAAAGAAGAAAGAAAAAGCCTAGCGCAGCAGCTCCTTTTGTACTTCGTGTCGATAGTGCGTAGTTCACTTCTAAACCACCAGATTTTGGAGGTGTCTTTTGGCGCTAATGATATTGGTGAAAAATTCTCAAATAATAAGAGAATGATAACCAACCATTGGCCGCGGGTGATAAAGAATACAAAATTATTAAGTGGGCTGTAGTTGGTGGCGGGTGTCGGTGGAAGCTGCAGAAGAGGTCTAAAATATAAGAAAAGAACATGTAAAGCGGTACCTGGTGGTAGCAGGCTATCGAAATTGAAAGCGGAGTGTGGGAGCGGTTTCTATAAGAGCGAGAACGGAAGTGGTGTTTACAAAGAGCAGGAATGGGAGTGGACACAGTAAGCCTCTCATTCTAGACTCTAGACTCTAAACTAGACACGTAGCCCTTCCAAACTTCCTTGTTTATTTACACCGTTATCTCTCTGATACCTTTAGATCCTCATAAATTCTTAACCGGATATTTTTATATAAATACATACAGATAGATAAAACAGATAAAATGAGATAGTATATTAAATACTCGCTGATTTTATATCAGCGTTATAAAGATGTTATGATCATTATAATGTTAGTGAGAGGACTTGGTTTTTAATACGTATTGTCTGATTGAAAAAATCTTTTATTGAAGTTGGTTTTTTTATGTCATAAAATGAAGCTTATATTCCATATTTCTTGTGTCACCTGTTGAACAATACTTATACTTTGCCTGCTTCGCAGACCCAGTGGTTACTTTCGTCACAGACCGAAGACGGCTGTTGAGCGCCGACAATTCACACCTTGCAGAAATTACGGCCATCCAAAAGGCACGCTCAATCTCATACTAGTGCATACTACCTTCCAGGCTAACGGTGTAGTGGAAGGGTTCAATTTTATCTTTTAGGACCGTACTCAAGTGCCATGATCGTCAAACTGGTTGATTCACTAGCATCTGTCGAACCTGTCAAAAGAGCGGTGCTGAAAGTGGACATTGGGGCTAGTCCAGTCGAGATTAGTGGTTCCGTGAAGGCTCACGGAAACCACAGCTCACTTAAAGTCTTCGTGCAATAGTTTAGGAACGCCGAGAGAATGTAATTATTAAACATTAATTTTAACATTAGTTGATACATTATTAGAATAATAAGTCATATTATTTTAACCTATGTTTTCTATCAAAGTAATCATTTCAAACAGATGATATCTTATTAATTTTAAAACTAAATCTGATTGTAGAGTATAAACTTAATCAAATTAATCAACAAACATTTTTTTTTTTTTTTTTTTTTTTCATTTTGAGAGGGATAGTTTGTTGCAGCCGAAGGGGATGTTAGAAGATCCAATTATCGTACTACAAATCCATAGGGGGTAAAGTAAAGGACCACCTGTACGATGATACAGGACGAGATCATTTTTTGACAGATATTTTAAATTGTTATAATTATTCAGTTACTTAAATTTACTCTAAATTCGATGGATTAATTAATTAATAATTGCTTTGTTCGTCTTCGAAAGACAGATTTACTAGTCAATGATAAGATTGTGATATGAAATTAACGTAATCTAGAATACCATTAGTTACCATGTTATAATATTGTTGTTTTTATGTTATATTTTGTAATTATTACCTAGTCAGACTACTATTATTGTTAATTTTAATGTTTTGTTAATGTGTTACGATGCAGAGAGTTTGATGTGTAAGTGAGGAGATATATCTGGTTTTGATATAATATGTTTGACGAAGGAACGAGACCGTTCCAAATATATTCACCTACTTTTTTTCACTTTCTTGTAACGATCCTCACATACATCACATTACATGTATTGTTGTCAAGATGAGTTAAGTCATTGTTATAGTTAATATGTTACGTCGTCCATCTAATTTTTTAAAAATATATATGTTTTAGGCTTGATAATGGCTGGTTAAGCCGAAACGTCGCCATGTAAACGTTAGTTTATTTTATTACCCTAAAAGGATCCACCACGACACTATAAAATTATTACAAAGGGTACCTTTTTGGATTGGATTATGATACAGGACGTTAAAAAATATAGATACATTGATGATATTATAGGTAAAAGTTAGGCAAGGTTATATAAATAAAGAAATAATAAAAACAGATTCAGTTTACAGTTTTAAGAAAAGATGTATAATTGAAAATAAAAGATTATAAAAATGATGAGATTATAAGAGTTTAATTAAAAATTATAATGAGCGGTTATAATAAGTTGATTTTAAGTTATGTAATAGTTTAAGTTATAAGTAATAGTTTGAGTTATAAGCAATAGTTTAAGTTATAAGTTGATTCATAAAGAAGTAAATTTTAAGTTTAAATGATAATATGATATGCGAGTTGGTGTTGGTGAGTGTGATGAGGATCCAGAAAGCACCTCCTCCTCTGATATGGGATGAAGGGGCTCTGCCGTCTCAGCTCGTGAGGATGAATTCTGACCAATGCCGTGTTGAGTTGATGATAGCAAGATTGTTTCAGAAGTGTGTAGAGAGATGTTAGATGTTTTCTCTACCACTGTCTGGGCCAGACTGACTATTCCGGTAGCTTTAGTTAAGAAATTCTTAGTTTTATATAAAAGTAAAAATAATAATTAGATTTAGTTTATTTTAATAAAGAGAAAAAATACTGAATCCGAGATGGATAATTAAATATAAAAGATAAGATTAAGATGACAATAATCAGATTAACTAGGGACTTCCGCCCTAGGAGTTAAAAAGGAAGTGAAATGAAAACTGTACAAAACATAGTTAGTTGAAAGGAAAGCAGCTTGTATTATGAGGTTATTTTCCTGCAAATATTTATGTGATTACAATTTTCTATGAAAGATAACAGTTCCTGAAAAATAAAGGATTTATCCCATTCCAAGTTAAGGTCAATCACCACCCGGAGCTAAATAATCCCAAGATCTTTATGCTTTCGCTTCTTATAATCCTAAGTTACCGATCCGTTAAGTAGAAGATACAAATAAAGATTACAGTACTGCTTTTTCATTTTCATTTGGGAGAATATCACCATAAAAAGGAATGAAAGAGAGTTAGGATGAATGCTACCAGGCTTATTGAGTGTATAGTATAATATTGTAAGGTAGTTGAGGCCGGAACTCCTAGAGGGGACTCGAGAGGAACATCGATATATCTCGAAGCTAAGTCGATAGTAAGTTTGAAACATCGACCCAAGACCAATTTTTTTGACACACATTCTCTCGGCGTTTCAACTGTACTCGATGTAAAGAATACATCCACGGTTAGTGTTGAGTGATTAGCAATTTTTTTTTCTTAAGTGAAACTTCTTTAGGCGCGGTAGAGTAAATTGGCTTGGATGACGCGAAATCGTGTAACGAAGTTTTTTTTTGTGTAACGAAGTTTACACAAAAAAAGTTTATTATTCACCGGTAAAAAATATTTCACTTGGACGAGTCTCGATCCACCGACCTGTGATTCAGCAGGCATGAATGCTAACCATTGCACCACGGAGGTAGATAGGTACACGGAATTGGTATATAAGCGTAATATCACATACATTATAATAATGTAAATGTGGTTTTCATGTTTTTTCTTCATTATTTGCTAAAATGTTATGAATATATTTTATTAATTGAAATTATCTTTCTTTGAGAAGTTATCTGACTGCGGCGGCATTGTAAACTCTTGTTTATAAATATGTATGTTGCGTATTAATAAATTATTTATATAATATGCATTACTTAAATAAGGTTTATTGTGCAATTTATTATTAAGTAATAACAATTCTAGTGTTTTCTTTATCTTGGAACCAACAAATCCTCATTTCAATGAACATAGTATATAAGTGGAGCAATTTGATTTGATATACGAGTAACATAGAGTTACTGCTTCTTCTAGAAACGATTTAATCTCTTTTATGTACATGGTATATTTATATAATTATATTATGTATTAATATGTAGGAGAGAACATAATATCAACTGTTTTTGATTAAATACATACTTGTCTTCCTTACAGAGCATATAGAATTGTTTAGCTAGAGGTGCCATTTCCCCGAATCTTAACTTTAGGTCTATGTTTAATTTTCTTCTTTCTTTACTTATTTTTGTGTAACCCTGAGAAATAACTTTAAGTTACATACTGTATTATTAGGCGTTTCATTTATACTTTCTTTCTTCTTTATTCGCTAAAATGTTATGAATAGTACATTACGCGTCGAGTGCGGAAAGTAGCATTTTGCATGCGAGTGTGGAGTTTGCACCCGAGTGATAGCGAGGGTAGTAAAACCACACGAGCAATGCAAAATGCCGTTTTCGCACGAGTTGCGTACCGAGTTATCTACGATTGTTAGATTTAAATAATAAATACAGAAACAAATAAACTTGCTGTATGTAAGTTCGTATCTCTTCTCTTGATAAAGATGGCATTAATCTTGAGTTGTATTTTTTGCCGAATTAATTATTTCTGGAGGAGTATTATTCTCTACATTTTCGTCAAAGCCACTTGATTCATTCATTGTTTTTCACTAAAAACTCGATTAAACAGTTAGTTTAATAAAAGAATAGCAAATTAGTTTTGTTAAATGTAAACAAACTCGCTAATCGTGCGTAAAGCTGAAGAATTCCTCTTCTTTACCGCGCTAGCGTGGTAAAGAAGAGGAATTCTTCAGAACTATGAGACGCGGATGCGCAATGAATACAAGTACGTAAATAATAACTTTCTACCCATCTAAACAGAGATATAATGTTTATATTTCGTATCAATCGTAGATAAAATATTTTATTTATCAATTAAATTCCACGTAACCATTTCTTAATCCTGAAATAATAAAATCGTCTACAAATGCAAAGAGAGCAATGCATAAAATCAACTGTTTCTAGAACTTAAGTTTCACTTCTAAAGCTAGAGTCTCACACATATTTTTTTACAATAACATTTTTCTTCCTATTGTTAATTTTGGATAAAAATCGATATATCAATGACACGATATTTTCAGTTCATCATTATTATAAATACATATGCTGTTTTGTTTCAGTACTACGGCGCTCATAACATGGTGCTAGCTCCGGCCACAGTCACCTACGCCACCGTGCATCAACAGGGCATGTACAGCGTGTGAGACCACCGAACGTCGTACGTGGCTTTAACTCCCAACGTGGTGCTCCGGCCACAGTCACCTACGCCACCGTGCATCAACAGGGCATGTACAGCGTATGAGACCACCGAACGTCGTACGTGGCTTTAACTCCCAACGTGGTGCTCCGGCCACAGTCACCTACACCACCTTAAAACCACCAAACCTCGTATGTGGCTCTAACGAGACAATAATGGGTATCGGGTGTCAACCATGTATAGTGATAATTGACCGAGGAAACGACTCTACAAGAAACTATCCATCTATACTTTATGTGTAACTGTATCATATCTTATGTATTTCTCGTTTGTAATTCCTCGGTTTTTTTTGTTATTTTTCTATTTAAATTAAATTTAAAATTATTTTTAATTTCTTATACATATAATGATGAGACATGTTGACTAAAGCCGTCGAAACAAATTAGGCACTCAGGAAAGAAAAATCAAATAATAGAAACATGGGGTACAGGGTACACGCTAAAACATGTTTTACCCTCATGGGGTTAAGTGGTTTTTTGTTGAATTAAAACAAATTTGGTTATTTTAAAGTAATAGTTAGGTAGATTTAATAAAAAGCGTTTTGTTGAAGGAGTTACGTATGTTTAACAATATGTATAGTAAATTTTACCCTTTGCATAATTAAAAGTCACTCTTGCCAATCCATATATTGATATTACCTAACTTGTGGGTTAAAAGTACTAAGTTTGGTAAATTTAACCCTCTTAGTTTTGTTAGGATAATCCGACATTAAATTGGTACCACCTACTATAGGATTTATTAATTTTAACATAACCTTTTGTTTATATTTATAAAACAAAAGGGTGAACTTTAAATATTATCTGACGGGAGAGTTTTACATTTCTATTGGGCAAAATCAACCCAAATATTACTTAGAATCCAAGAAATAAACGTCAAAAAAATGTTATCTCACCTTTTCGGCTGAATGTTGTTGTTTTATTTAGGGGAAACGTCGATGTTGTTGTACCATTATCCTATAAAAAACAGAGTGATATGCCCGGTATTTGAGCCCACGACCTCTCGAGTTGAATTTGTTGCTACTACGTCCACGGGCACCGAGGCTCGTTAAAAATCATTAGTTACATATCATACTAGTAATCCTTTCATGTTTGACGTACCACACGAGGTCCCGATGACTAATAATAATATATCATACTCGTTTCAATTATCGAGGAGCGGGGAGCGTTTGACGTCACGAGGACCTCTTAGACGCGCCGTCGAGTCTGATTATAAATTTTCTCATTTTTCGAGCCCACATTACCCTCGTCAGTCTGGTTTATTTTTTTTACTTCGTAGCCTCTCCATCTCATAATTTGTATTTCTAATTTGTGAGTTAGCAGATCCCCCGTCGTGATTTTATTTGTAATTTCGTCATAATTACCTCATAAAAAATGATTAGATAGGTTGTTAGAAGATGTTAGATAAGCTATTACACCTTTCTGCGGTCGCTGATAAAATTTGATTTTGAACTCGCTTAAATAAAAATAAAATATTATATTATGTTCTCCTTTTTTGAAGCCCCTTATTTATAAATATATTTCGTCCCTTGTTTTCTACCTCGGCGAGTATTTTTTACACGTCTGATGCCTGTACGCTTGAAAAAGTCGCTCGAGCTGGATCGAAATGTTGGATTCTTTTTTTTTGTAAGTTTATATTCATTTCACTTGTTAAGTTTAGTTGGCGCTGGTGTTGACGGGGAAAATTTCTCTCGCCAAAAACTCGTACGTCGACCGCAGACGATTTCCTCCCTTCACTGCAGTCAGTCATTATTATCAGAGCCATTTTTTTAAAACTATTCCATGTTTAACAGTGGTTCTGGATTATCCTTGTGGTAGTAGGGAACTTGAAATGGAGTATTCATTTCGTACTGTAGAGTGAATCTGTTGTTGTTAAAATTGAGGTTTAATCATCAAACGGATAGAAATCACCTTTTAAATACAACTTGACGTTACGGAGATTGAAATAACCAAAAAGACTCGAAGACTTGTGCATTTTACTTCTATAGGTCGGTTTGAGAGGCCAGAATTATAAAACAAGGTTGTTCAAAATTGATCGATAGATTTCCCGACCAAAATTGTCGGTCGCTCACAGAAAGTTGAAGATAGAAATGACATTCCCAGCTTCGAAGAGGTATTGTCCCTTTAGAACATTATAATTACATTTTGACTGAAAACTGAAATGAACGCTTACAGCAGGTAGGCTTGGGCTGTGTCTTTGAAAGATAAAATGGGTGTCCAAAAGTCGCCTCGGTCTTGAAGGAAATATTTAAAGAGTTGACGCCACACTATCGGCATACTGATCTCGGCATAGAGCTTTATCATTCAAGTTTGAATATGTTTTCAAAGATCTGGGAATTATTTATTATTCTGCGCATTCGGGTCTAAGGGTCACCATGGTTGAAAGATTTAACAGGACTCTCAAATCGAAGATGTATAAACAATTTATCCTTACCGGGACGTACAATGGAACCAATATGCTACCTGCTTTGGTCAAACAATATAATGATACCGTGCCTCAAGCATAAACATGAAACCACGTGACATCACTCTTTTAACTTTACTCGATCCTCACAGCAAACGAAAAATAAAATCAAAGCCTCCTTGATTATCAGTCGGCGACAAGGTTAGAATCTCAAAGCATGCAAATATTTTTTCGAAACGATTTGCGGCCAATTTAAGGTGGAAGCAATGGCATCGACAATGCGATGACACTTTTGGATGGTGGAGTGGTGAGCACTTAAGCCAAACTGATGGTCAGGTATGAATGATTCGAGTATGGGAAGGAGTATACTGAGATGGAGCTTTTCTAGGACCTTTCCCATTAATGGGAGGAGGTTTAGAGGTCGATAGGATGTTGGCAGACGAGGAGACTTAGATGGTTTAGGAATAATTATTATAGTGGCGAATTTCTATTGGGTTTGAAAGTAAGTTGTTTTAAGGACAGAGCAAACGTTTCGTAATAGCTGTTTTCCGATGGTGGAAATAAATTATTATTATTATATTAATAGTTAAATGTGTATGTAAGGAAAAGGGTGCCCTTTTTTTAGGAAGCTGTTTAAGGATTTCGGAGGTAATAAGGACGTAATCAGGAGCTTTTGTGACGAAAGGTGTTTAATACGAGAACAGTAATGGATATCAGCCAGCAGGTGTTTAATCAGTAAAGGATATATGAGGGATTAATTGCTTGTTAAGTTGTTATTAAAAGTTTGTAAGGTGTAAGGCAAAGACTTCAACCTTTTCAATTTCAGACTTTGCCCAGGAGTTATCAGGATTTAGAATAGGAGAAGGGATAAATAAAGGGGACGATAAATAAAGATTGGGCGGATTCCCCTTTTTGCACATTGGTGACATTCCGCACCTTAAACTCAAGTGCTTCAAGTTCAAGGAGGAGTAGAGTGGTGAAGATGGCGTATTACCACCCTGTAAACCTTTTCCTCTTTCGTCTGAAAGGTGTGAAAGGTCACATGTTCAGAGCGTAGAGAGCGAACGGCATTCTTGTAGCCTTCAATTGATTTGCAAAGAATAAAACCGTCGTGAGGGCTGTCTGTAGCTGTCTTGTTTAGATATATTAATGTTTTAGATCTATGGCGTTTCTTTCTTTGACCCAAAGTATTTTCATTTCATTATGTGTGAGAGCTATTTGTTTACCTCCAGAAGGTTGCCAGGTGACCATGGAGATAAGAGAACACCCTACTATGCTCCGAACAGTTCCAGAACAGCTTTCTCTATTTAATTAAAAATAGCTAAAACTAAAACTTAAACTAAAACTATTTAAAATAATAACTGAAAACACTTCCCATTAGAATAAAACTTTGAAAGAAAACAATACACTACACCACTTGGTAAAAAAAAAAACTTTAACTTTAAAATAGTAGTTAAAGTGAGAGCCGATGTGTTTGCTTTGAACTCTGGCACGAGACTGAATTTCTCGTATTTTTATAAGTTAATAATTGGTTGTTTTGACTGAGATTTTGTGGTACCACTTCATAACTATGACTAGAGAGGTTAAATGAAAAGTAACACAACATTAGTGTCTCCACAATTTTATATTAATTATAGTAAATTGTTTACTTTTGTAAACTCGTAAATTCTTGTTTTCAGTTGTCCAAATTTAACGAATTTCTTTTTCTTTTTTTTTTTACACATACAACTTTTTATTCCTTTTTACAGATTTTTCAATGTAAAATACTTATATATGTAATCCTTTTTTTATTGTACTTCAAAAATATGATTATTTAATTATTATATTTAAATATACAGCTAACTTTTTACTTTTTTAATAAAACTTGAAACTTATTAATAAATAACATTTAAAAAACAACAAATGATTTGGAGCATAGTAATATTTTGCGGAAACCTGGTTGTAACGTATCTTTTCATTTTTTTTATATAATAAAAGAAAAATATTTCATTTTTATATTAAATTTATTTTATATATATATTAATCTAAAATTATAGTTTTGCTATAGTTATAGTTGTTATAGTTTTGTTTTGTTATCTTATGCCTTGCATTTAGTACTTACTTTAGTATTATGGATTATTTTTATTATTATATATTGTTGGGTGTTAATTAATTTGTATTAGTTAATTGGCGGGAATATTTATTTGTAACTTTTGATCTTTATTTTTAACTTTGTAATTGTTTTTTAATTTGCTAAAACTGCTGATTGGAACTTTTTTATATCTTTAGAGTCTGTTATAAAATTGATAGATTTATCGGAGGTAGCAATATATGTGGCTTCTCGATAATTCTTTCTGTTGAATTTTTCTTTGTCAATTTGGTGCTTTTCTCTGGTTGTATGGCTGTTTTCCTGTTTTTAGATTGAATATCATTATAATGTTGCTTAATTCTATTTTCTAAGTTTTGTGTGGTAACGCCCTATATATACACTATGGGTATAGTTTAAAAATAAACCCTTTTTTTTTTTCATACCATATAGTAAATATTTTTCTGTTCTGCTCTCTTATTAGTGTTATTCAGGGTCCGTCTGAAAGAAAGCATGTTTTTCAAAATGCTAGTAGTTCGAGTGGGATGGTCCTAAAGAGGTGGGGGAGGACTCGTTGGAAAAAAGAGAAGTGCAAGTATCAGTATAAACCATGGTGTGGAATGAGCAACATCGCGTGTTATCGCAGCGAGATTTTCCAAGCCATTTTCAGATTCCACATCGTGGGACGATTCCTGACAGTAATACGATCTTAAGATGGATTTCCACATTTAATAAAACAGGTACAGTGATGAAACAAAAAAACCTATTGGGCGAAATCGGACGACTAGGATCCTTGAAAACGTGGAGGGAGAGTTAGGGTGGATACTATACGGAGCCCCAACCGTTCTGTTCATTTGCGCACCGCTTTTCTTGGGATTAATAAATCAACGGGGCGTCGGATCTTAAAAAAGGTCTTATCGTTTCACCCATACAAAATTTAAGTTTGGCAAGAATTGTTGCATGGCGATTACTAACACCGTGTTAATTTCGCACAGCTAATGAGCGAGTTTATGGACAACAATGATGACATGATTTTGTTTATGAGTGACGAGGCTCATTTTCACCTAAACGGATATGATAATGAACAGAATTTTCGCCACTGGTCCCCAACGAATCCTCAAATGTTGCATGAGGTTCCCTTGCACAACCCTAAAACACAGTTCGGTGTGCACTCGGCCTAGCGCAAATTATTGGTACTTATTTATTTATTTTTTTTTTTCAGTAAAATAGGGAAACGACCACTCAATTCAGATCGTTACATCAAAATGCTAAAAAACATTTTCCTGAGCTTCACCGTCGACGTGTCTGTATTAGAAGAGTGTGGTTTCAGCAAAATGGGGCTGCGTCACACACAGCTCGTGCCTTGATTGGAAGCCAAAATTCCCTGGACGTCTCATTTCGAGCTTTAGGGACATTCCTCCCCCCCCCCCCCCCTTTCTTATATTGCCATGGTAAATGAAATATCTTTATTCTTTTTGTAAAAAATAGTAGGTGTTTTATTTTTGGAACGAAGTTCCTTATGGCACGTTACAGCGCCTGGAGCTTGGAAGTGAATCCGAAAAAAAGACCGCCACAAAACCAACTGACACGAAATCGACCGATGACAATAATTTGAGTAAATGATGACCGATTTAGTTGAAATTGGTACACATGTTCATTTGATCAATGCCCAGGACGAGTTTGTTGGACAAGGTTATCCGCCCAAGCCTTCGCACGCAACGCTCGCTTAAACGTAAGCTTCAAATTTAAAATTGGAATTTTAGGACGGGAAAAAATTCTAACTTCGTCTAATTAATGAGACAAACAACTTTTTTAAATAAATTTGTTTAGTAAAACAAACACGACACTGCTATGAAGTGTTAAAGACCTAAACGTTTAAAGTAGAGAAAACAATGTTTCTACCGATATCTTACGTTCTAATGTAAACGATTTTAATAAAACCTCATACACATCGTCTAATTTACAATTGAAACAGGCATGTACAATTTCAACCTGTTACAAGCAGAAGTTTTTGTTTTGTGAAGTAATATATTTTATAATATTTTAAATGGAGTAGGCGTGAGGGTTAGGGAATAGTCCTGTTCACTTACTACTCAGCTCTGTACTACAATCATTCTCTTTAACTATCAACTCATCATGATTAACTATTTTCTCAATATTTATTGCAAGACTCGCTTCAATAATAAAAAATGATTTTCTTTAAATTTGGCATTTACTCCGTTAAGTACAATAAATAGTTAGTTACTTTTTTCTAACTCTGTCATGTATAAGCAGTAAGCATCGTATGCTCACCAGTGTGATTTTATAATTTATGTTAATAATTATAAATCGTAATTTATGTTCTTTTCGATGTATTTATATGTTTGTAGTCCGGTTCAGTGGAAAAAAAAACTTTATCAGAAGTTTGTTTATGTGTTTTGAGAATATAAGAACCTTAGGATAGTTCAAAGTAAGCTTTTTAGCATTTTAAAAAACTTCATAAATTGGGTACTTCTTAAACAATACAGTGTTGCCTGCTGACCCTCGCTGTGTGCTGACTAGCACACACTTGACCTGTTTATTATTATTATTATTATTATTATAAGATCATCGTATTTTTTAGGTTTTTTTTTTTAGTTAATTTATGATTTGGGTTAAGAGTTCTTTGAGAAAAATTCCACTGAGATTACTGGATATGGAGCTACCCAACTGTTCAGGAGTATAATATGAACTATTATTGAACTGAAAGTAATTGTTATGCAAATTAATTATAACATTTCTAGGGATGTGTTTTTACATTTAACCAGGGCCGTAACTACCACCGGGGCAACCGGGGCAGTGCCCAGGGTCCTACCCCGATCCTACGGCCCTATTTGAATTTCAATGGGCAAAACGAAATAATGTGAATTTTAAAATCCGTTTATCAAAAAAATTCGTTTGAGGAAGGAATAATTATGGACCATTATTAAACGGTTCTTTTGAAACTAGGGGGCAGCTAGACATTTACAGAAAAAGATTCAATATTTTCACGCACTAGGGGCCCCATGACAAACGTAGTTCACCAGTAAGTTTTTTGAGGACTATTACACAGTGAACTAACGAAAAACTCTGACGCTTACTCAATATAATGTTTACCTTTATCAGAGTTTTTTCTTTAAACTGTTACGAAGAGATCGAATAAATAAGTTATATATGTATTTATGTAGTAGCCTAACAAAATTAACCAGGAGGGCAGGAGGTAGGTGAGGATTTAGCTATAGCATAGAGACTAAATTAGACATTTTCGATTTTGGGTTTTGGGTCATGTGCAAAATAAAATACTATAGATGTTGGTAAATTTGACCTCTAGAATGCATTAAAACACTTTTGGGGCGTTATTTTTAAAAAAAAATCCGGGGGAGGACCCCCGAACCCCCCTTTTTCTGAAGGGGGGGGGGGGTTATCCCCTCGACACCACGAAGGGCCCCCAGCATAATCTTGTCCTAGGGCCCCCAAGATTGTAGTTACGGCCCTGCATTTAACATTTGTGTATGGGTATATTTGGTCCCATTTGCTTCGTATGATTTTGTAAACATCTTGAAGAAGTATACTTGTGAATAGGGTTTTAATATCAAGTAAAACTATTTGTTCATCACAGTTAACTATTTTACATTTTGTAAAACTTGTTTTACATCTATTGTGTTCTTATAATCAATTTCCAATTTTTCAATTCTTCTATCAATTTAAAAAAAGGACTCTAAATATATAAGTAAGTACAACAGCCGTACTTCAGCCGTTTTAGAAAACAAATAAAAATAATTATAAAGTTAATATAAAGATAAAAAGTTACAAATAAAAATTCCCGTCGGTTATCTGATACAAATTAAATAACATCTAACCATAAATGGGTAATTTTCAAATAAAATGTACCTTTGGGGAAATCAATTTAGCTACTTAATAGAAAATTAAAATAAGCCTTAGACATGATAATATTGATTATTCTGACTCATCAGGGACTTGGGATGACATTTTCGTTCAAGAACAGTCAGTTTTAAAATTTATTTACATATATATGAACATATATACATAAAAAAATCACATTTTTGTCGTAATGAGTGTTACTATCATAAAAACGGTATTTTTTTAGATTTTGTTTTTCTGTTTTTATGAAACTTTACTAAATTGTATATATGACGTAAATATTCTCTTTCATCCCACCAGAAATATTTTTTACACCTAAAATATTTGCAATTTTTAAAAAAAAGTAATGAGTGTTACATTTATTACCTTTTAATGTTTCCTCAAAGTTTCAAAAATGTAAAGGATACGTTTTCAGTGCAGTGTAATAAAAGTATTTATTATAAAGAAGAAGAAAAAATATTTTTTTCTTTATTAAAAAAATAGTTGGACACGGCTACACATAAGAATTTGTTGTTATTCAAGTAACACTCATTTCATTATGGTAACACTCATTACACATTTATAATATTGGACCTAGTAAAAATTAAATTTTAACACAAACTTTAAACATTAAACTTTAATTTACAATTTTGTTTCACCTGCGGCAAATTTATTTTTTGTAAAATCATTAAAATCATCATTTTTTTAAGTTTTAAAATATACAGTATTGTAGAACAAACAGTATAGTAAAACTCATTACAGGCAACACTCATTACATTTATAACTTTAAAAAATCTTTCCTCAGAAACTATGTTTCTTAATAAAACCAATTTAATGAGTACTGATTATATTAATTAATAACTACTAAATCATATTAATAACATAAATAAATGTTGATTACAACTACAAAAAATGCTAGTAACACTCATTACAATGAATAAAAATACTCACCATTTTTTTTTTTGTGAAATATTAATTGTAGAGAAGAATAAAGTGCTATCAATCCAAAAAGTCGTTGATTACTGACTTAAATGTCTTCTTAACATAAACAAACCCTAATCCCTCCTTCTTTCTTTCATACTCACCCTCTAATTGCGCCAACTCTTATCGGTAAAACTCATAACTAAACCCTTGGGACACACATATAAATATAATTGTTTCGTTTTGTACTAAAGTTTTATTTTTTCCTATCCCATTTATATACACTTGGATATTTCATTGGTTAAAAAAAAATTACATGTTATCAAAACTACTGTGGGACGTAACACTCCAAAATTTTTTGAAGCAAGCAATTTTCACCTTATAAGCCATAAAAGACCCTGATTAACACAATAATAGACAGACATCTGATCAATAAACCTAATGGTTTATTTATTTTTCAATAATATGCATTTTTTTAGTTACAATAAAATTTTAAAATCTTGGGACAGAAAAGGTACATTTTATTTGAAAATTACCCACATAATAATAAAGAAAATTCATATAACTAAAATAAGTACTAAATGCAAGGTACAATACAAACATAACTAACTATAATTTTAGATAAATATACCTATATAAAATTAATTTAATATAAGGATAAAATATTTTTCATTTTTATGTAAAGAAAAGAAAATATAGGTTACAACCAGGTTACCGCAAATTATAACCATGCTCCACAAAACATCTGTTGTTTTTAAATGTTATTTGCTAATTAGTTTTACGTTTTATAAAAAAAAAATGTATAATGTTATTTCACAATTTAAAATTGACGAACCAAACAATGGTGATAAAATTAAATAAAAATATTTTTGTGATCATAAATGTAAATTTCTCGGAATGTTTTCAATCTAGGTAAGATTTTAACTTATGTTTACATTTTAAAATTCTTTTTTATAAACAATATTTGTTAGTGTTATAAGTGTGTAAGTAAATATATATTTTAAAAGATTGTTCATGATGTTGTAGGCCTGATGATGACCAAGTTTGGTCTAAATATAGCCGATTAGAGAAGTACTTAGATGAGTTTTTTATTACTCCCTAAACGACTTAACCATAATAGTATATTAATATAGACTAGGGACCATAAGGAAAAGAAAAGATAAAGATTTGCTAATATAATATAATGAATTTATAAAATAGTAATTTTGGCCAAAACAAGTAGCCACTTCCATACAAAATCTATTGATATTTTATTATGTTTTCCTAATTTAAGGTATAGTCTAGGGAAAATACGATTTGATCTGCGCAAAATTGCTTCACGAACGATTACAGTGGTATTCAACTAAACTAACCTTGCTTTGTAACATATCCAAAATCAGACAAAATCCGATCATGGGAAAGCACCTAAAAATCGAATTCAAAATGTCGTTTTTTTAATATTAAGGGTAATGAAAGCCCAGCCATCCAATAAATCTTGGTTTATATATTTCAAACAACGTAAAAAATAAATTTTGAATGTGGTTATAAGTTTAAATTAATTTACTTTTATTATAGTTATAGGCTAGTCAAAATATAAATAAAAAATATCGAAATTCGCAAAGCGTGATGTTGTTTTGATTTTTTTATATGTTGTTCGGACCGGTTAGGGTAGTGTGATCCTAAGTTTGCAGCTTCGAAAAACCTGTGCTAGCTGCGTAATACGCGAAAAACGGGAAAAAATTCGGACTTATTTCAGTTTTTGCCATATAGCTCGTACACTATGGGTTGTTCGGTATTAATTGTTATGACAATTTTAAAAGTACAGTAAATTTCCAGCAGCATAAGCTCAACCGGAGCAATTTTCAACCAATAGGTTCCTAGATATGGAACTTCGAAAATTGGAATTTTTTTCCCCAAAAAACTATTTGCTCGTTTCGGGGCGAATATCGGCGTATAACTGTTAACCTACGAGAAAAGTCATAAGGAATGAAGTTAAATTAAATATAATTGGCTTCCTTTAAAAACCATTGGCAACTCTCTACGTCTAAAAGTTACCGAGATATGACACTTCAAAAATTACTATAATTTTCCCAAAAAATGAAATTTTAATTATTGCTCTCGTTTCGGGCCGAATATCGGCCAGAAAACTCTCCCCTACGAGAAAAGCCAAAAGAAAAGAAGTTGTAGTAAATTTAATTGTCTTTTATGCAAGCACAAAATGAAGCCTGTAGACAAAACAGTTATGTTGCAATTGTAAAAAGAACAAAAAAAGGTAAATTGTAATTTTTAAGAAATGAATATAAACCACTTTTTTTAAACAATTTATTGGGCATTAGGCAAACATAGCTTTCGTGGATACTACCAGATCAGTGTTTGGAAATCAAAAGAAACAATTTTAACTAATAATGTATGTAATGTAATCTACTGTATGTTTTGACTAGCCTATAACTATAAGAAAAATAAATTAATTTGAACTTATAACCAAACTAAAAAATTATTTTTCTACATTGTTTGAATTATATAAACTAACATTTATTGGATGGCTGGGCTTTCATTACCCTTAATAAAAACAGACGCCTTTTTTAATTCGATTTTTAGGTGCTTTCCCATGATCGGATTTTGTCTGATTTTGGATATGTTATAAAGCAAGGTTAGTTTAGTTGAAAACCACTTCAATCGCTCGTGAAGCAATTTTGCGCAGGTTGAAGGGTATTTTTTCTTAGTTTTCCTAGACTAGTAATAAACATTTTGAAATTATTAACGAAAAATGTATTTTGATTTCCAGCTTACCGAGGGTATTGGAAACTATGTGATCTTTCTGAAGAACAAAAAAATGATTATGTCTCCGATTTCAAAAAAATTCAATTAGTATTTGGCAGACTATTTTAAGATATTGGTGATAGAGATGTTCGCTAAAACTAATTTTTATGAATATCATAACTTAAAGATATCAAGTCGCACTGCAAGTGAAAGAAAATTAAATTATCTTTTAACATTGTAATAATATTTTTTACGAAATGCATACAGCCGAAAGAAGGGCGTGGCTCCATTATTCTATTTTATTTTATTTTATTTTATTTTTTTTTAAAATAATTTTATGTTACTTATATTAATTATATTTTGTTACTTATATTATGGTTTAAAATTATTAATATTTTTTAATAATTATCGCGTCCGAACGGCGTCTGAAACGGGGGAGGTAAGGTGTCAGGGAATGTCATATGACGTCATTGGCTTCAGGTAGGCAAACTGCTATATCAGCAAAGTCTGGACAGTGTATCTTCTGGTCTACTGTCATAATTAGATGACTAATAATGACTACATTATTATTACAAAAACATAACAGGTCTAAAAAGAAACGTATAAACAAACTCTTAATATTTTAATAATTATTTATTGCTTACAAAAAACATTAAGAAACATGTTTGTTGTAGTAAACAGAATTAGTGCTCCATATATAATTGAAAATATTTAATCATTAGGTACATTTTTTCTTTATTTTTCCATGAATACTTTTTATATAAATCCATGCAATCTAATTTTAAAAATTTACAAAAGACTAAAATAAATATATCTATAATAAATTATTTTATATTATATACAGGGCCTTCAATTATTACGTAAATTATATACGGAATGGCCCTGAAAAGGTCTGTGAACGGCAACTTTAAAATCATTAATGGGGAACCCCCATTTAGGTCAAAAACGCTAATTCCAGTACTATTCAAACTTTAAAAGCCTATAACTTGGGGTGTTGAGGACAAAAATGATTTTTTTCCTTTTTTGTTTGATAAGAAGTTGACATTTTCTATTTTATGTAAAGCTAGCATTTTGTTAAAATTGACTCTACTGAGATAATTAACCGTCCTTTGACTTCTTGGACACCCTGCATACTGTATATATATATATGTAAAATATTATTGGTGTTCTGGGTAATAAATTTTGTATTATTAATCTATTTTGGTTTAGTCAGTTCTTATATAAATAACATTATTAAGTATAATTTGATGTTTCGTACAATTGACTAAGGCTCCTTATTACATATTATAATAAATATTAAGTACAAAATTATATAAATAAATTATTAAATTATTTATATTTATATTATATATATATATATATATATATATATATATATATATATATATATATATATATATATATATATATAAATATATAATGTTAATGTATATGTGTATATTTATGTATATTAAAGAAGTGTATAAGTATTATTGCTTTTTTTTTTATATAAAAGAAGGGTAAAGGTTACAAGATTTGACATTGTTGAGTTGTTCTTTAAGGTCAAAAATCACAGGTAGTTATGTCGCCGCATGCAGCATAAGGTTGTCAAGTTTTTGTAGACAGAATTTCTTCGTCTTTTCCGTGTCCACTTATTGTTCCCGTCTTCTGAAATCAACGCTGATGGCTTTTCTGTAAACAGATCAAAACGCCAAAAACCATTATTAATTTTGATTAATGATATTGATCACTCCTTGCATACATTTTTAAGTTTGCGTTTCATGAATGACCAAAATTATAAAAAAAATCCAGTCACCGCCATCTCGACTATTCCTTATCATCAATTAACCATCTAAAACTCTATTAAATTTGTATATAGCTAAAGCCTTACAATAGCCTAAGCAAGAGTGACTAAGGCGCCTTTTACACTCCGCTCATGTCCGAGTGAGGCCGAACGAGACCGAGTGTGTCCGTTTCCGCTATTTACATTAAACGCCGGGCGAGTTGAATCAAACATGATTGTTTGCGAAGCGTTTTCGGCGGCCGAAAATTATCCACCAAGCACTGAGGGGTGGCCAAATAAATTTAAATTACTTGAAAACTATGCTCTATAAGACATAAAACACAAATCCTTTCTTTAGCATTTCAAAAGGTCTTTTATTAATCCTTTATTCAATATTGATATGTAGTTACACTGGAAGTTTATTCCATAAAGGTACTAATATATTTTTTTATCTCCAGTAGGGGAAAAAAGTTATGATTTTGAATCATCCCTGAACTCAAAAAGTAGGGAGAAAAAGTAAAAGTAGGGCGAAGAAGTAAAGTAGGGCAAAAAAGTAAAGATTGCAACTTAATTATTTTATAAATAGTAGAAAATGTATGGCTAATGTAATGAAGTTGTTGAAATCAGGCTGGCGGCACTGCGCTTTTTTGACCATGTTTATCTTTGTTTACAACATTATAACCTTCATCTAAATAACCTTCTATTTGAGTTTAATTCCAATTCTTATTTGTTTTTAATATTGAATCTCTTATATCTGTAATTATTGTTATTTATTAAAATAATAAATAAAAACTGTGCTATGGACGAAAATGTGTATTTTCTTCCTACTGGAGATAAAATATTGTATGTACCTCGTGAGTAAAGTGCCATTATTCCCCTCGGGATAATTAGCTCCCGAGGCTGCGCCTCGGGAGCTAATTAGAGTTATTCCCTCGGCTGCGCCTCGGGAATTAAAGAGTCTAATTCCCTCGGCTTCGCCTCGGGATTTAGGGACCATGGTTCCTTCGGCTTCGCCTCAAGAACCAACTTTTTCGCTCAGGGAATAATGGCTTACTTTACTCCCTAGGTGCATAAATAACTATTTTTTATGTATAGATATTAATATTTGTTATTATTTTAATTTTACCTTTTTTCTATTTATGAAAACTTCTAAAGCATATATTATTATTTTCTGTTATAAATATAATTAATTAAACTAACTGGACCTTTACCTCTATCATATAGACTTTAACTTAAAGAAATATATCATTTATTTTAACTATCTCATTAATTTTAAACACATATTCTTATAGTTATAGTTAGATTATTAGATTGCCAAAAACTCCAAAACTTCAGACAGAAAAGCAGCAGCGACAGATGGTTCAGCAAGGCTGCAATATATTGGGCTGCCAGGAAGCAGATGAATAAGATTCCTCCCAATCTTAATTATAATTAGAAAAAATTATAGTTAGAAAATTTAAATTTTGCTAATTCACGTCAAATTTAATTTTCACGTCAATTACATAACTACTTTAAAATTGAGTGTTGTGAGACAGATTGTACAAAACAAATCTTGAACCGTGTGAATCGCTTGATTGTGTAGAGTGTAAAAAGAAGTTTCATTATTTCCGTCAAAGGTTTAGAAAAAAAAAATTTGCTAAAATGCAATTGGATACTAACAGTAATTGGAAGAGCAGTAACTGTAAGAAAACACCAGGACCATCAAGTGAAGACACGGTAATTACTTGAGGTCGACCAAGAAGTCATGGAAATGTGAGGAGTGCGCTAGTGTTGTCATGTAGTCAGTTTTTGATATAATAGACCACGGTCAAAAAACACAGTGTTGTTCTTTGGTTATTAATCATTTTATTTTTAATAACTTCTAATTGTTTTGCTACAGGCAACACTGAACCTGATAAGAAATCACTAATAATATACGATAATATCTTAATATTATTATTTATTGATTATTCATAATAATATTCTTTAAATCTAAATCGATTTTCTTCTTTCTTAATCTATTTTTTTCTTCCTCTTTATTTCTGAATTTGATTTGTATTAAGGACAGTTGTGACTATAATTCGTATTGTATAAAAACAAACAAAACAGGAAACCTAACAGATAGGAAACCTTCTTGTTGTTGTTATTCGTGAGATTTCACGTAACTGCGCATGCCATAAAAACTAGAAATGGGTATTGTCTTAGCACCCGACTGTACTGACTTCGACACTACTCGGAAGTTCCGATTTTAAACGAAGTTAAGCTTTCCGTTTCTCCCGTGTTCATGACTTCTTGGTCGACCTCTAGGACTTACATGGACAATTTACTTACAACTCATAAACAAGATATAAATCTTCATTTAAACAGCTGAAAGTAATGATCTTACAAATCTTACTAAGGACCTTGATGAAAGATTTAAAGTAATTTAAAAAGATTTTGTTAGTGTTAAAACTGGATTAGCCAATGTTTCTACTCGAACTTAATAATTTAGAAACTGACTTTACAATTTTAAAAATGAAAATGAAAGGATGCTGCAGAGTTCACCAAATTGAACACTAGGAGGAAACAATGTGGTATTCAGGAAACTAATGGTGAAAGGGCCTATTGCATCATCATCCAAATAATTAATTATAAATTGGATCCAGATACTGTAGGAATAGCTCATAGGATACCAGCCAATAACTAAAGTGAAGTGAAACAAATAATTTTAGTGCAGTTTGTTAGCCGATATGTAAAAGATCAGAGGCTTATTGCTTTTCACTCTGCTGTAAAAAAAACTAAACAATGGATCTGATAAACCTGAACCTATTTATCATCCTGGAATTGGCGCCAATAAATTGACTCCTAGAATTACTGCTGGAGAACATATTTATGAAAAAACAATGCTTATCTACTGTCAGACACACTCAAAAATTGCTTAGGAAAGAGGATATAGAATTTGTTTTGTTCAGAAATGGCTAAGTATTTAAATGAAAGAATAAAGCCATTGAGATTCTAAAAGCGGAACAAGTGCTATTTATCATAAATAATTATCGTTTATTGGACAAATAGTTTGACATTGAATTAATCACTGATGATACACCACACACACATACTGAAGTAATAGATGACATTACATCGGCAAGTAGGTTCTAAACTAGATCTATTGAAATAAAATATAATATAAGAGAGAAGGAGATTAGTTGGAATAAAAGTCAGGTGGGTGTAGTTTACGTTTTTATTATCAGAGCTTTCGCTCAGGGAGCTTCATCAGTGATATTTTGTGAGGTAGGTAATATCCTGTTTGATTTTCTCAATTTTTTTTATTAGCTTCAAGTAATTCATTGAAGTCTTTACGTAAGAGATGGTGAAATATTTTGTAGTCTTTGGTGGAGTGTCATGATCCATAAGTTGAATTCTAATAGAAGGGGTATTATGTGGACTTGTAGTCCACATAATACCCTCATTCTCATTCTATTGAATATAGAATGAGCATAGTGGGTGGAATATAGCGTGTGCAATTTCTAAACGACCCCCCCCCCCCATCTACTTTTACACAAGTCAAAAGTTGGATAAAAAAATGTTTTAAACACATTCACAGACAGACATACAAATATCACATATTCAAAAAAGATAAAGTAGAAATCAACTTCTTAGAATCCGCCCAAGGGATAACGCGCAACGCTCGCGTAAACATAATCTTCAAATGTACAATTGGAATTTTAGGACGTGCAAAAAATCCTAACTTCATCTATTTGACGAGACAAACAACTTTTTTTATATTAAAACCACCAGCAACACCACTATGAAGTGTTAAAGATCGCTAAAACTATTGAAGCGGAACTAAACGTTAAAATTGAGAAAATAATGTTTTTTACGCTCTAAAGTAACGATTTAATAAAACTTCATACATAACGTCTAAAGTACAATTGAAACAGGCTTGTAAAATTTCAACTTAATACAGGCAGAAGTTTCTGTGTAATTAAGTGATACATTTAATAATTATTGTTAAAAAGGAGACGTCCGCAGCGTGTGGTTGGGTGGAATAGTAAGAATATAGGGTGGCTCTCCCCATTACTAGACTCTCTATTACAATCATATTCTTTAACTATCAACTCATCATAATTGTCAATTTTATCAATATTCAAATATTTATTTTATATTATTATTGTGAATACTTAAAAATCATTATAAATTAAATAAATAAAACAAAAAATCTGTTCTTGTAATTTTACCTTAACTCCGCTTAGTACAAATATTTAGCTTAGTATATCTTTTAATATTGTCTCTTTTCAAACTCCGCCGTATACGTATGAGTATAGTTGGCATGGTATACTTAGTAGTGTGATTTTATGATTTATTTTTAATGAAAAGCGTAAGAACTTTTTAATTTTTTTTTTTTTTTTCTAAACAAAAAAACATCGAATAAACCCAATGAAACTAAATACTTCTTTTTCATGTTTTACAAGGCAAATAAACCACATCCACTTTAGCAGAGAGAAACAAAAATAGCGATTGCCCAGAGTTTGAGGAAACTTGGTACAACATTTTATGGCCATAGGTCCAGCGGATTCGGCGAAAGTCGTAAAATCGTGATGATTTAGTGAGTGAGTGATATTTTTTTTAATAATGTTTCTTGTGATTTAAAGATTGTCTTTTTTGAGTCTTCCATCACCTTACCCGAGGAGAATTAAAATCTCTTAGTAGTCGTGTTTCAATATGGTTTAAAACAAGATTTGGTGCAACCTGCTGTCGAGTCCTGTGGAGGGAGGAACTCCTGCATCTCGTTAAGAAGTCTTAACAACTCCTGAGAATCTTTTGTAATGCTATTAATTTCCTCCTGGTTGAAGTCAGGAGCGATGGTTTTGCACAGTAGTATTTGGCTGATGACGTTTCCCAAGTTAGACGGGCCTGCTCTGTTTTCTGAAAACAGTCATTACACAAACGATTAAACGTTTATTAACCTTTTTCATTACTTACTTAAGGGGATTTGTATTAAAGGGTTTGCACGATATAATAAGAATTCATGGAATGTGGGATTGCGGGAAATGGATAGATATTGAACCAATGGAACCAATGATTGGGGTCATTATGGAGGGTGGGCTTGGACAAATCAAAGAGAGCTTCAAAATCTAAGGATTTGAATTGGATCCTTTAGAGTTGATGGGAGTTGGAGGGCTTGGTGCCACCCCACACTTCCAGACCTTAGATCCAAGCTGACATTATATTCATTTTAATCCTATTTGTAAGACAAGGATTGGACCTACGGTACAGAAGCGATAACTTGCATCGATGTCTTATGCCACTCCCTTTTGTTTTTGTGTTTTATTGCCAGACAAGTCGTCTTTTATACATTCAAAATGCCCTTATGACTTTATTATTAATATAAGAACACAATTTCTTGAAAATTATTATAAAAACCCCTTCCCCATTAGAAGCAGTGTCTTGAAAGTGTTCATCAATTTTGGCCTGATGCTCAGTATATTTTTACAGAAGGCTTAAAATGCAAGGAAAATTATACACATATTTTTCGAGCTATTCAACTGAGTTAATCGCCATTATAGAGCTCTAAAATAAGCTCTTAATCATTTTAAAAAGGAAAAAATAAAAATAAACAAGGTGTATTCACAAAGTATTTGTATTAAAAATAATAATAGGTAAGTAATTTAATGCACATACATGGCCGCCGGCTCTCTAGCTACAGAGTAAGTGCTAAACCTAATCTTTTCAAACATTTTTGTTTGTTTTAAAAATTGGACTATCGATGAGCTAAATAATGAGATCAGTTTGGTGACCCAAAACTTTTTCAATCATCCCTAGTTTTTGCTGCTCCTCTATAACTTCATTGCACGTGTCTAAGAAACTCACATCTGCCTTGTACTTTTTAAAGAGAAGTTTTTAAACGAACTATGGGAAGATAATAGTTAGGAGATAAATCTGGAGGAAAACTAATCCAAAGCCACCTATCTTCATATCTACATCAATAATCTAAGTGGTTCCATAATAATTCTGTACAGCCTTAACTTCCTCGTCTCTAAACGATGAGTCTGTAATATATTTGTTTTCAAGAGCGTAAAGATCTTTCAAACACACTGAGGGTAAATGCTCATCAAGTATTGCGCAACTAGCTACATTATTTAAAGATAGAATTGTATAAGGATGTCTTGCGGCTAAGATCCATCCTAATTTTAAATTAAATACGTACAAGCCGGACTTAATGTCGATTTTTTTTCTCCTATTACTATATCCCAGAAATAGGCATTGCCAAGTATAATGTCTATTGGCATATCGGGGTTGGATTAAATGTTTTGCTGTTTAAACAAATTCTTAATTTCATAAGAATCGTAAAGCTTTTGAATTTCCAAAATTAAACACGGAAAGATATTGCGTTTCTTACGTTGTTACTCCTAATTTTTGTGCAATTGCCTGGTTTAAATAAGTTCGTTGGGAACCCCCGCCTAATAATAATCTAGTAGGAAAACTCCCCTTCGGACCTTCAGAATATGCGTTTCATTAAACGCATTCAGTTGCTGTCAGCATTACAACAGTTTCTTCTCACGCTAATAGTAAGATATCAGTTTCGTTATTACTTTCCCTGACCTCAGTTACTTGTGCACTTCGGGAAATTTAGTTGGGCACAAGCTTCTGTAATGATTGTGTTTTATCTAACAGTGGGCGTACGGCTTAAAGTTTTTGCAATTTTTTAATGCTTTTGTAAACAAATCTTCTTTCAAATATTTCTTTTTTTTCTTTGAGCATTTTATATTTCTGACATTCATCACAGTGGTCTGATTGACAAAATAAACATTTTTTTTTTTTAACTAGCTGAGATATTTTTATTAATTTGACTTTTAGATTTATTTTTTTAATCCTAAAGTAATCCTAATTATCCTAGATTATCTTATCCTAGAGTAATCCCAAAATCATATATAGAAAATCGTAACTACCATGTACCCTACAACCGTTCTAATTCCTCAATTTTCCCTATAAAAGTAGGTTTACTCCGAGGAAGTAAACTAGGTCCAATCCAATATTATATTTTCACATCTGACATCCCTGAGCATCTTTCTACAACTCTCGCTCGCTGACGATAATTGCATATTATTATCAAATACATCTCTTACAACAGCATCTGATGAAGTACAGGAACACTTCTTTCTCCTAGAAACGTGGCTAAGAAAATGAATGGAGAATAAAATCAACGAAATTAAAAGCATACACGTCACATTCAGTCTAAGACCTGGAATATGCGTACAGATAACTCTGAATCAAATTCCTATCTCGCACTCCAATTCTGTTTGCTACCTTGGGTAAACCTGGATAAGCGATTGACATGGGCGCACCACACAAAACTTAAACGACAAGACTGCAACCGACGCTTGAAAATTTTACACTACTCTTACACTAAACATCTTAACTCAACACATAATAACAAATTACTTATTTATAACACCATAATTTAGCCCACTTGGTCATAATAAGGTATTGAACTCTAGGGATGCACCAAGCGTTCCAACTCCTACCGCATCCAACCCCTTCAATCCAAAATCCTTAGAGGAATAACTAACGCTCCTTTCTATGTCACCAACGTAACCCTTCACAAAGACCTCAAAGTTCCCTTTGTTCGTGACCTAGCCCCACCACCCGTTACAAATCTTCCCCTGACTCAATTTCCCATCAACCTAATCCTTTATTAATTCACAACCTTATGCTCTCTCCATGTCCATGGCAACTGCCTATACCTTTAAACCCAAACTATCTGATGAAGAATGATCTGAGGAAAAATACAGAACTGGAAGACTTATACGTCATTATTTTATACATGTATTAAAATATAAAATATACAAAAAAAGACGTATAAGTCTTCCAGCTCTGTCTTCTTCCTCAGATCTATTCAGTCCTCTTCCTCTCTTTTCTTGAAATTAGTAGCATGCTTTTTTCCCATCAAATTTAACTACTCTCATTTTCCTTACTAAACTCTCCTTAGGACCCAGGTCCTGAGCTTGTTTGTAGTCATGAGCTGGAGTCATGACTTGGCACACTCACATTCTCTAATGCCTATACTCTCTATTTTTATTTTTGTATATTATTAAATTAGCTTTTGACAAGAAATCTAGGAGTGAAGAAACGTAATCCTTAGACTTTTTAATACCTATGCCACCTTCAATACCTTGAAGCAAACATTGAAGAGCATCGAGATCTCCAAAGGATGAAACCAGAACGACAAGATCGAACAATTTGGACACGGAAAAATAATTATAACAGGGACAAGACTAGTAGAATTCATGGATAGTAGTAAGTTACATCCCAAGTAGCACGACTTTGTCCCTAGGATATCTACAGGACCAGTCACCTGGTCCATTGGCACATCCTGTGGAGGGTAGAATTTTTGCTTCTGGATGTCTCATGGCTGACCCCATGCCCGCCCTTCTAACGTCCATGGAACTTCCACAGTTTTGGAACATATTCTGGATGCTATAAAATAATGAAGAGTTGTTACCATAGACATATGTATTATCAGCTACGGCAGTTACAGTATATAAATACTTAATGTTTGACCCCTTTGTAAATTCTGTTTGATTTTATAGCACTAGAAATTTTATGTTATCCCTGCGAGATTTGATCCGGTATCTCCAGATATGTCAATCTGTCGTCCAACCCACTCATAACTAAGAGTCATTTTCGATTTAGTGCATCCATTGGGGGTATTCTACTGGATGTCCTTAGGATACCCTTAACTAGACATCCCGTTAAAGATATCCATAGAACATCCTTAGGATGATCCAATGAGGCATCTATAACGAGATAACCATAGAAGAAACCATGGACCAATGATTGTGGACAGGATAAAATCTGGACAAAAGAGTATCCCAGGGATGTCTTTTATATCAGTTGTGCTACTTGGGATATTTGTAATGGGTGCTTTTTTCGTTAACCAGACCATAAAATAATTGACTTGAGAAAGCCCTAACAGTTTAAGTTAAAACAAAATAGATTTTATTACTTCAAATAGAATAGAAATTGTTAAAAATGTGAAAGTAGATGAAGAAGAAAGAAAGAAAATGTTTATTAATTCAATATAAATTTTGTTTTCCACAAACATTCATACCCCTTGATATACTATCATCTGGGTAGAGGTTGCAGGCACTTAAATTATATATGCACATTATGATAATCTTAACAGTATGTAAGAGGAATCTAATATCACAATGTTAATATAATCTTTACTAGTGATGCGGTGGATAAAGAACTAGCTTAGAATTGTGCCCTTATATCGGCTATACTATGTTTTCAATATGGCTACCAGGATATTTTTGCGGTGAAAACCTGACATATTCTTAATCAACCCGAAAAGAGCTTTAAAATTATTTTGTGTAACACGCCATATAAGTATGAGCTTACTTTTTAACACCCTCATTTCGGCCATATTTGTTGGAAAACTTTTGTAATAATACTTACGTGTTCATTTCTCACTCATCAAGCCCTTTAAAACGATTTATGGCATGTCAAGCTGACTCCAATCTCGTTTTTTAGTTGTCTGCCATATTAACCGTAAACTTAAATTTAAAATTGGGAAAAACTGAGATGCTATGTGCCGAATGTCGTGCCGAAGTTCTCGGCAGCAAAAACTGTTTTCCTTGGATCCGTACATAATCCTTATTTAATAAAGTTATTTTAAGTTCACTACGTTCGCCTGTTGTTACATCATTTGTACATAATTTTCTTTTAATAGAATGATTGCAGATGATTAATAGAATGTTCAGATTAATTATTATTAAATTAGTAATTTGGAGGTAATATTTATTGGATTGTTATTTTTTGGCCTGATGATATAATAATAAAGATAGATTGGCGAAATATTTCTAATGAATTAATAACATTATTTTTTTTTTATTTTAACACCCCTAAAGAATAAGAAATAAGAAAAATAGAATAATAATATTACGAAATAAATTATACTGTATGTATATAGTTAATAGTTTACGAAAAAGTAAAAGAAGCTCTATGGGGGTTCACAATCGGACTGGAGTACGGGGGATATTGACGAGTGTCTAGTACTACATAATGTTTTGTTTTTAACTAAAACCTCGTTAGCTTCAGGTTTAGAGAAATAGTGATAATGACAAAATTTGTTTATTTTATTACGGTCTACATTTGTAACTTTATTTTTATCAGCAATATTTAATGGATTACAAGCCATATTCCAATATGGCCAAGGAACAGCTTCGATTTTAGGGGACTTTTAGTATATTCAATATGAAGGTCAACACAAACTACCTACAGAATTTCTTGCTTGTCATATTCTTTAAGACAAAACATGTACTTACTACACTGTATTTACTGGCATATACACATTTAGAGAAAAAAAATCAATAATAATTGTTGTGTGTAGTGAGCATTTAGGGATATGAAATGTAAACAAACTCTCCTTCATCATTTTGCTATATTTCGACTCCACTCTTAAGTCATTTTCAAACACCTATAACAAATAATTACAACGTGTCAAACACTTACTTTCACACTGCGTGCGAGACCGAGCGAGACCGAATAAGGCCAATTCCGTTTGAGAAGCATATACATGTATTAGCATGGGTCTATTCACTTTAAACTCCGATCGAGACCGGGCCGAGCGAGACCGAGCCGACTCGGGCGTTTTTGTTAGCTAAGCGTTTTCGGCGACCGAAAACTCGGCCCGGTCTCATTCAGCGGTTTATGTGAATAGACCCATGCTAATACATTGCTAATACATGTATTTGCTTCTCAAGTGGAATCGGTCCCGCACGCAGTGTGAAAGCCGCCTTATTCTTCTATGAATAATTTCTACAACCATTATTGTCGCTTAATAATAATAGTAGGTAAAAACACATTTTAGGTAACAATTCTATCATTGTTACCTAATATGTGGAAAATTTATAACTGTACCACGTTATACTAGAGCTGTGATACGATTTTTAAAATTGTATTAATCTAATTAGTGATATTTGTTTTTATAGTTAATTGTTATAGTGTAGTTTTTGTTATGGAAAGAGTATTAAGGAAAAGGTTGACAATATGTAATCAGGAAATTCAATTAATATGAATGTAAGTAATACATAGGTAAAGCATGGTTTTAGAGGAATGTATTATGTAAAAATTATAGTTTAACTGAATTTGGTAATTGTATTTTTAGATTGGTGTTAAAGTATTTTCTCCATAGGAACAGGACTAGTAGCTGAGTAAGCATATGAAAAGAATTTTAAATAACGATTTTGTATAACAAAAGATTTAAATCTTAGCTCATGAATATGGTAAGAATATTTTTTTTGCAAAATCTTTTTTCGCCATTACTATTATTATTAAGCGATATTAATGGTTGCACAAATTATTCATAGAAGAATAAGTGTTTGACACAAAGGTGCTTAAAAATGATTCGAACACATAGGAATAGAAACATATCCCTAATGGCTTACTAGTAACAACAATGACAACAATGAAGGATCACCAATCATCCACATCTTCAATAATAATTTTTAAGATAAATTAATGTGTTAGTGGCAAACTATGGTACAAAACTATCGGTTGAGTGATATCAGGTGTAGCGCTGTAAACTCCAAACTTGGAGAAAAGGGACAAAAATAACTAGGTAATTGATATGTTTGGAATTATAAGCGGGCGCTCGGTATCAGTCGAGTTTAATATCACTTCTAACCTATGTAGGCATCCGAAATCCAGCCTTAACTAAATAGAAAAATCTCAATCACCAGATCGCGGTCTTTTTGCTGGATGGTGAAAATGAAATGTGTAAAATAAGTTCTATATAATAATGTGAATAAAGTGAAATGATCTTACCGAAGTAGCCGGACATGTCCATGGGAATAAGTTGGACGAGGCGACTACACTTGGACAGTTCTCTAAAAAACAGTTGGCACATATAAAATAAAAGCACTAGATGAGGGTGATCAGCAGGTATTCCTTCGGCTACAGCGCTGTAATCATACAACAAACACACCTTACACTCACATCACAATTGTAACATTTATCCTGCATCGTATTCCATTTGTACTGCTTTTGTTTTCAGTTAGTAATGTTGTGTTTTTGGCTTCTTGAAGAAGACCAAGATTAAAAGTTTTTACTAAACAAAGTAGGCATTTTATTAAATGCCTAATTCCAAGCAACACTTTTAATTAAGGAGAAACATTTTAAAAAGGCTCACTTGAAAATTAGTAATTTTTGAAAAAGCTATTTTTTTTAAAATTACTATTACGATTATAATATGATGCGAATGTCGAGATATAATTTTTGTAGTTGTAATAGGTTAATTTAAATTTAATAAACCATGAAAATAAGAGACGAATGCTTACTTGAGCCCTATAATATCTACATTGAACAGTACACGACATTATTCTCCCACAATCCTTGATATAAAATATACATAAACATTTAAATGCAAACTATTATTTTCTCGTGGACAAATAAAATATAATTTCATGGAGTTTTTATACAACCCGATAATTTAATACATTAGTTTTAAAAATAATTTCAAGAAAAGACCTTCTTATTTGAGGAAGAAGAAGCTGGACCGTGTGCTTACAGGCGTCCAGGCAGTTACGCCTCAGCTTGCGAATCTTCTCTCGGAGTTCGGGGCAGTCTCTCGAGCTTCCCACGTGGATCAACAAGTCTCGAAACCCTGCCAGCTCACAGTTAATCTCCCCTATCAACTAAAATCCACAACTTGTAAGCTTGCCATTCCGTTTTTCTTTGTCGGGTTAAAATAAACCTAATAGAATAGGGTAGCATGAATCTGCTCCTAGTACCTGACAGGACAGACGTGTAAAAACTCACGGATCGTACAAACTCATTTTATATAGGCCGAACTGAGTTAATGTTAATAAAGACTAAAGGGATAAACGGTTGGTACTTTATCCGGCCAAAACAAGTGTACATTCGAGTACGTTAATTTTGATTTCGTAAGCTGATTATAAAGTTTTAATACGTATGGTATTTTTATCATCTTCAGGTGGCCTAATCATTTCTTAATTCGAGCGGAACACCGACTTTTATGGGTTCGGCAGTTGTTAATGAGCAAGTAGTATGTATTTTGAGGGTTCTGGCCCCGGATATCGAAATATATATATTAATTTTGTATTGGACTTTTAGTCTAATCGCCTGCCGTGTACTTGTACTTGTACTCCATCCTAACCTGACAGTCTCTGATCAGCTGTGACCACCTCCGATACATTTTCGTTCCCCTCACCTGGGCCCTCACGTGGGTCGTCTCTTCTGGTCGCAGGCCGACTGCAGCTTAAAGATGTTGTTATATATATTCGCGAAACGACGATGTTGTTGTATAATTACTCTATGAAAATGGATTGGTCTGCCCAGTTATAGAACTAACGACCTCTCGATTTGAATTCAATTGTTTTTACGTCCACGGCCACCGAGGATTGTTGAAGAGGGCTATGAAGATTCCCATTACCATTCAGCCCAAAGAAAATGGCCGTGCTAAAATCTCTTCTAACTAGAGGCATCAGGATATGTGACGAGGGCTTTTGGAAACAAGAGAAAAAGTACTTATACACAGTATTGGCCCAAAACAGTTTCCAGGGTAAGGGAATTGGCAAAGTCATCCACCGACATGAAAACCACGGGACCCTTACTAGCGTTCATCCCATACATCCAGAAGACAACGGATGAAATCGCCAAAATCTTAAGGAAACACGATATACGAACTAATTTCACCACAGGGAAATTATACGTGAGACTATGTAGACGGTTAATCAACCATCTGTTGGTTCAAATGTCCAATTTAACGTTTGACGGTTGTTTGAAGTAGTAATAATGTATGGATGCTTTTGACGTGTACTAATTACACAATGATATTTATGTCACAATAAAATCGTTTGTCCTCCTGAACGCCTGAAACTCTACCACCGATAACAGTACCTTGTTCCGAATACAACTAAGACGAAACATAGATGTTCTTACCTTCTTATATTATACCGACCAATAGAATCGAATCTAACATCTGTTCTGATAATATTGCTACTCACCGAAGTATCGACATATCAATATGTTATGGTTCGTTTCAGTCGACCAAGAGTCTTCTGTTCGGATTAAATGCGATCAATGGTCAGGTCACATTGAGGTTCAAACAAGGTAGAGTTACTATAGTCATCAGTGAAGATGTGTTGAATGGAATAAAAAAATATCCACAAACGATAAACATCTTCTTCATGAAAGCACACGATGAAGAGACGTTTGTCATAGATGGAAAAGCAGCTAACGTTGTGCTTTTGGAAAACAAAAAATAAGTAAACTGTTTTAATTCTCTCTAAATTGAACCTATGGCCAAACATCTCCGTTTCACATATTAAGAAGTATAAAGCTGCATAAGAAGGAGGTTATCAGTCTCCTTTCAAACATTCGAAAAATCGAAGACTACATAGAAACTTATGGAGTAAGTTTTATCATATTTTTTATTTTATTTTTATTGATTCATTTTATTTCTTAATTTATTTTTTTAAGTTACTACCAAAGTGTCTATAGTTACTATCGAACCTAAAGTTACCTTTGACCTACACGACTGCCTCAAAGAAATACGAACGTCTTATGCATTTTACGATGAATTAAGACAAAAAGAATATTAAAAACACTGACTTGTAATTTTTTGTACGATTATTTTTTTAACAAAAATATAAAATTGTATTTTTAATTACCTATAAAATGCCCATTTCTCTTTTAATTCAACCCGAAATAATTTATATATATATAATATATATATATTTTATTTTATTTTATTTTTTTTTTGTAAAATGTTTATCAAATAAGCGCCCGGAAAGAACGGGTTGGAATTCCTGTCGATAGAATTTCTCTGCTATCGGTTGATCGCTGTTTTCAATGAGGCAGTACGTTGTGGGATTTTTATCGTGAACTGAATCGGATCTTAAAAATTCCACTGGTCCAATTGGCGTAATTCGATTTATTGAAAACTTTTTTTGTTTTGATATTCATACGTGAGTACCCACACCCACATCCAAGTACCTTTACTAATGTGTCTTTCGAAGGAGTAGATGGTCTGAACGTTTACGGAGTTCACTTTCGGCGGCCTATAAAAATGTATTGGGACAGGCCGTTTTATTCTCAAGCAAGGCACTATTTTACAAGTCTAAGACTGTTCAAGTGATTACCAACATAAAGGAGTCACATGGGATGAGTATAATATACAACCGTGGTCAATACCATATGTTTTTTCGTTTCACAAATTCGAAAATCGAAAATATATTTTATCCATGCAACAGATAAGTATCTGATTAAATATAATGAATATTTTAAAACCGTTATAGGTGTTGTAAAGAATCCTTTGCTTCTTTTCAACACAACCTGGGTCGAGGATACAATTATTATAAAACAATATGATTTAACGTCCAACCTGTTGTTTAAAAGACAACAAGGATAACAATAATAAAGTATAAAAAACTTAATTTTACATTATAATAATAATAATAGATAAAGTAAATAATGATAGTACTTATTAATTTAATATAATAAGTAATCAGTAGAGATCTCACGCATTGTAATCTGTATCATGGTATGTAATTAAGCACACCCTTGCCAAACGATAGAAATTTTAACGCAAACCGTCTCATACTCGATATCATTCAGAGATTCAATAAACCACTTACGTGTCAAATAGTAAATAGATTATTGATATTTTTCCATTCCCCCTCTTAGAGGAAAGCAGTATAAATATATGATATATCCGCTCATTTCTCAATCGCCATTCTCTTAAAAAGCAAGCATATTTTCTTGAGACCTCCTCACTTTATTACTTTGATAAGTAAGTTAATGAAATTTAAAAACATTTTCTGACATGGCAAATACGCAGAACAAAGAGGCTAATATTAGATAGAGTGTGCATACTTTTTATTATTCGATTAAAATATTATATTTTATACCATTTTTTATCCTCGAGCTGCGACACTCCAATTAAACATTATTATTTGATTTTTTGTAGTTAAATAAGTTTGTGTTGTGTATTTTCCAAGTCAGAAAATGTTTTTAAATTTAAACGTGTAGATTAATTTAGGAAAGAAAATGTTTGAGTTTGTAAGGGACAAAGAATAGTGAGAGGGGACAGACAATAGTTATTTACGCACCAAGGGAGGAAACAAAGTCATTACTCCCTGAGCATTTTGGTTGGTTCCTGAGGAGTAGCCGAGGGAACCATACTGTCAATCCCGAGGCGTAGCCGAGGGAGTTATTCAGTTGGTTCCTGAGGCGCAGCGGAGGGAACCATGAAGTTTAATCCCGAGGCGTAGCCGAGGGAGTTAATTATAGCGAGGTGCTATGACTTTTTCCTCCTGTGGTACGTACAAGATTTTTCCTCTAGAAGGGAGAAAATCAACACAAATAAAACCTATGATTTCGATTTATCTATTTATTTAGGTATTAATAACTAAATTTACAAATTTTTGTTCCTTTAATTTTAAAAATGACTTTTAAAAGCAAAAGAAAAAGTTTTATAACATCTTGTAGTAAAAGAAATAATATGAATTAAATTTGCAATTCATCAATTCCATCTATGTTTTATTTGATTTCTATAATGACTTTCTATAACTATGTAACTCTAATAATAATTCAAATGTACTAATACTACAAAATGACTAGCTGAATGATATTTAATTTATTTGTGTTTGACCCTAAAATACGAGAAACCAAAAACATAAATATAACCTGATTAGACGTAACCTACCTCTTTCGTATAAGTCTTGTCTTTTAAACTCAATTATGAAGTCATGAGACATTTTAAAATGACGATAAAAATTAAAGCATCACGGCAATCAAAAGTACGTGTTATTTAAACTCTCTAATATTTTTTAAAAAAAACTGTTAAGCAGTCGAGTCATTCAGTTAATAAGAAACTGCTACTAGTTACAAAACAGGCAACACTGATTTTTAAACAATAATAAGTTGGCTCTACTGTTACTTTCCACCACGATTTTTACTTTCCGCCACGATTTCTACTTTCCGCCACGATTTTCACAACTAGGCTGTAATGGGATCCTTTCCTCCCTATAAAGTAGGGTGGAAAGTTTATGTTTTCTCCCTTCTGGATGAAAACATAATTTACTTTGGATAAATCAGACCTAGTAGAACTTATTTGGACAAGGGAAACTTGGTTACACCTATGATCCCACAAGTTTTTACGCGAGACTTGGCTTATCTTTTTACATACGTGTTTTTGTTGGGATTTCACTTCTTTTGTAAGTAAAAGATAAGAATAAGAAGATATAATAGAATGATAATGAAAAACATATTAAGAAATAAAGGGTAATAAGAATAATACGAATTGTTTAGAAGAAAGGGTTTGAAGCACAAAGGCAAGGTGTGGAACGTGCTGGGTGTTCGAAATTAACTAAATAATTATCTCTAACAATACTGTTAATCTATACTGTCAACCTCACTTATTGAAATGCAAAATTCTATTAATGAGAGTCAAATAATACTTTAGTTTTTAAATTCTTTACTAGGTAGCACTAGAGATCGACTAAGAAGTCATGGAAATGTGAGGAGTGCGCTAGTGTCGTCATGTACAGTCAGTTTTTGATATAATAGACCACGGTCAAAAAACAGTGTTGTTCTTTTGTTATTAACAATTTTATTTTTGATAACTTCTATATTTTTTTAATATTTTATGCAAAAGGCAACACTGTACCTGATAAGAAATCACTAATAATGTACGATAATATCTTTATATTATTATTCATAATACTATTCTTTCAATTTAAATAGATTTTCTTCTTTCATAATCTATTATTTCTTCCTCTTTATTTCTGAGTTATTTGGATTTAGGACAGGTGTGACTATAATTCGTATTGTATAAAAACAAACAAAACAGGAAACCTAACAGATTGGAAACCTTCTTGTTGTTGTTATTCGTGAGATTTGACGTAACTGCGCATGTCATACAAACTAGAAATGGGTATTGTCTTAGCACCCGACTGTACTGACTTCGGCACTACTCGGAAGTTCCGATTTTAAACGAAGTTAAGCTTTCCGTTTCTCCCGTGTTCATGACTTCTTGGTCGACCTCTAGTAGCACAAGTCTCAATTTTTTATTAATTTTGCAAAGCCAATTTTTCTTTAGCCTTGAGAAGGGCAAAGAACCAGATTTGTTTCGGATTTTGTCATTTTTCCTTTATTTGTACATTAAACTCTACCTATATATAAAATTTCAAGTGCAAGGACTTAATATATTATGCTCGTTCGTTAAACCTATTTTATCATTTGTTCGTCTTGATTGATTTTCCTCTCTTAAGGTCCTTTGGCTATATTTATAACTTTAATTTAGGTACTCATATTATAAGGTTCAAACCCTATAAGGTTTGAGCCTAACAAGCATAATTTAAGATGTGAGATATCTGACGTGTCTAAATATGTAAGTTGCTCAGCATCCTCTGTTGATGTTTTTTAGACGGATGTTGAGGAGAGGTTGGAAAATGAAAAAACTTGTTCTTTGGTGATACAGTTTGGAGTTTTCCAATATTGTAGTTTACCCTCAGATTCCAGAAAATCTACATCTTAATCCACCCATGAGGCATACTTCATCCAAGTATAAAACATCACTTAATCCTCCAATGAGGCATGCTTCATCAAAGTATGAAACATCATTTGACATGTGAAACATTCAATGTTCTTGTTTTCACGAGATGGATGTTAAACATTTAGCGCATTTTTAGGGTCCGTAGGCAAAACCAAGGACCCTTATATTTTCCTGCGTGTGTCTGTCCGTCCGTCCTCTCGCGTGCTCTCATGGCTACACCTTTCGTCCGATCACTTTCAAATTTGGCATGTATGTGTCTTGTACCTGCCCACATATTTTAAAAATATAGCGACTTAAAAAAAATATTTCTCAAAAAAATTAGGGTAAAAAAACTTAAGGATTAAAATGTTTTAATTTTTTTTCGACACCGTGAGGGGTATCATATGAAAGGGTACGTCGAGCTGATTACAAAAATATATAATTCTTTGGATATAACTTTGATAGGGCGAGCGCAGGCAAGTTTGAAGTGGGTGTGAAACGTGTCCCCCCCCTCGTGCCCCCCCCCCCCCCTCTATCTCGCTTATGTGAAATGCAAAAAATCTGAAAAAATTCCTGAACATTCTTCGACCAAAAGTTAAGATACCACTTTTTGGAAATTTCGAAAAAAAAAATTATTTTATTTTTTATTGACAAAATACGTTTTATTATAATTATGGTCTTTTCGATGTATTTATATGGTTGTAGTCCGGTTCAGTGGCAAAAAAATACTTTATCAGAGTGTGTTTTGAGAATATCAGACCCTTAGAATGGTTCAAAGTAAGCTTTTTAGCATTTTAAAAAAACACTGTTTAGTTAAACACTATATAGTGTGACCTACGGACCCTCGCTGTGTGCTGACTAGCACACACTTGACCTGTTTATTATTTTATTGTATTTATTTTACTTTATTTTTTTTTTAAATAGAATATAATTGCTTAATTAAGAGTTTAGGTAAAATAGTATTAGCCAAGTGTTTGAGCTTGTAGATTGGAGGCTGGTGGATTACAACTATTGAAGGAAAAAAGGAAGTTAAATCAATTGTATAAAATAAATAGCTTCTAGATAATGTTTTTGCAGTAGAGGGCCATAAGGGAGCAACACAATGTTTAATTTAATCCATCTGGTTCTTTTATATGGATGTACATCTAGAGGTCGACCAAGAAGTCATGAACACGGGAGAAACGGAAAGCTTAACTTCGTTTAAAATCGGAACTTCCGAGTAGTGCCGAAGTCAGTACAGTCGGGTGTTAAGACAATACCCATTTCTAGTTTGTATGACATGCGCAGTTATGTCAAATCTCACGAATAACAACAACAAGAAGGTTTCCAATCTGTTAGGTTTCCTGTTTTGTTTATTTTTATACAATACGAATTATAGTCACACCTGTCCTAAATCCAAATAACTCAGAAATAAAGAGGAAGAAATAATAGATTATGAAAGAAGAAAATCGATTTAAATTGAAAGAATATTATTATGAATAATAATATAAAGATATTATCGTACATTATTAGTGATTTCTTATCAGGTACAGTGTTGCCTGTTGCATAAAATATTAAAAAAATATAGAAGTTATCAAAAATAAAATTATTAATAACAAAAGGACAACACTGAGTTTTTTGACCGTGGTCTATTATATCAAAAACTGACTGTACATGACGACACTAGCGCACTCCTCACATTTCCATGACTTCTTGGTCGACCTCTAGTTATCTTTAGTAATAATTAATATTTATTACTTTTTTATTTTAATTAATTATATATTATATATTTAACAGTTGACATAGTTAGAAATAATACGAGATAATAAAAACTTAACCTTTCTCGACATTCAAAGCCAAAACACAAACTGTTTGCGACCTATTAAAAATTGTGGACAAACCCGTCCACACTGAAACCACGAATCCGTTTGTATCAGTGTGTTATGTTCCGACTTTACTCTGAGCATCGGCGAACACGAAATAGTTCATTACGCGTCTAGTGCGAAAAGTAGTATTTTTTATGCGAGTGTGGAGTTTGCACCCGAGTGAAAGTAAGGGTAGTAAAACCACACGAGCAAAGCAAAATGCCGTTTTCGCACGAGTTGCATGCCGTAGTTTATCTACAATTATGGGATTTTAGTAATAAATACAGAAAAAATGTAATAAACTTCCTGTATGTAAGTTCGTATTTCTCTTTTGATAAAGATGACATTAATTCATTAGTTCTATTTTGTGCCGCATTAATTATTTCGGGAGGCGTATTATTCTCCTCATTTTCGTCATAATCTCTTAAATCACTCATTGTTTTTCACTAAAAACTCGATATAAACAGTTTCTTTAATTAAACAAACAGCAAATTAGTTTTGTTAAATGTAAACAAACTCGCTAATCGTTGGTTAAGGAGAAGCATTCTTCTTTTTTACCGCTCTAAGGCGAAAAAAAGAAGAATGAACGCGAAGAAAATTATGAAACGCGCATGCGCGATGAATACAACTACGTAAAGAATCACTTTCTACGCATCTAAACAGATACAATGTTTATATTTCGTATCAATCGTAGATAAAATACATTCGGTACTGTTTGCAGAGTGCTCGCGACCCTGGAGTTTTTTTATTACTGTCTAAACACATAACACACATATTATATATTTGTTTGTGCCGTAAATGCGGAAGAGAGCCTGAAACTCCAGCACATGTGCTCGGACATTGTCCTAACAACATGCTCCTTGTAACGCGCCGACACCACAACATAAAGCACAAACTTATCGAGCTACTCTCGGAGAAGGATTTTACCTGCTACGAGGAGGTTCACTGCATAGACGATGACGGCTCTTCGAGATTCTGTGACATCGTGGCCTTCCCGAAAAATTCAAAGAAAGCTTTAATAATAGACCCTACTGTCAGGTATGAAACCAACGACCTCACCCAAGGTGAGAAAGTCCATAAGGAGAAGGAAGGCATTTATAAAAAGTGCATCACATTCCTCAAAGAAAAATACCACGAGAGCCACGGTGCCAGAGAATACGAAGTCAGAGGTTTATGGTTTGGCTCTAGAGGAGCCATACCTAGTATAACATCTTCATTCTTTGACGAGGTCGGTATCGACAGAAAATATTTGACAACCCTGTCAGAGTCGATTATTTTAGACTCACTGGGAATTATTAACTACCATATTTTCTAAACTTATTACTTACTTTAATTGTATCCTATTTTACTTTAAATCGTTTTGTTTTGACAGTGTGACCCTTTCTTTGTTTAATGGTAACTTAATTGCTAATATATTATAATTGTTTTGACCATGTCATTTAATTAATTGTACAGAATATTATTTTAATTATTTAATTAATGTCTCACGATAGATCAGTACGCTGTGTGTTTAGCAACCCATTCTATTTGGGCAGCATCACTGTTATTTTTGTAAATAAAGTGTTTCTCTCTTCTAATATTAATTGCAATTGATGAGGTCTGAGTGAAAAATATCAATGCCTATGGATATTTAATTAATTTAACGATTGATGGACTAAAACAACGAGAAAGCGTTCAACAAGTAAATCAATAAGAGCTGGAATCCCCTGAATAATAAAGTAAAATGCGGTTCTGTTGCCTTCTGAAACCGATGCATTTTTAATACATCGACAACACTCATCGTATTCTAAGTGTATTCACGCAATAATAATACTTTTTTGCGATTTCTCAAGAAATTTTAACTATACTTGCTGTCGAACAATCTTCTATTGAAACTGACAGGCAAAAAGAGTGGGTTTTTACGGTACGTGTGTGACCATCATTTATTTATTAAGGCAAATTAACATCCCACGATATAGATTTTACAATGTTTTTGAAATCTGTTTTTTATCTTTATTTGTTTTTATTCATATGGCTCCTCATAAACTTATTATTAAATTTAAACTTTACTTTAATTATTAATTAAATTACTTAATTACATAATTTTTATGTATACTATTGTTATTATTTTTTTAAATTATATATATATATATATATATATATATATATATATATATATATATATATATATATATATATATATATATATATATACATACATATACATTATATATATATATATATATATATATATATATATATATATATATATATATATATATATATATATATATACTCAGAAATATATAGGCTCAGAATTACACAACTAGATCAAAATAAATAAATAATTTAGGTAAAGGTAAAATGAGATATAAGTAAAATTAAATAAATAAGCTATATGATTAATTATAAATATAGTTGAGGATAATAATTACAGATTTTTATGTGTGTAAAGAATGTTGGTTATTACGATGTTGCTTCCATGTTCTTCATTCTCCTTATAAAATCCTAATTATCAACTTCTTAGTCAACGCCATCTTCGTAGATTTCGGAATAATAAAATAAATATATAGAATAAAATAAATTGTTTAATCGATAATAATAGGTTAAATTATTAAATAGGTTTATTTATAATTTATTAAATAGGTTAATTTGAACCCCCTTCCTCCAATCACGTCGAGAGGTTTCACTAATGACTGAAACTCTCGTGTCAGCTGCGGGAATCTATATTTATCTCAAACTTCACTTATATATTTACTTTTACAGTTAGCTTTAAATCTATTACCTTAAACTAAATATTTATACGGTGAAATTTTAAAAGTTTAATAATATAATACATTTTTTCAGTGAACTCGTATTTCCGGGTTAAACATTTATTTAAGAAAAGTCAACTGATAAAAAATATCGTGTAAATCCCCGAAGAAATGTTATTATTAATAATATAAAATATTATTATTAATAAAAATATTTCTATAGTAGTTTAGTATTACCCTTTTCTTATTATTCGATTCAAAATGAATTTACTTCATAGGTCAACAGGGTAGTATTAATAAATTTTAAACTTTTAGGTTTCCATAATTTTACTAATGTTGCAATATTTCAACCCCCTATGGTTTATCAATGATAATGGTTATCAATGATAATGTTTTAGTAAAATATAATCAGACTCGTTTTTTCTTTTTGAAAAAATTTAATATTTTAACTTCTAAATAGATCTTTCTTAATAAAGATTAATTAGTGTGAAAATGAGTGTAGCACACCCTTTTTTTGAAATAGACACAGAATGAAAAGGAGATTCAAATAAATAAATTTAATGTTTAAGTGAAGCAAGGAGTTAAGAAAGCTTGAAAATGACCCATAGGGGGTTGAAATATTGCAACATTAGTAAAATTATGGAAACCTAAAAGTTTAAAATTTATTAATACTACCCTGTAGACCTATGAAGTAAATTCATTTTGAATCGAATAAAAATATTATTATTATAAAATATTATAATATAAAATAATGTTATATTATAAAATATTATTATTAATATATTAAACAAGTTTTGTAAATAAACAAGTCCAGTGAGAATAATGTCTACTAAACTGTGAGTAAGAGAAGGTTAGGAGACCTCCCCGAGAAAAGGGGGGTTACTTGAGAGTGCTACAGTTAGTGCATGCTTAGACAAGGAAGGGGATAGATGTTCTTTCCTAGACTTCTGCTCATGCTTATAGACTCTTGGCCAATCAGAATGTCCCCCCCCCCCCCTCTACGATAGCTATAAATTGCCGCAGGGATAACATCGTTCTATAACTATGCCGACACCTTGGAAAATTAACTCGCTAAATCGTAATTATAATTCATCTATTTGCTTGTATTTTTACTTTCTCATACATGCAGTTTAGCTCTTTGTATATAAGTATATTAAGAATTTTTCAAATAAATTGTTTTATTTTTTTCAAATTCTTACATTTTTAACTTTACACATTTTGAAAGATTTTGCTTCTGCATCTCTATGCATTATCATTGAAAAGAAACGTCATAAGATCAATTTGATTGCTCCCCCCCCGTAGTGCCTCAACATTGCGAAGGTTATTATCTTTTATTATCTTGCATTTGGTATAAATTCCTGTTTCTGTTTCCTATTAGTAATTTTATTACTTTTTCTTTTATTTATTTGTTTTTATATTTTCTCTTTTTTTTAAACTATCTATTGTTGTTTTATTAATCAATTAAATTGTATACTTTTATTGTTATTAGGTGGTCCTTTAATGTGCTTATTTTTTTCTGGGGACTCAAACATTGAGGCCAGCATTTCTATGAGTTGGGCTGGCTTCCTCTTCTTAGCGCGCCACACTTTGTGGTTATATGTTAAATGGTTAGGGAGGCATTCTTGCATTGAGGCTTGGATAGCTATGGGTCAGGCTGGTGTGGCCAGCAGCAACTCTCTGCAGGGTCCTAATGTCCCTCTTGCTAAACCCAGCTGGCCAGACAATAGGTTTTAGGTAGGGAAGGATTACACTCAGCTGAGTTCGTTCATTTAGCCACATGTTATACCAAGCGTGTCTAATGGTTGCTGTGTCTGCGCAGATTTGAACCTTCAGGTGAATAGGCAGTGGGACGGAGAGGGGGATACAACTACCTCATCTGGGCAGCCATCGGCCGCCCTTTCTACAGCTTCGTTTCCGGGGATTCCGTTGTGACTTGGTATCCACATGATTTTGCATGCTTTCCCTGCTGCCTGGTTAAGTCCAGTCAAGCAGTGATGACCAGGAGATCGTCAGAGAAAGTATTCTGGATCGCAGAGACACTGCTGGCAGAATCACTACAAATTAGCCACATTTTCCTCTCCTCTCCTTTAACTAGCTAGCTTCAGTGCCTTTTTTATGGCCCACAACTCAGTGGTGTAGATGTTTGCGCAAGAGGGAAGGCTAAACAGATGGCTTTCATTCCCGTATATCACCGTACATCCAACTCCCTGCTCGGACTTTGATCCATCTGCGTAGACAATGTTCCATTCTTTGGACTTCGCCTTCATTTCTATAAATAGTTTTTTTTTTATAGATTTCCGGGTCCGTAGTTCCCTTTCCGAACTTCGTGAGGGATTCATCGACTTTTGTAGGGGTAGAGTCCAAAGTGAAGTTATGGAGGCTTCGTAGATGCAAACCTCGTGTAGTGTTGTGTCAGACGTAGGTCTGCTCTGTAAGCTAGCAATTAATTGTAATTGGCCTTTCTCACCTAATTGCTACTTGGAATCTCCTGAGGGATACAGGCAGGATGTAAGCAAACCTTCATTGGGCTCGCTATCCTCAGGCCCCGATTTCCTTGCCGATGAGTAAACTTGAGAGCCATATTCTAGTCCGCGCCAGGGCGCAGAACAGCTTGATTAGAAGTTCCTGATCAGCTCCCCAGTTATGGAGGGTGACAATCGTTAATAAATTGCTTGCTACTTCCACCAGGTGTTCTATGTTTGGACCCCGCCTCAACTCTATATCAATAAAGGTCCGTTAAGTGGGATTTCCGCATTGTCTAAGTACAGGTGTGGGAAATCATGCGAATGCCTTTGCCTGGAGAAATGTATACAGGCAGTCTTCACGAGTGAGAATCGAAATCCCCCACACTATGAAAGAGGTGTAGTTCAACAACCAAACAACGTCTTCACACAAAAAATTGTAATTCAAACAATTGACCGGTTTCGGCTATTCTACAACAGCATTCTTCATCTAATCTACATACATAGTAACAGACTTGAACTTAAGGTATGAAGTAAGGTAACATTAGGTTATAAATCAACTGAAACAACAATTAAAACAGTAATTTAATTATCATTAAGTAAAAAAAAAAATAAAAATAAAAATAAAAAAATGAAATGAAATGAAAGGAAAACAAAATACCTAGAGGTTACTGGATCGACTTCTAAATTACAAGTGAGAAAACATTTTTAATAAGAAGGCTAAGCTGAAGGCATGTGAAGAGATTAATACAAACAATACTTTTCCTACTATAGGTAGTGAAGAAAAGTAAAAAGGAGGGACGGATTATTACCTGGCTAAAAGGTAACAAACACATACCCTGTGTACTTAAGACTAAAAAAGAAAACTTAAACATGACAAAAATAAGCTATCTATTACAGACATATTTGAAATATACACAAGTATAAAACGAATTGACATGAACATTGCAATCACAAAGATGATATAAATAATTATAGTACATTACGCGTCGAGTGCGGAAAGTAGCATTTTGCATGCGAGTGTGGAGTTTGTACCCGAGTGACAGCGAGGGTAGTAAAACCACACGAGCAATGCAAAATGCCGTTTTCGCACGCGATGCGTACCGTACTTTATCTACGATTGTTAGATTTAAATAATAAATACAGAAAATAATAAACTTGCTGTATGTAAGTTCGTATCTCTCTCTTGATAAAGATGGCATTAATTATTGAGTTGTATTTTTTGCCGAATTATTTCTGGAGGAGTATTATTCTCCACATTTTCGTCAAAGTCACTTGATTCACTCATTGTTTTTCACTAAAAACTCGATATAAACAGTTACATTAATAAAATAACAGCAAATTAGTTTTATTAAATGTAAACAAACTAGGTAATCGTGCGTAAAGCTGATGAATTCCTCTTCTTTACCGCCCTAGGGTGGTAAAGAAGAGGAATTCTTCAGAACTATGAGACGCGCATGCGCAATGAATACAAGTACGTAAAGAATCACTTTCTACGCATCTAAACACATATACAATGTTTCTATTTCGTATCAATCGCAGATAAAATACATTTAATAAAAAACTGTTGAAATATAAAAAAAAAAGTATAAAAATACAACCTAAAACATCATATAATACAAAAATACATATAAGAATATATAATATAATATTAAATATAACAACGTATCAAAAAAAAAGGTTTATACAAAATCTTAAAATGAGTATCTAAAAAAATGGAACAACTGATCTAAGTGGATAAAAAAAACAAAAAACTAAATATTGCACAAAATCAGAAGAACAAAGTACTTTAGGAAAAAAAAATACTTAAAGAGACAAAAAATATACAAAAACAACACAGACAAAAAAATGAAAACGGTTTACTAAATGAATTGACTAAGGTGCAATGGAAATGGGCAATTATTCTAAAAACAATTAAATAGAGGAGGCAGAGAGGGGACCTGGTCATTAAGGCAATTATAATTTACGCTCTTTAAATAATTAGAAATTTCAAAGTTTTCAAGAACTATTAGTTTCTTACTTTTATCACAAGTAGTAATATTTCAATGTCTTTATTGGACTCGAAATTATTATTGTTACTAACGAGGTTTGCAGCAAAATGTGACTTAATAGGTTTATCTGAAACATTTTAAATATGTTTTGTCCATTCTTTAACATTTTCTCTAAGTATTCGGATATTACAAGCACGACCTGTTTGTCCCACAATGTCCCACCTGTTGTAGAACAATTTAATGTGTAAACTCGGTTTTTTGTGAGAGAGTATTGCTTTTTCAACAGGGATTTTTATATTTTAAAAGTTAAAAGAGAGCTGGGCGAGTAATAAGATAGTCTGAAATCTAGTTTCTCTAATATTTTGGTAACTTTAAAAGAATGAGCGGTATGGAAATTCATTTTCTACTATCAATTTCTCTAGGGTTTGAATTGTAAATACTATTAAGTGCTAGGTTTCTTTCTTTTTTCTTTATTAATAGATTATCTGATATACTAGGACGGTAACCATTGTTCTAAACAATAAGCTTTGTGGTGTTAAGTTTAGTCATGGAAGCATCTTGTGATAGAGGAACAGTGTTTAATCTATGCATTAAGTTAAGGAAGTTTAAAAGTATAATATGTGTTTTAGGGTGAAAGCTATCGGCATGAATAATAAAGTCAGTAAAAGTTTCTTTGCGATAAATATTAAAGGTAAAATTTTTAGGATGTCAAGTGATTGCCAGACATAGGAAACTAAGCTTGGAGTCTTTTCCCAAATTATGTTATATATTTTTTTTGGAACAATGTTCCTTATAGCACGTGAGCCCGGGAGTGAATTCGAAAAAAATGACCGTCACAAAACCAAGCCTCACGAAATCTACCGATGACTTTAACTTGAGTAAAAATTGGCCAAGTTAGTTGAAATTTGATACACATGTTCATTTTACCAATTCCCAGGCTGAGTTCGTTGGACAACGTTATCCGCCCAAGCGTTCACGCGCACGGGAAAAAATTCTAACTTCATCTATTTAATGAGACAAACAACTTTTTTAAATAAATGTTTATAGTAAAACGAACACCGACACTTCTATGAAGTGATAAACATCGCTAAATTTATTAAAGTGGACCTAAACGTTTAAAATAAAAAAAAATACGTGTGGTGTCGCGGGATACCCGGTAGGAACGAAGTTCCTCACGCTTTTCATTAAATATAAATTATAAAATCACAGTGCTAAGTATACGATACTAACTGCTTATACATGGCGGGGTTAGAATAGAGACAAAATTAAAAGTAACTAACTATTTGTACTAGCGGAGTTAAGGCAAAATTAAAAGAAAAACTTATCAATAACTAAACTTATTATCTTTGAAGAAAGCGTCTTACAATAAATAATGTATTGTAAATTGAGAAAAAAGTCAATTTTGATGAGTTAATAGTTAAAGCAGATGGTTGTAGAGAAGAAAAAAACTGTCACATCAGACTCCGCTGGCGTATTACTCCAATTAAATTATTATAATATAAAATATAAATCACCAACACTAAAGAACTTAAACGCTAAATTTATTAAAGTGGACCAAAACGTTTAAAATAAAGAAAACAATGTTTTTACCGATATCTTACGTTCTAACGTAACGATTTTAATAAAACTTCTTACACATCGTCTAAAGTACAATTGAAACAGGCATATAAAATTTCATCCTGATACAAGCAGACGATTTTGAGTAGGGAAAAATATTTTTTAAATTAGTAGGCCGGGTAGGTAGAAAACAGTCCTATTTCCCACCAACTACAAACATACTCTTTAACTATAATCTCATAATGATTAACTTTTTTCTCAATATTCAATACATATTTATTGTAAGGCGCTTGCTTTAATGATACAAATAATGCTTTTCTTTTAAATTTGCCTTAAATCCGCTAGGTACAAACAGTCAGTTACTTTTAATTTTGTCTCTTTTATAACTCCACCATGTATAAGTAGTTAGCAACGTTTACGTACTTAGCAGTGTGATTTTATAATTTATACTTAATGAAAAATGTAAGGAACTTCGTCCCTACCGGGTGTCCCGCGATACCACACGTATTTTTTTAAATGATATGGGTTTTTATGTTATAATAATATATGTTCAATAATTTGGTGTATTTGTATACTTTGTTTTATTATTATATTTTTTTATTTTTTATAATATATATGAATAAATGTTCTTTTGTGCTTACTTTTTCTTTTGTTGGTTTTATTCTTCAATTTTCCTTTTCAAAACAGCGTGATGCTATTTGTTTATATCTCAATAGCTTTTTATTTAATGTATTTAATTTTTGTGATTTCAATATTCATGTTAATTCCTTTTATACATGTGTTTATTTCTAATATGTCTGTAATGATTGTGTATTTTTGTCATGTTTAAGTTTTCTTTTTTAGTCATAAGTACACAAGGTATGTGTTTGTTACCTAACTAGCCGGTAATAATCCTTCCCTCCTTTTTGTCTTAATCTCTTCACATGCCTTCTTATTAGCACTCATAGCATAGCCTTCTTGTTAAAAATGTTTTCTCACTTGTACTTTAAAAGTCGATCCAGTTACCTTTAGGTATTTTTCATTCGATTCATTTCAGTTTTTTTTTACTTATTGTTAATTTACTTACTGTTTTACTTTATACCTTAAGTTCAATTCTGTTACTTTGTTTGTAGATTATTTGATGAAGGCTTATTTGGAAAGTCGAAACCGGTCAATTGCTGCAATTACAATTTTTGTGTGAAGACGCTGTTTAGTTATTGAACTACACCTCTTTCATGTTGAGTGGCTATCACAGATTGGAGAAAAAAGCTCAGTCGAGGATCCCCGTTGTTGTCGTTGTTTTTGTTTAGTTATTAATATTTTCGTTATTATCATAATTATCGTTATTACCGTTATTATCGTTATCATTATCATTATTATTATTATTATTATTATACCACAACCAAAATCACTACCATCACCGGCAAACAGTTACAAGGAAACTTGTCGAGTGTGCTGAGCAAGAAGTTCGAAACAGTTGCATTAGAAAGCGGCATGCAAGTCCTCTCGCCATATTTACATAATTAACAGTTGTCACACCAGCTCAGGTAACAGAAACTTCCTGGTGGGTGATGAAAAACCGTGCATCCGTCCCGACGTTATTACAGTAAAATGATCTAAGGAGAGTGGAGGAAAATGTAATATTATTGTGTATTTGTACTTACAGTGGTTGTTTTGTGCTGTGTGTCTTCGGAGGAATGGAACGCCATATCAGTGTCGTTCCATTGTCTGTCCCGAGGCCGTCTTTACATCCTTTGCCTTCCTGTTAAATAGCATCTCCCTCCTCAACCCCCTTGCCTTGCTAGCCGCAGCCCAAAACATAAACAAACAAGGTTTGGTATTTAGCACGGCTTGTCATTGCCAGCGCTTCCTTATATACAATATAACGTTGGTCCGTATTTTTCTACCTAAACTGATCCCACATTACTACAGAAGCCACAACGCAATATCATCAATATTTTTTAGGTAATATCACGGTATTTTTGAAGTAATAGGAAACATCGGCTCTTTAAATTTTAAATATTATTTTTTTAGTGTAAACTAATGTTACGCTTTAAAATTTTGTTTATTTTACTCCTTAAGAATATTAGTAGCAGTGAGATTGTTTCTGTGCCATAGCAACATATTTAAATATTACTTTTTTTTATAAAAAAAAGTGATTGCGTGGTAGACTGACATTCCACTGGATTTAACTGTGAAAATCAACAACAATAATTCTAACAGCATTGTTTGAAATTGGAACTTCCATAACAGTGAATATTCATAACTGAGTACCAAAATTGGTTTATGAAGATATTTCATTTAAATTTAGTAAATTACTGTTAACCTAGGACCTAGACACGTAACCTAACAGATGCAAGCGATTTTTATACGTAGCTTTAAATAGGAAAGGACTCTCGGATCGGAATGTCCAGCTCAGTCGGTAGAGAGTCGGTAATCGTCGTTACGAGAAATGGAAGACGAATTATTCGAACTTGAGGATTTCAAGAATACTGTGGACGAACTTCGAGCAAAAAAAATAATGATTTCGAAAAACTCATACAACTTTTAATTTTGGAAAATAATAACTTAAGGAAGAAAACTATATAGCTCTAAAAGCGAATTACATATTAAGACATCAGACATATTGGTATCAGGAATAATAATAATAACAATCAGTCTCCTAAAAATAGATTCCTAAACTATACTATGCCTGTTTCTACTTCAACACCTTCAATACCTGGCCAGACTCGCGGAAATACAATGAGAAGTAAACCTGCTAACACAACTTCCCTAACCTTTACTAAGAGGAAAAATAAAGTACTATTATTAGGAGATAGTCGCGGTTCAGGTTTGAACAGAAAACTTCATAATAAACTCAATGCTGGGTACGACTAACCAAACGCTCCTCTCAGCAGCTGTGTGGAAACAATTGAGAATCTTACCCAGGATTTTACTTTTGTTGATAAAATAATAATAATTGGCGGCTCTAATTATAATGGGTTGCAGTCAGATGAGGATGAGGGTGATGAAACAAGAATATTTGACCCGCTGTGCAATGCGATGAGGTATACAAATGTCGAGGTATAACGAACTCGGCAAAGATTACTTCTTTATATGAACGGGAAAAACCTGTTGGTTGGTAGAATACATGTATGAGCTCTTTCGTCTCTTAGCATCTAAACCAGGGAGAGAATGCTGAATTGAATACTTCGCATGCATTAACAGTTCAACAATATATCCAATTCACCTATCCCTATTATTATTCAAAGATTAGATTCCACTCTCTTTAATTTTGGAACAAATATTTGAATAACAAACTGGACTGGTCTTATGTAATCAGAGAAATTAATCAAATCAAATTCAATGTGTTATAGATAACAATCAGAACATTACTTATAATAAAAATTCTAATAATAATGATATCAACTATGACAGCTTTAATAATATAAGCAATAATAATCTATTTAACAATAATAAATGTAACAATCGCATAGGTAATAAACATGCCGTGTATCCGAAGAATCCTGCTTATCTTATCCGTCGTACCTTCGATGTATGGGAGATAAGCCTTCCGCTGGCCTTCAGTCATTTCTACTTGGGTGCAGTCCTCGGAGGTCTCTTCCCGACGGATGTTTCTCAGAGTGACTCCTTTCTTGAAGCTGTTCTTCGTCAAGGCAGACTTGAGGTGCTGCTTCTCTTCTTCCTATGAGTTCCCGTCAAAATCCTGAAACCCTTTGAGAATAAGGAATGGATGACAGCTTTTTTCTGCGTCGGATGGTGATGTGACGCTGCGTTGAGGTACCTATCTGTATGAGTGGGCTTCCTATAGACGGCGTGTCCTAGAGTTCCTTTGACCTTCTTCGTTACCAGCACATCCAGAAAAGGTAGACACTCTTCAAATTTCCACGATGAACTGAATTTTCTCATAAATCGCGTTCATATGGCGGAGGAGGTCATCCATAGACAGTCGTCCACGTTTCCATAGAAGGAAAACATCATCAACATATCTCCACCAACAAGACGGGTTTTGAGTAGCTGAAGCAAGGGTTCTATCTTCGAAGTCTTCAAGAAACAAGTTGACAGCAACAGGGGGCAGAGGGCAACCCATGGGTGCACCTTCTATTTGCTTGTAGTAATCTCCGTTGAATAGATAGTATGTAGATATGAGACCCAGGGACACGATGTTAGTACACAGTAAATCTCCTTTCTCGTCATGAAGCGATGCCTGTCTTTCCACGAAGTGAATTGAGTTTTTGACATAACTTGAAGTTCTCCCTGTGAGTGGCTGCAGTTTCTTCGCAAGTTGGCAAGCGACTTCTTGGGTTGCAGATCCAATGGCACTAACGATGGATAGCATCGGGATACCATCCTTGTGAATTTTCGGTAGTCCGTGGAGAAGGGGTGGCTTTGGGTCCGTGCATAGAGGTTTCCGCTTGTCTCCCTCCTCCAGCGATGAGTCCTTGATCAGTTTGTTAACCTCCAATTTTACTTATTAGCGTTGGGTTCCGGATCTTGCTGTAGGTGTAGTCTTCGAGTGGAGCCTTCATCTTAGACGTGTAGTTTTAATTTTTTTTTTTTTATTATTATTATTCTGGGAGGCTTTTTACACCCGAAATGCAGGCAACTTAGGTGGGCCCATAATCATCAATCCAGGGTTAGGGACCGAAATCTTCACACACTAGTGTGAAGATATGGTCGTCAACCATGACTCCCCTCCTAGTTGTATTACAACCAGGAATGTCATCGTCATGGTTTCCAGGCCAAAACCTGGTGGCGCCACTCGTTCGAGGAGCTTTCCACTTGTTTAAACAATGCTGGGTGGACATTGAGATCGTATAAGCTCCGTTTGACAGAATCTATTATGCGACGGTAGTTCCGTATCTCACTCTTTAAGATCTTAAGATTAGCAGAATGAAGAATCTTCCTTGCGTACCTGGTATCGGAGCGATGTTTGATTCGGCAGCTATGTGAAATAATTAATTATCCCGGCATCTCATCATAAAAGCAATACTAGATATACATTGCTCAATCTTCTCTCGTAGTTGACCTTGGGTCCTTGTCTTCTTGAAGATTTCCTCTCCGTAGAGGGTCGTTAACTTAGTGCGTAGGCCGCGGGTAGATCGTAATCCAGTCGTCAGTATATCTTGTATTTGCTTCGAGTTAATATCACGATGCACCACACCCCTGAAGACGCTTCCAGTAGTGGAAGCGAAACGTCGGTCTTCAACTCCTTCGTGACGCCGATTTCACCGGAAAACCAAGCTGTTTATTACGAGTCTACTCGCGGAAGCCTACGCACTAAGGTAATCGCATAGGTAATGATAATATACTTAGTAATAATATATTTATATAGATATGTATAGTATAAGTAATAGCATTAATAAAAAAGTTAGTAACAAGGTAAATAATAATAATTGAACTCTAAATTGGAATGTTGATAAGTTGGGTATTGTTAATAGATCTCGTTCGAAATAACTGATGCCGGTCAGCTCAGGTAGTTAACTGTTGAAACTTACAGTTCTTCATCAAAATGTGCAGGGATTGGCCAATAAGACAGAGCTATTTGAAGCATACATTTCTCACAAAATCCCACTTATTTTTTGTGTTTCTGAGCACTGGTGCCGTGAAATATTACTTCCTACAATAGAAGCCAACACATTCATGAAGGTGTGGCAATCATGCTTAAAAATAATAGCGACTTTTTTATGAAAATATTTATGAAATAATAGATACTTTTTTTAAATAGTCCACAGAAGTCCATTTTGGAGGTTGCGCTACTAGAATAGAATATCTTAAAATGTGTTATATTAATGTAGTCACTATAATATATACTAGATCACCTGCAGGTAAATTTTGTATCCTTATCAATAAATTGACAACTCTTTTTTAATATTTAACTTCAACTTCTAATCATATATTCGTCATTACGGGGGATCTCGTCAAATGAAAAGTTAATATTATTAGATATGTTAGACTCCTTTCACGTCTCTTCTATTATCATAGAAGCAACTCATCTCAATTCTCGAGGTGGGACAGGGCTTGATTATATTCTTGAGCCCTGTTACAGGGTGTCTGTAGATCATAATGGCCTTTCAAACCATTCCTATCAAATTCTCCATCTTTCATATCCTACTTCTACAAGTTTATCCCCTTCTTCTAAACCAAAATATGTGAAAATCCGCCGTTAACAATATAGTATATTTTAATCACCTTTTAAAGTCCTCTGACTGGAGTCTTGCATCTACAGTCAACAGAACTAAAATTTAGACCCTTCTATGAAATATGTCATTGGTGGCCTTCCCTTTGACTAGAGTTAATGTAAATTCCTCACACAGCCCTGCTGGCTGGGTCACGAACGAGAAAATTGGGTCTAGTGAGGGAATGAAGAAACAGTATATCAGTAAAGTTGATGATAAAACTTCCTACGAAAAAATTAAAGCTGTCCATAAGAAGGCTCGTTTTAAGGTGTAAAACATTTTTTGTAGACAATAAAATTAAATGTGAAAAAAGCCTGGTAGTTAGTTAAAGATGGCACCATAAACAAGCAAAGGCAGGAGTGAACTATAGTTTTAAAACCGGCTTCAACAGATAGCTCTGACAAAACAACATATTTGGCACACCCGTAAGAGATGCAAATTAAAATTTCGGATTCGTATTAAAATTTTCAATTCTGGTGCCTGATCAGCATGGCTTCAGACCAGGTTTCTCTGTCAACTCAGCTACCAGGGACACGGTTGAAGAAATCATAAGATCAGAGGTTGTACGCTGCAGGTTTCTTTTTTGACCTATCTAAAGCCTTTAATCGCATAGATCATCCACTTTTAAAGCAAACTATATAGAATGGTTATTAGAGGTAGTAGTCAGATCGAACCTTTAGAGTGTTAGTAAGTGGTAAAACATCCAGTCGATTTCCTTTTTCCTGTGGTGCGCCTCAAGGTAGCGTATTAGGCCTGCTTTTTTTCTTTATATTAATGATCTTCCTAAACGCTTAAAGGAAAAAAGTAGCCAGTGTCATATTACTATATACATGAGGATAACACGTCAATCATCATTGTGGGAAAGGATCCAGATGCATTAGAATATAATTTCATATTTTACGATTTTGGTAGTATTCATACTACGGACGATTAAATTTTAATTTAAATCAAATTATAATGAAATAAAGAATATAATGTTAATACGATTTGTCGAATGGTTTTCTGACAATAAATTGATTATAAATGAATCTATGACATCAATAATTATCTCTAATAAAAATATTTCTCGACTGTGGGATTTTCTGTAGCTGATTGTCTGCTTTTGCCTATACACACTAAGTTTGTTAGTATTTTATATTTTGATTATTTATATTCATATAATTAATATTAGTCATTGTATTTATATGTCATAAATATTATTCTATGACCCACTACATCCTAGCCTACAGCTTGGCAACGCAGCTAATGTAAATAAAAAAAAAAAAATCTTTATATGTACATGTATATATGTAATTCAAAATAAATAAATAATAATAATATTGAATCAACTTACAAACTAAGAAATGGATAAAGAAAAGACAACAACAGTCAAAAAATGCCAACGTTCTTCTCTCTTCGTAGAAGAGATTAAGAAATTAGACAAACCCAGGCAATGATGTTTCCAACAACATAGCTACCTCGAATTTACTTGAAGCATCCCCAAATTCTAAAAAAAAAAGAGAAGTAGGACAGCTTCCATTAGACCAACTGATGCAACACTTTAAAACTGCTACGACCCAAATACTAGATGATAGTAATTTAGCTACTTAAGCAGTCCTTCAATAAGCTATTTCAAGGGTCCAACCGCTTGAAGAAGAAAATAAAGAAATGGAGACAGAAATTGTAGAAATATTCAGCAAACTTAATCCACAAGAGGCATCAATAGATAAATCTACAGAACAGACAAAGAAAGAAAAAATGTATTATTAAAGGGCTCATGATTGAACAAGGAAATAGAGAAAACTACAGAGACAAAGTAAAAGATTTTATTAAAAATAAACTAGAGATTGAAGAAGAAATATATAGAGAAAATGTGCACCAAATATAGGACATCGATAGGAACAAATCACTTGTCATTCTACAAAACGAAAGGGACAAAGTAAAACTGTTCTAGAAAGGTTGGAAACTTAAAGAATTTCAAAAATAAAAAGCTTTTTACATGCAGGATGACCTGTCTTTCTTTCAACCTTAACTACATAAGAAAAGAAATATGTAAATATAATAGCAAGGTAAAAACTAAATGATAAGATATATTCTTTATGTAGAGGGAAGAAAATTTACATGGGATGAAAGTAAGATGTTACAGAATGCTAAGGCAGATGCACTTACTCTTATAAATGAAATCACTGGATACGACTTCACTCATATTGTACAGAATATGCTGCTTAAAGAAGGCGATGAAGAAAAACAGTAATAAGAAACAAAGATAAATCAATGCAAAGATCAATCATGCATGCAACACACCTATAACTGCCAGACCCGAAGAGAGAATAATAAACTATACGAACTCATAGAAGAATTAAAAACGGTAGATTGAGCTATTTATTATAGGACTGGCATAAATTAAAAGGGAAGAAGAGGTTTGCCGAGAAATAACTCATCTGGATACCAAATAAAAAAAACAAGAATATATAAATTAAACTCAAAAAAATATATGCGCCAACCAGCTCGCTTAAAGAAGAGGTCGATGAATTCTATTATCACCTACAAACAGCACTTGATGATGACAAATGCAGCCATACATTAATTTGTGGAGACTGGAATAGAAAATAGAAAGAACGGAAGGAGAGGAAGCAGTAGGAATGTATTGGCTCGGAGAACGCAATGAGAGGGGGGAGAAGGTGATAGAGTTTATAGAATCAAATCGCCTGTTTATTATAAACACCGTTTTCAAAAAACCAAAATCATTAAAGTGGATTAAAGTGGACTTAGATCAGGCCGGATGGAAATACATTTAATGAAATTGATTACTTTGACAGCAACAAGAAAAAATTAGTCAGGGATGTAATAATAGACGAGAATATAAATACAGGGAGTGACCACATGGCCTTACAAGGAATCATTCATATTGGAATTGAGAAAAATTGGAAGAAAATATCTGGAGTAAAAATTGACGTAATACGCAAAATTTAAGCAGTTTTGAAGAAGCATTAAAAAGCGAGCTAGGAAGAAGAGAGGGAACAACAAATTACTTAAATAGCATTGAAATGAGAATAGTAAACGCCCTAAAACAATCGACAAAAAGGGTTACGGAAAAAGAAAACATGGTGGGAAAAAACTTTTACCAAAAGAAATTGTTATCGAAAAAAGAAGAAAACTTAAAAGGCAAGGAAAAGAAAAGATTGATTTTTCAGAAGTATCAAGACATAAAATGAAAGAGTGGTCAGACAAGAAAGACATAGACGAGATGAATGAAGCAATCAAGTCTCTCAGAAGTCTCTCATTCTGTCTGTAGCAGTCTAGTCTAAAGATATTTGTGAGATAACAAAGAGAGAGAAGAAGCAACATGGTAGCTCTGAAGGATAAAGATGGTCAGATTATGAGAGATAACGAAATTTTAGAGATTACCAGAGACTACTAGTGATCTATACAGCTTACACGATAGTAAAAATATCTCACATAAAGAAAAAATACTGCAAAACAACTGATCTAGACGCAAAAGATGTTAAAGGTATTCTACGAGATGAAGTCGAATCCGTAATAAGAAAACTGAAAACTGGAAAACAGGAGGGACAGCTAATATTAGTAACGAAGAGCTAAACGCAGGTGGAGGTATACTAATAAAAGAGCTTTGCTACTTATTCAACCAATGTTAATTAACAGACAAATTCCAAATAGTTGGCTCCAGTCTAAACTGATAATTATATTTAAGAAAGGTGATAGACACGAAATGAAAAATGATAGGCCCATAATCTTGTTTTCGAGTATATATTAAGCATTTATGAGCGTGATAACTGCAAGGATTAGTAGGAAACTAGATTATTACTCTCCTGTAGATCAACTGGGGTTAAAAAAAACGTTTCAACTTCAGATGCAATTCTTGTAATTAAGGAACTAATATCAAAAGCTTACGACTATAAGTTCCCCGTTTTTCTATTTGTCACTTTTGAAAAAGCCTTCGATAGTTTACATCCAAAAGCAATAATGGAAGCATTGGAAAACACTGGAATCGACGAAGAATATAAGGATTTGTTAAAACATAAATGGTAAATCAATGGTTTAACAAAAAGTTAAACAAAATTAAATTTGCTGACGACGTAGTGCTCATAGGAAGATCTAAGATAGTAGTAATAACCATGGTGAATGAACTAACTAGCAGAGAGTGCAAAGAAAGTTGGATTAAGAATAAACCAAGATCATGGCTGTAATCTGCGATGATGATATGTATTTAACTTTGAAAGGGAGAAATATTGAAGAGGTTGAAGAATTTATATTCTTAGGGCAACTCATAGGGAAAGAAGATAATATTTCTTAAGACATTAGTAGAAAATTTGGTCTGGGATGGCGTGCTTATAGTGAATTCTGCAACTGGTTCAGTTCAAATATAGATATAAAGGATACAGTGAAGGATGGAACAGTGGGGTCAAACCTGTTACACTACATGGCTGTGAGACATGAAGCAAGACAAAGGGGGATATTTTAAAGATTAGAGTAGCTGTGAGAAGAATAGAGAGGAGTATGCTAAAGATAGGAAGGAAAAGTAAAGTGTGGATAAGGCAACAGACTACAATGAAAGATTTAGCAAATACTATTACCGCTAGAAAATGGAAATGGGCCAGACATATCATCAAATCAACTGACGGTAGATGGACAAAGAAAATCCTGGAATGGATACCTCTGGATATGAAAATCTGGATCTGTTGCCTTAGTGGTCGTGACCTTTGTCTTATTGTGTTTTTTATTTTCGTTGTTTTTTTTTTTTTTTTTTTTTATTTTTTTTATTTTATCTCTTTTTACTACCGCTCTTATTTTTAGTGTACTCTTCTGCTAAGTTTTACCGCGCTTGCCCCAATTTTCCCTGTTTCCTTTTCCTACCCTCTTCAACCTCACTCCATCCCTACCACGCTTCTTTTCATCTGCTACATCAATAGATAAGATATTTATTTTATTTCCTATTTTTATTTATTAAGGATTAGACAACTGGACCACCAGAACCCTACACAAATCCAGATTAAATTTACATATAATGTAATATTAGACCTATGCGATAAATGAATTGAATTGAAAAAGGGTGCGTACTCTAAATCGGCCCGATTGCCGGCTCGGCCCGGATTTTAGCCGATGGAAATAAATGCATTAAAATTAATTTGGATAGGTGCACTATTCGACCCGATTGTCGGCTTGGACTGTGTTTTTGCTGATTAAATACAATAAATTGAATGAGGGTGCTTACATTAGACGGCCTAGACCGGTTCGAGCCAACTCGCAGTTTCCTGATTGTTAAATTATAATGCTTTCATTATTTGAAGCACTGACTCCACTTCTCTGTCATACTTGTTTGTGCAAGTATGGCAGAGAAGTATTTTCTTTAGGCAAACTGAATTCAATAAGAGGCAACAATACAGTTGCAAATTTATCATTGTTGATGGCTAGTGATTCAAGTGATCTTAAGTGGGATTCCAAGCAATCATACACAGTGATACTTTTTTAACTCGAATTTTGGAGAACGGGATTTTGTCCCATAAGTTACTGAATTTTGAGAAATATTGGAATGATTTAATTTTGAATTATTACCGAAAATCTGTTTGAGTAAAAGATTTTTCACTCCGAAAAATTTAGCTGTATAAATATCAGATGTGTCAAAACTTTAGAAGAGCTCCTCTTTACTGCACTGTGCCTCAAGCATAGCTTCCATTTTTCTTATTTTCTACTTTTTTTAATATATTATAGCGTTCCTTTAATACCACTTGGTTAAATTTTGCTCCCCATTGTTCTGAATTAAATTTTCAATATTTATTACTTGCCTCGTTCCTGAAACTCTCAAAGTTGTCCGAAATACATTTAGCTGGTCTATGTGTATTCTTCGTAGTCACGCTAGTACTAAAATTTAAGAACTAAGCGCTAAGTTCGCAAAAATATAACTAGAGCTCTTTTCTTTGGAACAATCTAATTTCCAATAGAAACCTAAATTTTGCTATTTTACAAAAAATTGGAATTAAAAAACATGACATTGTCAATATTGAAAAATTAATTAAACAATAAATAAAAATGCAACAAAATAAATTCCCCAAATCCAATACAACTCATTAAATAGAATTATTTCTGACCTGTAAGTGCTGGAGTACCTCAGGCCAATATCCTAGGACCTCTCCTTTACTCAGGGCCGTCCCTAGGGGTTTAGGCGCCCGGGTCAAAAGCATCTTTGACGCCCCCCCCCCCCCTTATTGCCAAATTCACCTAGTAGTTAAGAAAGGGGCCTGGTGGCGCCCCTTAGACCTGGCGCCCGGGTCAGCTTGACCCGGTTGACGGCCCTGCCTTTACTTCTTATATACTTATGACATCCCATTACAACTCTTGCCACCTTCGCAGATGGCAAGGCTTCTGTCCATGAAAACCACTTGCTTGCATCCAATAAAGTCACTAGTTACTCCTGGAACCTTAGTTGAGGAAATGGAGGATTAAGATAAACTTACAGAAAAGTGTGCACGTCATCATTGCCCTTCGTCACGCCAAATGTCCTCCAGTCATCCTAAATCAAGCTCCCATTCCTCAGTCAAACTTCCTCCTAAACCTTGGTCTTACCCTCGATTAACATGGCAACTACATACTAAAACAAAACGTACCCACATTACACTAAGATTTAAGTTTCTGGTCGTTCTTCTGGATCGCCGGTCTAAGATTTCTCTAAATAACAAACTTTATTGTAGTCTTTTTTGTCTACGGTCTGGAAGTGTAGGGCAGCACCAAGCCTTCAAATTCCTGTCATCTCCAAATCCAACAGTCAATAATTCTTTGAAAAAGCTCCTTACTATGTTTCCAACCTAACTCTCCTTGAAGACCTGAATGTTCCTTTTGTCCGAAAGCTATCCTAATACCAGTAGAAAAAGTTCCATGAATCCTCATCCTATCATTCTAATCCTCTTGTACAACTCCTATCCTCACAAAATATTCCAGGTAACCCTCCAAAACGTCTGAAGAGGTAGCTTAAAGATCTAATCCTATAAATCTTATAATAAATAATTATAATTATGATTTCAATATATTATTATTATCTAATTCTCAAATATTATATACGTTATTAATCTACTTTATCGTTATTTAAATATTTTGTATTATACTATAGTATACATCGCCAAGGAAGAGTACTCCCCGGACTACTTTTTCACGTTGCTCCCGCCGTGTTAAACAATAATCATCAATATCACTTGTTACAATATAATTATTTGTAGTTGTGTTAAACAATAAAAAAAAATAAAAATACTGAGGAAGGTTACAACCTAAATTAACCTACCGATATGATTATTTCGTATACAAAATATTAATTAATTTGCTAAGATTCCTTTTTCTAATGTTAAATAAAGAATAAATACCGATTTTCATAAAAATCAATTTATTTTTTACCTGAAATTTTAAGTCGACTAACATATTTTATACCGTTGGAAAGACCTGACTTTTTTAAACAATTGTCCGTTAGACAGCGTTGATATAAAAAATATTACTCAAGATATGGCGTTTGAAAATGGTGAATTTTTCCTTTTGAAACCTTATTCTTGGATTTTCCCGGAACTAATTATCCTTAAAAAAAAGATTATATAGTTTTTTTGTTTCTAATTATAAGTTTGACCACTGTGCCAAATTTCAAATCGCTCGAAGAAAGTTTATTTTTTCGACGTTTTCGACGCCAGGTATTTTCTGATACTTACTTACTTAATCGCGACCTCTTTTGCCGTAAGGTGTAGAGGTTTGACAAAGAGATCTCCACTCAGACCGATCTTCCGCTAGACACCGAGATCGGTTCCAGTTCACACCTCACTCTTGAAGTGCTGCCTTGATGTTGTCCTCCTATGACATCCTGCGTCTACCGCGGGGTCTCTTTTCTTGGGGCCTTGCTTCATAGGCTTGCTTAGGGAACTACGTGCCCAAACCATCACAGTTGGTTGCAGCTGATACGTTCTTTCACCGACTTTATTTGGAGCTTGTCTCGGAAGGTTTGATTTCAGATCCGATCTCTTCGGGTATTTCCTTCGACTTTTCTGAGATACCTCATCTCGGAAGTTTGTAGACTGGCTGCTTCGTTTTGAGTAATTGTCCAACCTCTGATCCGTAATTCAATGTAGGGATATACGTGTTCTTATATATTTGACCCCCTACTTTTCACATCCGGTCAAGATATATGTCATTTTGTGTGGCTCAAAAAGCCTATGAAGAATTACGGTATTTTTATTTTTACTACCCTCAGAACATAAAAAAAATCATTATATTTAATAAAAATTGCCGTAATTAGAGGTGCACGAACGACAGATGTGTTCGACCATGTAATATCATACGCGAAATTAAAGCGACACTAATGCCTAGTAGATCTATATTTTTCCAGGTCAATAAGTACACTTGATCATCCCCCAGATCACAAATGACCCTCGACCGAAATCGATCCCACAAAAGAAGCCCCCTCATAGACGAAGGCTTAATAATTAGTAAAGAAAGAAATAATCAGAGGTGATAACATAATATTTGGAGGCTGAACTTTTTAAAGAACGTTCACGTACGCTTCGGGGGGGGGGGGGGGGGGGGGTGTTAATAATCCCATAGAAAAACAATTTATTAAACTATAATAATATCCCTAGTAATGGTTCTCAGATGAAGGGCACCCCGATCGAAAAACGGCCAAATAAACGTCCGACACGATGGGCACACTCCCGGCCCCCCTGGATGCCAAAAATTCAAACCTTTTCCCAATTAGTGTGTAAGGAGCCCTATGCGAAACTTTTTCTGTTTTGTGAACCTTAGTCAACAAAATTTCTACACGCTGCCCATATGAAGGAAAAGATTAGTTATTTGTATCCTATCATCAAATAGGTGCATTCCCGTAAATGTTCTGAACCGCTAATATGCTTTTAACCCAACAGGCCACTCAGTTCCTTTAAAAGAGAATGAAACACCTGTTCTTCATCGGGCCATGGAACTGAGTTAAGTAATGTTTTTAGGGTGGCATTACTAGTTAGTAAGATAACTTTTACTTACAAGTCGCGTGAGTTCAATTTTCAGGAAAACGAACTTGGAGAGTCCTTCCTGAGTAAGGTTTATTCTTAGACTTTTTCTTTAAACCTTTCTCCTAATTATTATAAAGATCTTAAACACAACCTTTTAAAGAACTTATTTAATAAAGTAACAAATACAAATAAATCAATTGACATAAGAAAACATCTCATAGTAAACTCCTTTACGTTCTTCAAATAAATATTAGGTAGCTCAGTTTGGACTACACGATGTGTTTCCTTTTTATTTATTAAAAAGTTGTTATTAAAAGTATTTATTATAAAGTGAAATATATATATATATATATATATATATATATATATATATATATATATATATATATATATATATATATATATATATATATATATATATATAAATTAAATTGTTCTATAAAAAATATACCAATTTTTAATTAATAATATAAAAATTTAAATATCAATTAAAATAAATATTTAAAAATTGCCCAATAACCCCTGCAAAGAACTAGCTACTAATTTCGGGCAGGCGAAATCATAGCTTGCGATAGAAAAAGGATGTAGCTGGCCGTGGCATAAGTAAATTATAGAATGCAAAAGTGTGCAGTCTGAAACATCTCTCACTCAATACAGTCAACGCAACCTCGCAATAAGCAATAAGCAACAGATGAACAACAAACCTAACTTATTCAAGTAAACTAACTATAGTTATTAATATTAAACACTTAAATTTACGGTGCATTATTATACACATTTATGTATTTGTGGATTTGATATTACTTAGCAGCATAAATTACTATGATAAAAAAAGAAATGAAGAATTCAAAAAATCACTACGAATGATTATTACTAGATTAAACATAAAAAGCGAGCTTTAACAGCATAGTTATTAGCCGATTAATAGGCTGAGACACCATATAAAAGAATGGTTTTTTAGTGGATGAGAGTCCTTCACACCGGAGGACTTAAAGTTTCCTCTAATGGTGCATAATGATGTAATGATAAACCACTATAATGTATATATATTATATATATATATATATATATATATATATATATATATATATATATATATATATATATAAACTACAGCACGCTTAAACAAACACAGTTAAACTAAAGCTCTACAACAAAAGGGTGCCGTCAGACACCAAAAACCCGATGTAGGCAATTAGATTTGCCAACAAATGGAATGGAAATGAAAAACAAGTCGACACCTACATGGATTCACATTAAAAAGACAAATAAATTCCAATTTTACTCATTATTTTTTTCCCCCGCAGCGAAGATTCTACTATTTATTATAGTTAACAATAATTATTATTTAATAATGTAAACAGAAGGCTTTGTTTGCTTAACGATCTTGCCTCATAAATAATACCTTTACTGTTGGTAAATTAGAAAGTCCCCATCTAAACAACAAATTATAACAAGCCACAAAGAGCTATCACATAAGAAAGAAAGTTTACATAAACATATTAATGTATGTGTATATATGTATGTATATGTGTGTATGTATATATGTGTATATGAATATATATATATATATATATATATATATATATATATATATATATATATATATATATATATATATTTGTTTATAAATAATAATAATAATAATAATAATAATAATAATAAGAATAATTAATTAAAAATAATAGGTATAGTTTTTTAAACTACAACCTGTGAATTAAGTAAGGAAAGCTTATTAGAAAATGTCAAATTGCGGGTAAGTACGGCTTAATGCGGAAGCAGGGGTAGATTGGGAATTAAAGGTAGTAACTCACGTGGGTCGGAGGGAGGTTGACAAAGGTAGGAGCTCAACCAGAGAAGTAAGCAACTTGTCGGAGGGGACTAACTACGGACTGTTCAATTCTGTGGGCCCACCGGGTGCGGAGCATGCCTACCAGGTCTACTGAGCAACCCCCTACTTGCACTACCCCACTACATCACTACATGCACCATTCCATCTAAACATTCTGCTTCTCTTCCCTACCGACCTTCCCAGCCATCAATTCACTTTCGGCTAAACTTTTACACACTCACACACACACGTGCGTGTCTCTCTATGTGAGTGTAATTGTATAGCATATTTATATTTTTAATATGGATTTTGAGGTGGAGGGTGAGTGCTCTGCGTGTCAACATTGAAATTATAATAAGACTACTTTGCATTGCTCTGAGAAATTTTGTATTAACCTTATATAATTAATACGCTCTCTAATCTTTACAATCGATACAGATGGACATGATACGACAAGAGGGTATATTATATATAACAAAACCCAAAGATTTTCTAATCCCGTCAAAAATATAGGGAATATAAATAAAAATATATTATTTTAATTGAGAATAGTAATAGTTCGTCCCAACTCAAGCTAATATGAGAAACTTCGTTTTGTCAGTTTTTCAAATGAAGATAAATAAGCACAGAAATTAACATTATCCTTAAACATTTTGTATCCTACAATGATTATGGTATTGTTAGCTACGTTTTAATAGTAGGCCGCCTCGTAAATTTATTTAACATTCAGATCAAAAGTAAAACTTACTAGCTCTTGAAGTATGGTGAAAGGTTAGATGTGACAATAATAAAACAAATATAATAATTTCAATGATTAAAATCAAAGCCGACGTCCACTTCGTCCTTCGTAAGTGAACTGACTGGCCTCTGCAGCGCAACAGATTAGTCTAAAGTCTAAGGATGTTATAGATTTAGACAGTGATAATCCCAAGGAGGGAGAAACGTGAGGCCTGCTCTTGAAGGTTTGCTTTGAAAGCAGAGTTAATCAATAAACCAGATGCTTCCTTTTAAATTGAAGATATCGCTCTGAAGTAAGAAGAATAGGTGACCCGCAATACCAGGCATCGCGGGGTCGGTATTAAGTACTCGATGTTAGAAAAATAAAGAAGACGCCAAAGGCAAAAAAATATGTTTGATTAAACACCGGCGTGGCGGTTGACTGCATTAGAGAAAGGCAGGTCTTTAATTCTCTTGATGTTACCAAAGATAAATGAGCGTAACAAAGAAATTGTGTAGTAATTAACGTGGTAATAATTATTATAAGTGCTACTTCTTGGTCTAGTTCTATTTTCGTTTGTTGACTTCTAGACTGGTGGAAAATTGAAAGCTTAATTCGGGACTTGGTATCGTTACTGACAGAGGAAATTATTCTCCAGTGTAGCTCAGTTGGTAGAGCGCTATACCAATATAGAGGCCCGTGGTTCAAGTCCCGGCAATGGAGTCTATTTTTCTCTGTCTGTCTCCCTTTGTTAATAATAATTATAATTTGATTTAAATTAAAATTTAAACTTTCCGTAGTATGAATACTACCTAAAACTTAAAAATGAAATTTTTTAATATATTAAAGTAACACAGTAAATTAAAATAAAAAAAACTCTTAAAACATGAAAATATTTAATTAAAAGCTTGATTTAAAAAATGTTAGATTGTAACCTTTTATTCAAAATAAACAATGGATAAGAGTCAGAAAGAAATTCGTCCTACTAAAAAGTTCTGAGTATGCGCAGTCGAAATTTTATGTAGATTTTGTCTAAGTTCTTGGCGACACTTTTTTACCTAGGAGGTATGCTTAGTGCTCCATCCCTATTTTATAAGATCCTTGATTCCTACAAAAGATCGATTATACAATCACATAATACGATTTCCTGTATGATTAAATAAATATGATTTAGGATTTGAATAAACAACCAAATTACAGTGAAACCTTACGTTAATATCAGTCTCAAAAAGCTGATTGAAACTCTTCCGCCGCATGTTAACAGAGAACGTTTTGCTTTGGATACGGCGATATAGATTGTAAAAAGAAATTGACGATTGCTTGTCCCGTGAGGAAAGTAAATGTGACTTTCACGAACAACATATCTTTGGAAAAATACGTACAAAAGTTATTTATGTGGATTAATTCGATGGTGTCTAAGGAATTGAGAAGTCTTGTCGTTTACATCAACAGAAACCTCTAATGATCTTCGAATGATCATACCACAGTTTCCTGGTGAATATGTTTTACCAAGTATAAAATATTACAATTCCTAACTATATAACAATTATGTAATGATAACGAATAAATAATGAAATCTGTATATAAATAGTTTTATTTAATTATACCCTTATTATCCTACTTTATAATAACTTACAAAAAGCTTATTTTAATAGACTCTACAATCATATATAGTACACATATAGATTTAGTTTATTGTATGATATATGTATAGAATTTCAATACAAATCAACCACTCTTTGCCCATGTCTCTACTACCTTTATTCAACTTTATCCCAAACCTACACAAACTTTTTCATTCGAAGGTATGTCATTTAATTTTTAGAGTCCGTAGGCAAAACCAAGGACCCTTATATTTTCCTGCGTGTGTCTGTCCGTCCGTCCTCTCGCGTGCTCTTACGGCTACACCTTTCGTCCGATCACTTTGAAATTTGGCATGTATGTGTCTTGTACCTACCCACATATATTAGAAATATAGCGACTTAAAAAAAATATTTTTCAAAATAATTAGGGTAAAAAATGTTAAGGGTTAAAATTTGTTTATTTTTTTTTCCACACCATGAGGGGTATCATATGAAAGGGTGATTACAAAAATATATTATTCTTTGGATATAACTTTGATAGGGCGAGCGTAGGCGAGTTTGAAGTGGGTGTGAAACGTGCCCCCCCCCCCCCTCTATCTCGCTTATGTGAAGTGCAAAAAATCTGAAAAAATTCCTGAACATTCTTCGACCAAAACTGAAGATACCATTTTTTGGAAATTTCAAAAAAAAAATTTATTTTAAATTTTATTGACAAAATACGTTTTTTTTATAACTATGGTCTTTTCGATGTATTTATATGGTTGTAGTCCGGTTCAGTGGCAAAAAAATACTATATCAGAGTGTGTTTTGAGAATATTATCAGACCCTTAGGATAGTTCAAAGTAAGCTTTTTAGCATTTAAAAAAAAAACACTGTTAATACACTTTACAGTTAAACACTATACAGTGTGGCCTACGGACCCTCGCTGTGTGCTGACTAGCACACACTTGACCTGTTTATTTATTATTATAATGAGAGGTTGTGATAGCATCATCAAAGCAAGATATTATTATTTGTTTCTTATTATCATAAATAATAAATTAATTTGATCATAAATACTAAACTAATTTTATATATTTATTCTATTTTATTATTAATATATATTTATATATATATATATATATATATATATATATATATATATATATATATATATATATATATATATATATATGTATATATATATATATATATATATATATATATATATATATATATATATATATATATATATTAATATTTTTTCTTACACTATTTAAAAAAGTCCTTGTTTTAATCAATTAATATAATTTCTTCTGAATTCAGATTTAATCATATTCGATATTAATACGTTTTTATCTATAGACACCTCTTGCAGTGACGCAAGCTTTAAATATATTATAATAAGTAATTATTATTACATCAATTTTTTTCTTTTTAATGAAATAGAGTATTGTCACAAGTTAATTAATTTTAATATAGCTATTGTAAGAAATTTAAAAATAGGTAAGGATAATATATTTATTGTTGTATACATATTTGTTTGTAGTCTTTAACCTGAGAAGTTATTCCAGACAGTCTGACCTTCATGATGGGACGTCACTGATGGGATGACTTCTACCCAAATTTCTGGGTTGCCATCAGGTGCCACGAAAGTGGTTCTGTGGGGGTACTATAGCTACAGTCTTGTGGGGGAGAACCGTGAGAACTTGTGTACTTTCGGCTGGAGAGACTCGGAATTTCCTTAGGTGTGTATTAACGTAAAATATTATCACTTTAATTGAATTAAATATTTCTGAATGCATGCATTTATTAGGGTCCGTAGGCAAAACCAAGGACCCTTATATTTTCCTGCGTGTGTCTGTCCGTCCGTCCTCTCGCGTGCTCTCACGGCTACACCATTCGTCGGATCACTTTGAAATTTGGCACGTATGTGTCTTGTACCTGCCCACATATTTTAAAAATATAGCGACTTCAAAAATATATTTTTCAAAAAAATTAGGGTAAAATAACTTAAGGGTTAATTTTTTTATATTTTTTATAGCGTGGAAATAAAAATGACCTTTGATGTTGGCCCACCTATTGTTTTGAAGCACTCTTTTTTACTGTGCAATCCAAACTAACTTTAATTTCATAATTCATGGAACAAACCATATATCAGATACTTGCTGTCTGTCACGTTGATATATGTGTGTCGTATGTTGAGTCAAATCGAAACATTAACTCTCTACAACTTGTACACACTTTAACACTGGTCAAATCATTTTTGAGGTGGATGAGGTAGAAGTTGTCTCCGGGACTGCTTTCAAGGTTAAGGTTAGCCTGTGTTGTTTCATGTGCTCATGAAATGTGGCTGTTTCCAATACCGTTTTATTGTTTGTATTTGTAAGCTGTAACATTTGCTATTAATATTTAGGGTTGTTGAAGTTGCGAGGATTTTATTTTTCTCTCAGGCATGTTCGTTTCATTAAAGCATGTCTTGACGCTATAAAAAGTATATAAAAAGAAAGCAAGTAGATGGATTAGAGAGGAGGGAAACTGTTCAATTATAATTTGACGCAAGGGTGTTCCAAGTAGGGAGAGAGTAGGCTGCTAACAACACCAAGCAAGGAAAAAGACGCCCAAGGCACGGCTGTGGATACGTCCACTTGACGGCGGATCCTCTACCTCGGCCCCGGCTAATTAACCTACTCTCTACCTTCTCTCTCCTCATCCTGGCCCCTCCACTTAAGGCTCTATTTTTTACGGTATTCCAAGGTTCTCGACCTAAAAAAAATTACTAACAACGTACTAGAAAATACTAGTTTTGTTTTGGTTCTAAGAAAAAGACAAGGGGAAGGAAAGTGGGTCTAACTGGGAGCTCTGATAAAGAATATCACCACTACAGCAGCTTTTCCTTTACTTTATATTCCTATACAATACATCCCTTAGTTTTTTTTTACAGAGGTAAAGAGAGAGAAGATAATTATTGATAAACGCTTTCTAAAGGATTGATGAAATGAAAGAGAACCCCTTGTTCGAAAAGGATTACTATCTGGCCATTAAGAGAGCCCTGTTATTGCTAGCCTCCGAGATTGAGCCTTTTTTATTCCACCCTTTAAGTATCTGGTCTTTTCTTACATTACCTTGGTATACATTTATAGGAATAAATCCAACGATCTTGTTATTCTTTTACGAGTTGTTATGACGATGAAAGACAATTACCGTCATGATTGTAGTAAAGTAAGTAAAATTGTTGTTAGTTACTAGACAATAAATTAATAATTTGATAGCTTTAATAATGTACTCAATATTCTAAAGCTATATAATATATATACGAAGTTTTATTTGACCGATACTCCGAGTTAAGAGGCGTTGACATTGATATATATATATATATATATATATATATATACTACCTATATAGTTTACTAAAGATATCTTGTATTTTAATTTCTTATATATAATAATAAACTTAGATCATTTAGATTAGTTAATTATTTCCTCGCTACGAATAAAATTAGATTACTTTTGTATCAATTGTGGCTTTCGGTGATAGATGCTTTCATAGTGTTATAGTTATATATTTCAAATTTAAACTTCAATTTACTGTTACAATAAATTTATTTAAATTTTTACATCAGTTTAGTTATTGCTATTACATGTCTTGTTAATTGTTTTTAATAGTACATTAGGCGTCGAGTGCGGAAAGTAGCATTTTGCATGCGAGTGTGGAGTTTGCACCCGAGCGACAGCGAGGGTAGTAAAACTACACGAGCAATGCAAAATGCCGTTTTCGCACGAGTTGCGTACCGTAGACTTTATCTACGATTGTTAGATTTAAATAATAAATACAGAAAAAAGTAAACTTGCTGTATGTAAGTTCGTATCTCGCTCTTTATAAAGATGGTATTAATTCTTGAGTTGTATTTTTGCCGAATTAATTATTTCTGGAGGAGTATTATTCTCCACATTTTCGTCAAAGTCACTTGATTCACTTATTGTTTTCACTAAAAACTCGATATAAACAGTTACTTTAATAAAATAACAGCAAATTAGTTTTGTTAAATGTTAAAAAACTCGCTAATCGTGCGTAAAGCTGAAGAATTCCTCTTCTTTACCGCCCTAGAGTGGTAAAGAAGAAGAATTCTTCAGAACTATGAGACGCGCTTGCGCAATGAATACAAGTACGTAAAGAATCACTTTCTACGCCTCTAAACAGAGAATGTTTATATTTCGTATCAATCGTAGATAAAAATATTTATTGTTTAAATTACTTTAACTCTCTCTTATGGAGACAGATTTTATAATTGTTTTCGAGGTTATACTACTTACTCAGGTGTTTTTATGGTGGTGTGAAATGAGATAATATAAAATTAAATATACACTTTTATTTTTTCAAGAGAATGACTCCATTAGAGGTACATAACGTTTATTTTTGTTATAATTTTCAAGACTAAAATTATTAAAAATGAATAAGCAATAGTAATAATAATAATAATAAACGAGTAGAGCTTGACAAACTGACTGGTTTCAGTTAATTCCAGTCGAGCCAAAGCCAGATGCAATTCTGTCGGTTTCTTTAAAATTATCACACTCCTACAAAATTGGATTACTTATTTTTTCACAAATTATTTGAGCCACCCAATCTCCTCTGTTCAAATTAAAGTAATCTTCACCCAAATTTATTAAAATGATTCCTATGTTGCCACAATAATCCTTGTCATTCACACCCGCCTACATGTATACTGTTATTAAGCGCAGACCTAGACTCTATACGCCCATAGGTATTTTTCGGCAGTGCTATTATTAAGTCTGTCTGGACTAGACAGCTTTCAAAGGATATTATATTATAATTATATGCACTCCTCAGATCGAAGCCTGCAGCTCGACTAGAGCCTTTAGTTGGAGGATAGGTCTACAGCGTTGATGATTTTCAAGTGTAGGCTCAGGTTAAACTGATCTTGCAATGTGAACTGAGCTGTATTATACTGCAAAATCAGGAACCTTTCTCTTCCAACTTTCCTTGATTTTTGGGTATATTATACCGATGAATTTTTTACACTCAACATAATCCTGCATTCACTATTATAACACACAAAGATCAAACCATGTCTTCCAACAACAGCGCTGCGGATTTGGTGAACTAGTTAAATAATGGAGCATCGTTTAACGTTCATAGGAGTATCAGGGAATTGGAAGTGGGTAAGTATACATTTTTCCCCATTATTATTTAAGTAAACAATTCAAATAAAACTGAGGCAAAACCTATATAACAATACACGTTTTCAATCATAGCATTTGTTCATACGCAGTAATTTTTAGTAAATGCATTTTATTTATTTGCCAAACTAAAACGTGATTTTTATTATTTATATTTTCTTAAAACTATAGAACTCTTTTGGCATGCAAGTTAAATGACTTATCATAAAAAATTGATTTTACTTTATTATTAAAACTAAATAGGCTTTTTAGGGTTTCGTTGGCAAAACCAAAAAAAGAAACCCTTATAGTTTGTTACATGCAACTTTCCAGTATTAAGATCGTTTTAACGCACACACAGGAAAAATATTTTTCTTATTATCTTCCAAACTTCTTCTTTTAATATTATCGGCACTTCATATTTTGGTTCTTGACAGTTTTCCATTTCATTTACTTCTATGTTTTCGTCATTTCCGTGTTCGCTGTAAAGTTTACTATAAAATTCTGTATAATCCTTAAGCACACCCTCCTTGTCTGTTAATAATATGTCCCCCTCTCTGACTCCTTTTTTGATCATTTTGTATCCTTCATAGAATTGATTACTCCCTTTCCGAGTTTCTGTGAGTTCCATTTTTTTAAATAAGGGAAAAATATGCGGTTACTACCTGTATTAATGTCACAACTGACGCTAGCGACGTTGAACTAGGTGCTACCTTAAGCCAAAATTCTAACGGCGCTGATCTACCGGTAGCTTACGCTAGTCGAACCTTAAATGAATTGGTAGAGCGCTATACTGGAAATATAGAGGCCCGTGGTTCAAATCCCGGCGCTGGAGTGTATTTTTCTCTGTCTGTTTCCCGTAGTTAATAATAATTATAATTTGATTTAAATTAAAATTTAATCTTTCTGTAGTATGAATACTACCAAAATGGTAAAATATGAATTCTTAAATGAATCCGAAACCCACTAGTCCACTATAGAAAGAGAACTTCTCGCTGTAGTATGGACAGTTAAATATTTTAGACCATATCTTTTTAGTACAAATTTTAAGATTACCATTTATTTCGATCATAAACCGAAAATTAATGGGTCCTTACAATTAAAGGTCCCAGTTCTAAATTATTAAGATGGCGACTTACATTAACGGAATATAATTTTGTCATAAAATAAATAGGATCATTAAATACTAACGCTGACGGTTTGTCACACATAGAACTAAATGTTAATGAAACCGAAAAAGATCAAGACTTATATCAGGAACTAATTGACCAATTTTTTAAAGATAACTCCCCCTTGTCTATCCTGAATCTGGAAACAGAAGAAGAACAGAATAACGTATATTTTTAAAGATTTCAGTTGTTTACAACGGTTTGTTTACAAACGTTTAACAATCATGGTCTCGTCCATCGGGTGAATTCCGCCTTATAAATGTTATATTACTTAACATTATAACTAACTAATAATAATACATGCAATATGCAATAATAAATAATTTAACAATAATTACATAACTGATGTGATTTCATATTTATCATTAAAAAAAAGTACAAATACATTATTAACTAACAACTACCCACGTATAAAATAAATATAATTTATTAATAAATATCATTAAGTTAATAATAATAGCATAACTGCAGTGATTTCACATTTATCTTAAAAAGAAGTAAAAATACACTTTTAACTAAAAATTTTTCGTGTTTAAAATACATATATATAATTAATTAATAAATAAATATATACAAATAATACATTAGTTAACAATAATAACATACTGCCGTCATTTCATATTTATTTAAAAATAAAATGAATGAACAAATAAAAATAAATTGTTAACAAAAAACTGCACAAGTTTAAAAAACAAAAAATAAAACAACAAAAACCTATAAATAAATAAATTAACGCAACAAATAAAATAGTAAGTAAATAAAACATGAATACTATTTCATTTTTCAATGATGTATAGATAAATGATATTACGTCTTTCTACAGAAGTTGTTCGGCGGTAACAAGCAACTGTCAAGCGCATCCCAGTTAGCCCCATTAAGAAAGTGTTAAGGTGGAAATACACATGCTAGTTACTCGCACAAAAACATACGAGTTGCTCGCAGAGGAGTGCTACTGGCATGTGTATACATCAAATAGCATGCGAGTAAATCGCACGAGGTTTGATTTTTGTCTTGCCAGTGGCACGAATCGAGGGGAGGGGGAACTGATAAGGCATATGTAAACAGGCCTGCCAGCACAAGCATGCTAGTAGCTAGCACGAGTCTCCCTCAGCCCTTCAGTCTTCAGTTGCGTTCCTTCCTTTCGCGGGTATCTGACAACCACTCATCAACTTTCTCCGGAAGCATTTTTTTTTTTTTTTTTTTTTTTTTTTTTTTTTTTTTTTTTTTTTTTTTTCGAGCCTTAAACAGCAAAAAATGCCACGGGTTAAGCGCTCACGAAGAGTAAAAAAGTAAGGATATTAAGTGTTCAGGAAGAGTAGAAAAGTAAGGATAAAGCGTTCAGGAAGAGTAAAGAAGTAAAGGATAAAGGATAAGATATGTCAGGTAAAAATAGGAAAAATAAATAAAATTAAAGTATGGGATATTAGGAACAATTAACTAACAAGAGAGTTCAGCTCTTAAATTGTAGGGCACATGAAAGATAGGATGGTTTTAAAATTGCAAAGTTTAGAAATAGATATTGTACTATTAGAAAGAAAAAGTCGATTAGTATGGTTTATTGAACGAACCAGAGGACTAATATCAGATAACTCTTTGATATAAGCAAACCTACCAACTCGTTTACCGATAGGGAGGATAACAACTTGAGATATAACTTCATCACAACTGTAGTCACCGCATAAAGCTTTGGAGAGAAATAGTACTTCGAAAGCTTTTCTTCTATCACACAAGGAATGAAGGCCTAGACGTTCCGAGAGTGATTCGTAAGAATAGTAGATTTTATTGTAAAAGAAACGAAGATAACAAATTCTGACGAACAGACGTTGAATTCTTTCGAGCTGATCAGATCGGATACGGAATAGGTTATTCCACACAGGAACAGCGTACTCCAGAAGTGGTCGAACTAGAGCCGTGTAGAGTCTAAGGAAGCATTCTAAAGACAGGCCGTGGCTAATACGACGAATTAAACCTAACCGAAGGGATGCCTTGGCAACTATAGAATCGATGTAATCATTAAATTTAAGCCTAGAATCGACTAGAACCCCGAGGTCCGAAACTTTAAAAACACGTTGCAGAGGTGAGCCATCAAGATCGTAATTAAAATTGATAGGACAGCGACGACGAGAGAAACTAATGACTAAGGATTTAACAATATTGATACTCATTTTATTGGTCGAGCACCACCACAAGATTTTATTGATATTACGCTGTAAGAGAAGACATGAAGAGGAGCTGGAAATTTCTAGATATATTTTTAGATCATCAGCGAATAACAGAAAGGGGCACTGTATAACAGAACAAAGATCATTAATAAAAATGAGAAAGAGAAGGGGACCTAGAATTGATCCTTGGTGAACTCCGGAGTTGGCATTATAGGAAGATGATAAAAAACTATTAATTTTCACTTGACATAATCTAGTAGAAAGATAACTATAAAAAAAATCTAAATATTGTTGAGAGAAACCAAAAGATTTAAGTTTGGTAAGAAGAAGAGCATGATTAACAAGGTCGAACGCCTTCTTTAGGTCAAAGTAAACACAGTCTACTTGGAGACCTTTAGAGACGCGAGGAGCCAAGTACGATAAAAGGGAAACTAAATTAGTGGCGGTTGATTTTTTTGGAACGAATCCGTGCTGATTAGGATGGAGAATTTTGTAAATAAGAGGAGCTAATGTAGTATGAAGAGTACGTTCAAAGACCTTAGAGAAAACGTTACATATGGATATGGGCCTATAATTTGAAACAAGCTTAGGATCACCTGACTTAAAGATGGGCACAATTATTGCCGTGTTCCATAGAGAAGGAAAAGTGGACGACGTTAGGCAGCGGTTAAAAATGGATGAAAGAACTGGAGCAAGGACTGTTGCAAATTTCTTCACCAAAAAGTTTGGAATATTATCACTACCAGAAGAATTATTACATTTAAGAGAAGAAATAGCTTCAAGGACAGAGGAAGTGTTTATGGACGGGATGTGAATAGGATTAGGAATAGGAACTGAGGAGATACTGGTAACAGCACTAGAATTAGTATAATTAAACAGTGAAGAGTTAGTAGAACAAGAGGCGGTTGAAACAGCTTGAGAGTTAGAGAGCGATGAGATGGAAGGTGCTGGTGGGAAGACCGATGAGAAGTAATCAGAAAAAGCCTGTGCGATTTCAGAGCAATCAGATGTAGTACCAGATGGATGAGAAATAGATTGAGCGGATCGATGTGAAGAACTAGACATGCTCTTGACTTCAAGCCAGAAGGATTTAGGGTTATCAAGTAGAGTAGCATTAAGTTTAAGACGGAAGGATGCCAAATCTTCTTTAATACGTCCCTTGAAGAGTTGTCTATAGATACGATGCATATTAAGGTAATATTGCTGGCCTGTTTTACGATGCTTTCTATGGAAATAATTTTTCTTTTTGATGATATAAACCAGATCAGATGAAAACCACCGAGGGTATTTACTACGTTTTATAGTAACCTCAGGAATAAACTGAGTTATACCACCATGGACAATACGGGATAGAATGTCGGCACTTTTGTTAACATCAACTTCGTTCAGAACACAGGCCCAGTCGACCTGAGATAAATAATTACGAAAGGATTCGTAATCACCTTTTCTGTAGTCCATAAAGGTGAACCCTTTCTTTAGCTTATTATCACAAAATGAAAAACCGGTAATTTCAAAAGTCAGCGTTGGATGATGAGAGTCTTCAGGGACTAAGGAATCGATACATCTAGAGACAGCAATGGGTTTATTAATGTTGGACATTACAAGGTCTAAGATAACACTGTTGCTGTTTTCAACTTTATTGAATTGAGTAAGGCCAAGAGACCTACATAAAAATGAAATTGCCGATGCTCGAGGACGCTTAGCTTGTGGTCCCTCATATTCAAGGTTTAACCAGTTCATTTTAGGAACATTGAAATCACCTAAAAAGAATGCTGGAGAATCAGGTGGTAAGATTTCAATAAGGTTATGAATATATTCAATAAAATCAGAGTTGTCAAGATGGTCAGGCAGATAGTGGTTCCCGATAAATATAGACTTAGAGTTGCTGAGACGAAGTTCGATCCAGACACACTCAACATTTAATTCGAGATCTGTCCGTCTGACATAACTGATATTATCTTTGATCGCAGTACAGACGCCACCACCGTCGGAGCATTTCACGAGATCGCGGTTTCTATCACAGCGTTCAACATGATAAGAATCAGGAAAATAAAAACTGTTTAGAGAAGAAGAATCGAACCAAGTCTCGGTGACGAATATAAGGTCATAATCGGAACCAGAAATAGAGGTAAAAAAAGAATTGTATTTGGTTCGAAGACCACGAACGTTCTGTAGGATAGCAGATAAAGATTTCATTAAGAAAGGGATTGTTCTGGGCCCTCCGTACCAGGGTTTGGCAGAAATAATTTATCTTTAGAAAGAAAACCTCGAAATTCTTTAACGAAACTACCAGCAGGCCAAAGATCGGGATTATCGATAGTCGAAAAATCTAATTCGGACACAGAAATGTGAAAAGAAGCATAATTATTACTTTGGGTCTTAAGTCTACTAATAACGACATCAGAAATTCCACTATCGGCGAGTACAGTGAGAATATCAGAAGCAGAGAATAGCATTCGCAATTGATTCATAAAACCATTAACGTCCCCGAACCGCATTTCATTTAGTAGGCACTGACTCGCTCCATGTACCTAATTCCCTTCTAGCTATCCAATCTTTACCCACACTCTTTGTGTCTTTTTATTATTTTTCAAATGTTTTAAAACACAGTTCTTTGCAAGTAACGGAACAATCTGGTTAATTTCATTCCGCACCGATACATTCATAAGGTACATTGAAACAATTAATAAAACTATCAAAATTAATTAAATCAAATACAGTTATTTCATAATTTATTCCGGCTAAAAGAAGGCAAGAAACGATTGCCTGTTTCAAAACTAGAACTGTGACTGGAATGTGTATTGTCATGTGCCAGTAGCTCGCACAAGACCGATCATCCGGATGATACTAGCATGCTGTTTCACAGGCAAATGTACACAGCGTCTGCAGCATGCCAGCTACTGACGTGCTAGTAACTCGCCACTGGTATGCTTTTTTACTACCATGTGTATTTCCGCCTTTAAGCATTCTCAGAGCTTGTAGTAACACTTCCGAAATATTGAAGGCTCTGATCAGCGTACGTAGCACACTCAGTTTTGAAATTATGCAAATCTTCTTTGACTGGCAAACTGCACGATGCACATTGGAATGAAGTGTCACTCCAAAATTCAACTTTTTTTAACCAGTTTGAGAACATCTGTCTAGCTTTTATAATTCGTTTACATGAACTAATTTTAGTACTGTTGAAATAATCACTAACGGGAGGAAAAGAAAGATGCTGATAAAGAGGATGTTTTATACTATTTCTCGCTGACATTAAATATCGATTTTTTTTTTATTGATTTTTTTTTCATTTGCTGTAAGTTTCGTTAATAATGGAGTTGAGAGATAATTCCAACGCTTCTCGGGATTCATAGTATTTTCTACACTTAAATTAACTATTTAGTGCACATTTATCAAGTTTACCAGTTTATATTTATTACATCTTAGCTATAATGTAAGGCAACCTAGTGCTATCCATAGAGTTCTATACCTTATTTATATATACTACATGGAGGCGAAAAGTATTCAAGTACATGCTATATTAATTAATGTCAAGTAACCCAAAGTAATTAAAAGTATACTTAGGTAGTCCAAATAGCCTCTTCAAAAAGAAAGTTTCGAGTTTTTTAACCTTGTGGTATTGATTCCATCCCCGTACTTGAGCTGCATATATTTTCACCGAACGCGATATGGAATGAAAAAGATTTTTTGACTTACTTCAACTTAATTAATTTAATTAACTTAATTACACTTTCGTCAGTAGTCTTCCAAATTTTTTATCATTCGTCCTAGTGTTACCACGTCATCTGCAAGTAACACAGTCATCGCTTTACGCTAAAAGTTTAATTTTTAAACCGGCTATGATTATACCTCCATCAAGCACATCTAACAGGTCGTTAAGGAATAGACAGAACAGCAGAAGACTGATCAGACAGCCCTGCCTTACCCCTGTTGAAAATTCGAATTCATCAGCAAGTCCTTCATTTGTCCACACTGAGGATTTTGTGTTTTTAAATAATGATTTTAAAATGTTAACCATTTTTTTAGATAGCTAAAATAAGAGTTTTATAGAAGAGATCTTTAAGGTCAATACGGTCAAACGCAGTTTGACGGTTTTGTTAACTTTGACCTTTGACAAAACCTCATTAAGTTTAGATATTGTGATTTCGCTATCTAACTTGATATTTTCTTCGGAAGGTTTCATAAACTTAAAATCAAAACTGCTCAATGAAAGATTCAAATGATTGCGAAAATAAGATAGGAGTTCATCAGGTTTACAGTTAGGATTTTAAATTGTTTTCTTCTTTCTGAACTTGTTTATAACTCACAAGAAATACTCAGTGCTTTTTGCAGTTTTCAGCTCAATAATTAATTTTTCATAATAACATTTATATTTTGTTGCACAGGTTAATTTATAATCTCTGTTGAGCTTTATGTAAAGAGTCTTTCCAAAGGAGGAATTATTTTCCCTACTAAGCCTCAAAAGTTTGAACGACTTACTTCTCAACCTATAATAATTGTGATAGAAGCAAGGCTCTTTGAAAATAAACAGGTCAAGTGTGTGCTAGTCAGCACACAGCGAGGGTCCGTAGGCCACACTATATAGTGTTTAACTGTAAAGTGTATAAACAGTGTTTTTTTTTAAATGCTAAAAAGCTTACTTTGAACCATTCTAAGGCTCTGATATTCTCAAAACACACTCTGATAAAGTATTTTTTTTACCACTGAACCGGACTACAACCATATAAATACATCGAAAAGACCATAATTATAAAAAAAACGTATTTTGTCAATAAAAAATAAAATAACATTTATTTCGAAATTTCCAAAAAGTGATATCTTTACTTTTGGTCGAAGAGTGTTCAGGAATTGTTTCAGGTTTTTTGCACTTCACATAAGCGAGATAGAGGGGAGGGGGGGGGGGGGGGCCACGTTTCAAACCCGCTTCAAACTCGCCTACGCTCGTCCTATCAAAGTTAAAACCAAAGAATTATATATTTTTGTAATCAGCTCGACGTACTCTTTCATATGATACCCCTCAAGGTGTCGAAAAAAAATAAAAAAAATGTTAACCCTTAAGTTTTTTTACCCTAATTTTTTTGAAAAATATTTTTTTTAAGTCGCTATATTTTTACAATATGTGGGCAGGTATAAGACACATACATGCCAAATTTCAAAGTGATCGGACGAAAGGTGTAGCCGTGAGAGCACGCGACAGGACGGACGGACAGACACACGCAGGAAAATATAAGGGTCCTTGGTTTTGCCTACGGACCCTAAAAACATTTCTGTTACAGAAACTATTTGTAATCTCCTAAATCTGCCGAATTGCTTATTATCTGTGATCAAATCAACACATTTCTGTAAATCTTCTGGTAACTTATAGCCGTCTTCTATAGATCTTTTTAATCTATCTATAAAGTTTTCAACATCACGCTTCGTATATTTGGTCTAAGGAAGAAGAGTCTCCAGGATATTTATTTCTACAGACAGTGACCTAGGGAAATTTAATATCAATTTTCTAAGGGCATGTGATCCGAGTAAATTTCATTAGACTTTAATTAAAATCGACATAGTTTAACCATTTGTAAGGAACACAACACAAATCAATAAACGAACTGCCCCTTGGACTGTGAAACGTCATCCCACCCTCAGGATCTCCTTTAGTTCTTCCGTATATAATGCATAAATCATTGTCCAATGAAAACTATATCAATTTTAGGCCCTCATTATTACAATCAACATCTTTTGAACTCCTTTTACCGACAATATTTTTTTTCTCCTCAAAAATTCAGTCACCAAAAAACGACAAAAAAAGTCACCAGTCCTAGCATTACAGTCACCAATAATTACACTACCCCTATTTACAAACTTTTGATCATAAACGTTTCTGAAAATCATTAATACAAGAGTTGCAATATATAAGGACTGGATGTATATACATTTTTTTACCAATTTCGAACATTAACTCTAAAAACATCACATTTTCAACATTTATAATTTTTAGGGTCCGTAGGCAAAACCAAGGACCCTTATATTTTCCTGCGCGTGTCTGTCCGTCCGTCCTCTCGCGTGCTCTCACGGCTACTCCTTTCGTCCGATCACTTTGAAATTTGGCATGTATGTGTCTTGTACCTACCCACATATTTTAAAAATATAGCGAATTAAAAAAAATATTTTTCAAAAAAATTAGGGTAAAAAAACTTAAGGGTTAAATTTTTTAAATTTTTTTTTCGACACCGTGAGGGGTATCATATGAAAGAGTACGTCGAGCTGATTACAAAAATATATAATTCTTTGGATATAACTTTGATAGGTCGAGCGTAGGTAAGTTTGAAGTGGGTGTGAAACGTGTCCCCCCCCCCCCCCCTCTATCTCGCTTATGTAAAGTGCAAAAAATCTGAAAAAATTCCAAGAACAAAATTAAAGATACCACTTTTTGGAAATTTCGAAAAAAATATTATTTTATTTTTTATTGACAAAATACGATTTTTTATCATTAAAGTCTTTTCGATGTATTTATATGGTTGTAGTCCGGTTCAGTGGCAAAAAAATACTTTATCAGAGTGTGTTTTGAGAATATCAGACCCTTAGAATGGTTCAAAATTAGCTTTTTAGCATTTAAAAAAAACACTGTTTATACACTTTACAGTTAAACACTATATAGTGTTGCCTACGGACCCTCGCTGTGTGCTGACTAGCACACACTTGACCTGTTTATTATAAAGTTAGTTTTTTATTTATGAACCGCTAGCAAGCATTAACCCTTCGATCGTCCTCTCTTAGCCTCATCTTTAGTAGCAAATATCGATCCAATTTACATAAAAATCTAGAAATTTATTTTTAAATAAAGAAATAAATTTTCCCAAAACAAGCGTTTCACTAAAAAATAAAAAAAACATCATATGATTTCACGAAATTTAAAAAGTTAGTATCATTCTCTTTATCTTTTAGTCCCTGCTCAATATAAGCTAATATAGGCTTCAGGTTTATAGGCTACATAAGTTGGTGTTGAATGATTTTTTCGTTTTTTGGTGCTGCGAACTAAAACCGGCGGACCATCAGGATGCCCCAGGATTCATCTTTAGTTAGGGAACTATTTTTCTTCATAACGCTCTACTATTTTCCCTGAAGAGTACATCATACTTTCTGAAGAGTTGATGGTACGATGCTTATTTGATGAGAACTTGCTCTCAGGTTTATTAAAAGAGACAGTAGGGCTGTTCTGGGAGTTACTAATAGGAACTTGGTCGTTGAATAGATTTCAGTAGCTCTCCATTCTTGCCCTCGAATCCACCATCAGGTGACCAAGTAAACTTAATTTTCCTATTATTGTAAGTATAAAGTATAAGGATTCTCCCTTAAGCTGACTGGATCGTGAGTTTTATTCCTTTTTTCTCTTCAAACAGTTTGGAACATTATAGTACATTACGCGTCGAGTGCGGTAAGTAGCATTTTGCATGCGAGTGTGGAGTTTGCACCCGAGCGACAGCGAGGGTAGTAAAACCACACGAGCAATGCAAAATGCAGTTTTCGCACGAGTTGCGTACTGTACTTTATCTACGATTGTTAGATTTAAATAATAAATACAGAAAAAAAACTTGCTGTATGTAAGTTCGTATCTCTCTCTTGATAAAGATGATATAAACAGTTACTTTAATAAAATAACAGCAAATTACTTCTGTTAAATGTAAACAAACTCGCTAATCGTGCGTAAAGCTGAAGAATTCCTCTTCTTTACCGCACTAGCGTGGTAAAGAAGAGGAATTCTTCAGAACTATGAGACGCGCATGCGCAATGAATACAAGTACGTAAATAATCACTTTATACGCATCTAAACAAAGATATAATGTTTATATTTCGTATCAATCGTAGATAAAAAAATAAAATGTGCGGAGCTAATCTTACACGTACGCCGTCAAGGATGAAACTATCCAGAAACTAGAAATAACAAAGACAAACAACTTCAGGCAATCATGGATTCAAAGAAAAACCATCTCAAGAAGAAATAGATGCTTTAGATGTTGAATCGCTAGGCGTATATTCAGGTAATTCTGTGGAAGATATTGACGATAATAGCACAATACATTCCACATACGAAGCCAACACCGGTATCACTATCCCTATTTATAAAGGCCCAGTTAATCACGGCCGCAGTTAATCAGTGGAAGAAATATTGTTAAATTGTCCGAAAATAATTTTGATAAAGATATAATCACATTTATTAAATCCTATTCCTAAAATTAAATACTGTTAAATAATATTTCGAAGACGACATTTAATGAAAAATTCTCAAACACAGCTATGCGTTATTTTTAACATTCCTAAGTCAATTTTGTTAAATAAAAAAAGACAGTGAAATCGCAGATAGATACCACTCCGATAAAACAATCCATTGAGGCATTGATGAAACGGAAAATAAAATAAAAGTAATGTATTATTGGCCGAATACAAGGAAAACAATACAAGCATTTATTAATATTTGCGAATTATACCTAGCTACCAAGTAGGAAAGAAACCCTTTAGTTTTAAAATATAACGTAATCCCAGACCCTTTCAAATCGTTCACGTTGACAGTATTTCATTAGATAAAACTAAATTTCTTACTATATTTGACGCTTTTTATAAATATGCTTAAGTTTATACCTATATATATATCAGCAGCACAAGGCATAGAAGTTGTTAACAAACTTATTAACTTCTTTAGTCATCACAGTGTTCCTAAATAAATAATAACTCATATTTCTAGAATTCAACAATTATTTAGTTAAAGATCTCCTTAGTCTACATAAAATATAACTATGTACATCTTAAAAGTTCCCAACACCCGGACTCTTAAGGGTATCGCTGAAACATTGCATTCGACACTTGTAGAATGTAGAACATATTATATTACTTCACAATCAAGACGATTATAAAAATGATTCTATAGAAACTAAAGTCACATATGCCGTTCTACCTTACAACAGCTCGATACATTCACTCACCCATTTGACCCCATTTGAGATTATAAACGGAGACCTGGACCCTATATAAGCATTTAATATAGACCTAGATATACAACTTACTAACGACTACACACTTAAACACAACGACTAGACACTTAAACACAAAGACAAAGCAAAACTATCGTACTCGGAAATCAACAAACGAAGCAGAACAGCTAATAAACAAAATATTGCAAATAGAAACTCAAGATAGAGATGATCTACCTACCATACCTGAAACAGTCTATGTACCAAATAAACAAGAGATGAGGAAAACGAATAATTAATACAAGAAAGAATAGATTACATCTGTCGACTCGAGATTAAAAACTGTGATGATTCATCCAACACATTATAATAATAAGGAAAAAATACATCTCTCTAATAGCAAACGACCACGTCGTAACCCCAATGAATTAAACAATGTTGCAGGTCCATCAGGCTTGTCAAAGGACCCGACATAAAGGTACATTACTATAAACTGACACCTTTGTACATAGAATATGATACTGGATGACCAATTTAATACCATATACATATCATATAATTAATATTAAAAAGAAATCTTTAGTTAAAGCAGAAAATTATTTTAAGATGGTTAATTATATTAAGACAGAATTAAAATCTAAGATAATCCAATCGCGTAAAATGAGGTTTAATCAATGGATTAGGAATTACTGTCAAGTTCGTTTCAGGGAACTTGGATTCTACGAATAGAGATAGATATCATCAAATGGAAAATAAAATGTATCAATTTAGTGAATAGATTACGAATACACCTCTTTATATCTAAATGCCATGGTCACAAAAGACATGCTTAACCAATTTCAGTTTTTATATAATTTAATTTTAAACCTTCTACAAAACGTAGAAAAAACTGTAACTTTTTGAAAATTACAATTCTAACACCCTAATATAATATCAGCTACTGAATTATACCAAAATTTATTTAAAATATCCAAATGTTACAACTTCGGTTAGTCACCTTTTGAAGTAAAAAACAAAAACATATAGGTCTTTGAATCATTAATAAAAATTATTTGTAAAGTTTTCCCCGATGAAATAACTTACTTTTTAGACATACCCTTTAATTCTGAAAATAATTATGAACTTTATTAGTTGCATTCTCTCCTCTCTAAACATGGGAAAAAAATTTAACTATTATCCCCAATAATATTTTTCTTTTTTTTTAAATTTAATGATGTAATTGAGCCTATGAGAGGTTTGTGTACGATGCAGATGGTTTATCAGTGACGAATGAACTCTTAACTCATAATAACGCCTTATTTGAGAAAGGAATTATCCTGAGAGATAATTTAACCCTCTGCAGTAACGCCAACCTCAAACTTGTGGGAAATTACGTAGACTACTTTATTCCCCAAATCAACTAATACCTTGCCGTCTTCAACTATCCTTATTAAGTCAAAGTGAACTCTAAGAATGAGATAGAATCTCAATCTCTCCAAGGAATTTTCCTAGTCAAACAGAACGTCCAAGGACAACTAAAATACAAAAATAGATTTCTATCATATAAATCTAAATCCACTGGGCAACCCATCATTTTGAAAAACGTTCATCTAGACTTACCCAAAGAAAATATAGTGTCCAATTTCACCATTAACTTGAGGAACTTGGACTTAAAAGACATTCCACATTCGTTTACCTCCCTACAACTAGATCCATTTATATTTCATCCATCTGACCATGGTTCAGGACATTTCTATTATTTAACTGCAATTACAGCATTAATTTTATTCACCTTTTGCTTCTTAGCATTATGGAAGCACAAGACTTATTTCTCCCCATGGTGTTCTTCAAGGACCTCCCAGGATACCCTTACTTCAAGTAGAAAATCAAGTCACCCCTCCAAAAGAGGCTTCCCTTTAAGGATTGAGGAGTTAACTTCCCTTAACAATTCGTACAATATTGGTTAAATAATTTTACATTGTACTTTATTTAAATACAGGGTGGCGCAGCGTGGATGACCAAAGTGTCAATGGTTACCATGCCCTCAATACTTGAGCTAGGAGATTGAAATAGCAACAATGTGGAAGTTTATTAGGCATAAGTCAAATTTTCGACTGTGGAAGATTTTGTCCGATAAATTACGTCCTTAGAGGAGCTCGGCAAAGTTGCGTATCACATTCTCTAACATCTCGTCAGTGAATCCGATTGTTTCATCCCCTATTCAAAGGATAACGAAATGGATACTGCCACATATGGTTCCAACAAGATGGAGCCACTGCACACACGAGTGTCCATGGATTGTATGCGTTAAACTTTTCTTGGTCATGTGATTTCCCGGAATGGTTTCATGCCATTGCCGCACGCTCGCCCAACCTCAGCCCGTGTAATTTTATCTTATGTCAACAAACCGCGTACCCTTGCCGAGTTGAAGGACGCTATCTACCAGGAAATCGCTCGGATTCCTGTCAAGATGTCAGAGAACGTGTTGTGCAACTTCGCTGAGTGCCTCTCAGAATATGTAAACCGACAAGGACGACATTTATCGGACATTATCTTCCCCACTTGACAATTTGACTTATGTCCAATAAACTTCCACATTGTTGCTAGAAAATGTACTTTATTTTAATCTCCTAGCTCTTGTATTAAGCACATGGTAACCATTTAAAATGTGGTCATCCGCGCTGCACCACCCGTAGAAATTTAAGTAAATAATTACTGAGAAAATAGCAATAAAATTTATGGCTGGAAGTCGGGGTTTGATTCTCAGCAAGAAGGATATATATAGTATTATACATGTAGTTCAAGTAAATTGTTATAAAATGTCGAGTAATAATTAAATTTAACCACAAAAACCCGTAGCGACAATAATATAGACGCAATAAACATAAACATGTCTGTGAGAAAGTTTAGTGCGAGTAGTATCCAGATTTTCTTTAATGTCTTTCTTCGCTCGTTTTTTTTAATTTAGAAAGAGGGGTCCTCAAAGCAAATAAAATACCGAACAATACTTTAAAATTTGTCGGATGGCCGAGTAAGACCTAATATAAGCCTGACGACTAATATTCTGGAAAGATGTGAAAACGTTTAAGACCACGGTTGTATTTTATAAAGCAATCTACGAAGTTTCTACAATTGTGCACAACAACAACAGGGGATATATAAATAAAATTAATTATTTAATAACTAGAATATAATTGTAATGGATTAACGAGTGTTACCCTGTTAGGATCTTGACAAGTGATGTGCCAAAGGCCTACGGAAGACCTTCGAGCCAACAATGATCCGCAGCCTACAGAGGACGAGCGACGCGACAGCCTTCTTAGCACATGCGTCTTTTCTTGCGTGACTCTGCATCTAATTGCCACACCTCCGCCAACGCACCCGTCGTCCACTAAAACAAACCCGATCTCACAGTTTCATGTTCGTCGATAGTCATTTTAGAAATATTTATTTACCTTGAAAAAAGTGCAAAATTAATGGAGAATCGGCATGAGGATGTTAAGATACACAGAATTAGGTAATATACATACCAAAAAATAAAATATTCATAAACTTCATCATTATAGCATAAACATGAGTTGCGTTAAGAACATTTGGATTATAATTGTTTTGAGATTTAAAAACGTATTTTTGAAATTGTCAATTCATAAGTATTGGGCATTCGATTTTGCGAAACAAAGTAAAATACAATAATAAAAAGTAGAGGCTAGATTTTTTAATAATTTAAAATAAGGTTTCAGCCAAGCCTTATCTAGGCTTGACATTATCTAGCCGGCATTTAATGCCGAAACCTCGTCGATAAATTCATTCATAACAATTAAATTAGATAAAGGATTGAAATATATATTTTGTCAGGAGTGGAATTATTAAAATTAAACAATTAATGAAAATAAATATTTTGAATGACCAAAGGTTAATATAATTTAAGTTAAAAAAATTTGTAAGGCTGCATATAAAGAATAACTATAAATATGAGGTATAAAAATATGATATAAATGTGATGATTCACAAATATGATTCATATAAAGTTATCAGATACTAATGATATAGTCAGGGTGCCCATAGGCAAAAAAGTAACTTATACATACTCTTTCCAAACCTTTTTGTATGGCTTGTTTAGGCAAAGTCTGACACCGTTTTCCTCTGTGACTTTTTTTAGTTTTGGGGCGTTTTTTTTTTTTTATTTGAACCCTAAAATTTTGACTCGTCAGACTTGAAAATCTGAAAAAGTTCTGTGTCAGACAATATTACAATGTTGATTTATAGGGTTCAAATAATGTATCTTGAGAAAATCAGATGGTTATTAATCATTAATTAATATTAGTTCATATTAATTAATTTCCATTATTATTAATTAAAATTAATTAATATCATTAATTAATATCATTAATTAATAACTGGCTAATTTTCTCAAGATACATTATTTGAACCCTATAAATCAACATTTTAATATTGTCTGACGCAGAAATTTTTCCGATTTTCTAGTCTGACGCGTCAAAATTTTAGTGTTCAAATAAAAAAAAAACGCCCCAAAACTAAAAGAAGTCACAGAGGAAAACGGTGTCAGATTTGGCCTAAACAAGCCATACAAAAAGGTTTGGAAAGAGTATGTATAAGTTACTTTTTTGCCTATGGGCACCCTGACTAATACTATAGAATATAAAAATATTAAATGGGCAATCTAATAGGGATGAAAGGTGATGAGTAAGTGTCGATGAGAGAGTGATATGATAGAATAAATAATGGTTTGCTGAACCTGGCAAACTTTTAATAAAAACAACACAAATCTGAATGAAGAATACATCATTTAAATTAAATAAGAATGAAATCTGAATATTTTAACTAAGTACTACATTATACATTCCACCCACCAAAAATAATCAAATCAGTTTAGAATTTGATGCTGAAGTTGCAGTTGAAATTTCGTTCGAGTTCTCTCGAGTGTTGTTATTGATTCTATGGTAAAAAGTTTGGTAACGGGTCGCTTGTACCTTCCTGAAGTTGTTCTGACGATGACTACACGAGTGGTTTTATCTCCTCCTACTTATAGATCCTCAATCCTGGTACCTTGAAATAGTTAAATATGGTAATTGCCCGTAAAAGTAGTTTGAGATTTCTTAGTTCCACGGATGCAGGTCAAATATTTTTATTTATACAATCACATTAGGTTTCGAGTTTGAAGAATCTAGTATTTTTTATTCAAAATAGAGTGCAAAGATGCTGGGTCGATATGAAAGTTTACTTGGTGAAGGTGGTTAGATAGTTACACTCGTCAGTATTTTATCACGCTAAAAAGGGGCACAAACTTTATATGTGGTATAAGCTTTTGAATAGTAAAGTTACAACTTAATTTTGTTGATCCTTTTTTAAGTTGATGGATGGTTAAGAAAAGCTTTTGAAAATGTTAAAGGCCTCAAAAAAAAATGTTTTATTTATTTTTTAATTAATCATACTAATAAAAGACTATATTAAATATGCGTGTGGTAAGGGGAGCTTACTATCGGAGGCTCTAGCCCAAACTGACTTGCCTCCGTTATTGAATAATTGCACATTGATCATTCTAACGGTTATTAATATAAACATACATATGCGAGTAAAATAATACAAGCTCTACTGTTCATGGTATCAATGTTTTGATATCTCTATATATGCTTTGTAGTCATCTTTAATCTGTTACATCATGATAATAAAAAAATCACTCAGTTCAAAACGGTCACCCATCCATGTACTGACCACGCCCAGTGCTGCTTCAACCTGCTGCTTCGCAGCAGGAGAGGCCACTTTAGTGGCCTCTAAAGTGAGGAAAAGTTCCGAGGTACCCTGTACCCGAGTTTTTCGTATTATTTTCATATCCAAAAATTTTACTTTTATCAAACCCGGAATTATTTATGGTGTTATATGAGTGTATAGCTAAAGCTGTTTTTTTATTTATATTTTTGACAACATTAATATGGTAATATTGCCTAATTATGACCCTGAAACAAATTTATTACCCTCTCTCATAGAGAAAGAAAAAATATTTTAATTTTACCTCAGCGACATCATTATTACAAGTAATAAAATACAGTATTCATTATTCAATTTTAATTAACAAAACACTTTTAGATTAGTTGGTTTTTCGAATTTAAAATTATTGTTAATTATTTATTCAAACTTTTATTTAATTACATAAAAAAAGAATTTCTATATATTATTAATTAACTTATATACATTTTTATTTTAAATTAATTAAAATAAACATAATTGAAAATTACCTTTAAAAAAGGGTTGATACGTCTCATAATGGGAAAAAACTAATCGTTTATATTATTACCTCACCTTAACCATCCATCAACTTAAAAAAGAATCATCAAATACAAAAAGTGTTAATTTCAACGTTGGTGTTAATTCTATTATTAATTAAGAACTACCAATGATAAGACATATATTTAAAAAAATAAAAAATGGGGGGTCAAGGTCTTGTTGGTTGAGACGGTGAAAGTGGTAAGCAAAGCCATCTAGGATCCCCACTACCCAGCCCCTGACAGTGACGTATGCCAGGAATAACGAAATATCTCGAATAGGCTAGAAATAGTGGATTTTGTTGATAAACATTAATGTAAAAATTATATAGACTAGATAATATTCCTAGATAATATAAAGAAATTTAAGGGAAAGCTAATTTAAGTTCTCTAATTTTATGTAGCCATTGCAATTAAAACTACTAGTAAAAAAAAAAACTTAATTATAAATTTAGTTTTAAAATGTACTATAAGCTTCAATTAATATGACTTGAGATATAGTAAATTAATTATAAAAATCAATTGATGAGCAATTAAAGGGGATATTAAATATATGTACTTAGAATATGAAGGCACAGAGAATGAGAAAATACCTTAAGAATAGTGATGAACCTTCACTGCACGCGACCCTGAAAACAGTAGCAAGAGAAGAAGAAATAGTCCGGTCTTGAAAAAATGGAAAACGAAAAGAAACGAATAAATAAGGATAGAAAAGGGATCTAACGAAAGCGGATTTAGCGGCAATTCAAGATTTAATTTGTCAAACAGTTATTACTTTGCTTGAACAAAAAACATCGCATCTCGCAACGAAGGAGGATCTGTAAAGTATTAATAATAGGATTGATAGTCTAGAAGCAGAGAAAAAGCCTACGAGAAAAGTTGGTAAAAGTCGGACTGCATTATAGTGTACTTTCAAAGAAAATGGAATTAGAAAGCAACCAGTCCAGAAGAAATAATTTAATATTTATGTGGCAGGATCTGCCTGGGAGCCAGAGTTGTGCAGGATTGATCAAAGACTTCTGCAATGATGTTCGGGGGCTAGATAATCTGAATATCAGTTGAGCCTTTATGGTAGGTAAACTTTCTGAAAAGTCATTATTTCAGTCCATATATCAGCTAATGCTGAAATTAATACAAAATTCCAAAACATTAAAAGGCGCACACTTTTTTATTCAAAGAGATTACTCCCCACTCAATCGAATGATAAGAGTTTAAACTTATAAAGGAGATTCTACATATTAACCCAGAACGACGATGACCAACTGAAAGCTAATGAAAAAGACGGTTTACGAAGTGTTACAGAACCGGGTAGGGCAAAACGTTGAAATGATAATGCGGAAATATGATGCGGAGAGAAGGCAATCTCAACCTCATGGCCATGGCAGAGCAGCGAATATGGAGGTGGGCACAGGAACATCTAAGTCGAACCAACAGAACCCATGACTAGAGACTGCACTGAAACACGAAGCAAATATTTCACACTATAAAATATTATCTTATAACATTAATTTGTGGATAAAAAATTAAGTTAAAAATAAACAAATTATTAATTTTGTCGATAACGTAGATATAATTGTTTTGAAACCTTTATAGTGGAGGTAGATGAAAATAAAAACATACAAATGTTTGGACAATTTTAAACTATTATGGAAATTTGCTTTAAAAAAAAAAGGTGACAGTAAAATTAGAAAAATTTCTGGAATTATGTGTATAATAAAATAAATGCCTGTAATGTGGAGTTGTATATGTATATGCACGACTTACTTAAATTGTAACTTCTGGGAAGATAAATTTGCAAATATTAGCTCAGTATTAACACAGGAACCCGATAAACAATTATTATTGTTAGGGGATATGAATGTAAGAGTGGTAATGGAACAGCTCCTAATACAGAAATATTGAATGGGGTTGATAGTGGCTTGAATGAGTACAGGCAACCAAAGGATCTGCAGGGACAATGACGAATTCTAGCACTAGCAGTGCATCAAAATAAAATAAATACTCATTAATATAAACAGAAATATTTAGAAGCTGTGAGCCTCTACTAATTACAACATATTCAATGTTATCTCACTATTTTCAACACCAGATTTAAAGAGACAAGCATTTTCCTATTTTGCATTTATAATATAAAAATTATTAATGTTTATCATGCTTCAAGCAGGGCAATAAAATATTAATAACAGGAGACATATGCTAAATAATGTGGAAAAAAGTTATTAAATAAACACTTGTTATTGTCCCTGCAGTGCAGATCCAACAGTGGATCATAGTAGTAAAAAATTATTCATATTTTACGATAACAAATACGATCCTACAAACACCAGAGGGTTATCACTTAATGCAGTAGCTAAACTCTTTACAAGACTGGGTTAGGAACAAAACGGGTGGAGGAACAAAAAATACCTGCGGAAGCGCAAGCAGATTTTAGGAAACAATGTTCCACTATAGATAATATCTATAATTTGGCATCTACTTTTATATCTTTAGAAAGGGGGAGAAAGAGAGTTTTTTCTCTGTTTATAGATTTTAGTGCAGGCTTCGACACAAATAACTTGCGTATACGTATTGCGGACGCCATAAGAGCTCAAAGTAAAAAAATTTAAAAAATCAAATCAAATTTAGCTCTATTTAAGGATGAACCGATGGAGGTACGGCAAAACGTCATACGACCTAAGTTGTAGATATTTTAAAATCTGTTACCAGTGGTGCAATCTGCTTTTCGATGCAAATTACTGTTTAGCCACAATAAGCCTCCACAATTTTTTAAGGGGGGGTAATTTTATTTTTTTACTTTTTGAATTTTATCAGTCGGTTTGGGCCAATTTCCGTCCAAACGCAAAAAAACAGTCTCTAGGTGTTCGTCTAGAAGTACCCAAACATTTTGATTAGCGAGTCTATGGGTTTTGGTTATGGTGGGTCAACCTATTTTTCTAGGTTATAATTTGAATACTTTTTTTTTTTATAAAATTGTTAATAACTTTGGTTCTACTCAATATTTTTTCGATGAAATCAAGCTTACAAAACATGTTTGCGCTCACGTCTAAAAAAAGTTACTTCCCTCTGCTTAAAGGATATCTCTCATCAATTTAGTTTTTACCTTGCTGATATGATTATAAATTTCTCTCTTATATGGTTAAGGTTGAAACGTCTTTTTTTCTAGATAAAAAGAATTGGTCGTCCTGCATGAAAATATCTTCTTGTCCTTGAAACTCTTTGAGTTCCTAACTTTTCTGAAACAGTTTTACTTTCCCCCTTTCACTATGTAGAGTGACAAGAAGTGAATTCTTGAGTTCCTAACTTTTCTTGAACAGTTTTACTTTCCCCCTTTCACTATGTAGAGTGACAAGAAGTGAATGCTTGAGTTCCTAACTTTTCTTAAACAGTTTTACTTTACCCCTTTCACTATGTAGAGTGACAAGAAGTGAATGCTTGAGTTCCTAACTTTTCTTGAACAGTTTTACTTTCCCCCTTTCACTATGTAGAGTGACAAGAAGTGAATGCTTGAGTTCCTAACTTTTCTTAAACAGTTTTACTTTACCCCTTTCACTATGTAGAGTGACAAGAAGTGAATTCTTGAGTTCCTAACTTTTCTTGAACAGTTTTACTTTCCCCCTTTCACTATGTAGAGTGACAAGAAGTGAATGCTTGAGTTCCTAACTTTTCTTGAACAGTTTTACTTTCCCCCTTTCACTATGTAGAGTGACAAGAAGTGAATGCTTGAGTTCCTAACTTTTCTTGAACAGTTTTATTTTCACTATGTAGAGTGACAAGAAGTGAATTGCTTGATTTTATGTTTAATAAAATCTTTTACTTTACTTTACCATTTCGTCTCGAGACACGGTAAAGGTCGGATGCATGTTTTTGTTGTCAAAGATAAGAACCTCAATCGCTCAAGCCTATAACTCTATAGCATAGTTTTTTTCTATCATATACAACTAAAAAGACACCGTGTTAATTTTATTAAAAAATCCGTTTAGTTTATTTAATTTAAAGTGTGTTAATTTTATTTAAAAATCTGTTTAGTGTATTTAAAATACTTTCATTTTATTGTGTGTTAACCTGTGTTAATTTTATTTAAAAATCCGTTTAGCTCTATTTAATTTAAAAATACATTTAATTTAATAATTTATTAAATTTATATACATTTATTTTATTTATATTTTATTTAAAAATGAATAAAGCAGCTGTGACGTGCAAAGAATGCGTGCGAAATGTTAGGAGGACACCTTGTTAATTTGTGTTGTATGCAAAGGTAGTTTCCATTTTTACTGCCAAGGGCTTGTGGAAGCAAAATTTAAATTAATGAGGCAGGCTCCCACAAAGGAAAGTGGAAATGCCAGCAGTGCAAAGATCCATCTAGCACCCATAATCCACCCGCCTTTTCTACTCAGGAAATTATTCAAGAGATGAGATCGTTACTAGACGAATATAAAAATGAAACAAACCAATATATACAACTTTGCATCGAAAAAAGCACGCAAGATCTTAAAGAATCTATCGATTTCTTAAGTTTGAAATATGACGCTGTTCTAAACGATCTGAAAACTCTCGAAAGAAAAAATAAATATCTTGAAGAGGAAAATAAACTGTTAAGGGAAGATATGAACAACATCCAACAATATTCTAGAGTAGATAATGTGATCATTTCCGGGATTCCTAGCACCAAGAACCAAGATATGCAGGCTATACTCGATCAAGTAGTAAAAGCAATCGGTGTTAGTTATAAAGACGAAGATATTAGCGCGGCACATAGATTACCTTCTTACAATACGGAGATGCCCAAGCCAATAGTGGTGAAATTCGTAAGGAGATGGCAGAAGGAGCAATGGATCAGGGCTTACAAGAATAACATCCGAAATGAAAACAAGGGACCAGGAATATGGATAAACAGGATATGCGCCAGTTTCACCGACGGTAGATTCTATATATCTGAACATTTAACTCCAGCAAACCGTCACCTTCTTAATAAAGCCAGACTAACTGCAAGAGACAAGGACTACAGATATGTTTGGTACTCCAACAATAAGGTTTTAGTAAGAAAACAAGTAAGTCGCGCTTCACGCAGTTACGTGGGGCGATAATCGCCGGTTTCTGTACATTAAGGTTAAAATGATTAAGTATAATATAATTACACTAATTTTAATAGTAATATTCTTTTTCTACTCTTCAAGACCTTCAAATTGATGTATAACATGTTATGGTAACTAAATCAATGTTTAGTCACCCGCCATCTTGAAAATTTTAACAGTTGCATATTCTCTTTCTACACTTAGAGACCTTTAAGTTGATGTATAACATGTCATAGTTACTAAAAAAAAATTTTATTCACCCGCCATATTGGCCGCCATCTTGAAACTTTTAAGTGTAAAATTTTAATCATTGCATATTCTTTTTCTACACTTCAAGACCTTTAAATTGATGTATAACATGTCATAGTTACTAAGAACCTTTTTTAGTCGCCCGCCATATTTGCCGCCATCTTGAAAATATTACGTGTGAAATTTAAATAGTTGCATATTCTTTTTCTCCATTTCACGACCTTTAAATTGATATATAATATGTCATGGTGACTAAACATTTTTTTTAGTCGCCCGCCATATTGGCCGCCATCTTGAAAATATTACGTGTGAAATTTTAATAGTTGCATATTCTTTTTCTCCATTTCACGACCTTTAAATTGATATATAATATGTCATGGTGACTAAACATTTTTTTTAGTCGCCCGCCATATTGGCCGCCATCTTGAAAATATTAAGTGTGAAAAATCCAAAATGTGTCCAGTTGTCTCAAATGCCGAGATGCACCTGTGTGCCGAATTTCATGTTCCTAGCTATAGTAGTTTATGAATTGAAACAAGCAACGGACAGACACCAACGGACAGACAGACAGACAGAGCCGTTATATAAGGTTACTTTTTGTACTTTGTACAGAAACCTAAAATGAAGGTGAGAAAGTTATCCTAATTAAAAAAATGTCAGATATAGATAAATTATAATTTGCCATAATTCAAAATTAACATAGTACTTTATCAAAAAAAATGTTTGTAATGAAATATTTCAAAATGCCCTCTAATAAAAACCTTTTAACAATAAATAACTATGTTACAATACCTATAATTCTAAAAATTTCAAGATAAAAAGAACTTTTTATATACTAAGTTTTTAAATTTTCTGTTGAATCGTATGTAATGTTGATAATATAATTGTTTATGTTATATAATATATAATGTTAGTGAAAAAAAAATAGTTCCGAATTTATTTACTTCACATAAATGACAACCATCCAGAGAGCTGATCTTAAACCTATAAAAGGATAAATCTTTGTACAACAGATCTCCCCAACACCAAATCTGCATGCCATCGATATATTTGAAATAATATAATCGATATTTCCTGTTTTGCTGTCATTCAATGTTTATCTATCACAAATTTGAGACCCGTCAAAATGAAGATTGCGTAAATATTGGATATGGCAAAACAAATAAAATAACTTTCCGCACAGCGAAATTTGCTGAAAACTAATTAAATTCTGCTGAAAGATAGCTAAAAGTATTAAAATAATGCATTGTCATCGTGTTCTGAGCTATGCTAAAAGTTTTAAATGTCTAGCTATTCGGGAAGTTAGTTAGAAATCGATTGCCAGATTTGTACCGGACAAACAAACAAACAAACAAACAAATAAACAAGAATGCAAGCTAATAAAAACGTAGTAAAATAACTACAATTATAAAAAGCAAGAGTATTACTCATCGAATCAGTATCGATAACTTCGATCATTTCTTTTTATATGAGGTTTCGTCTATTTTATATTTATTTCTAAACAATAATCATGTAAACACAGCGATACAAATCTACACATTCGAAAAACTTGTAATGTTGTTTAAAGAATTGCAACTATTTATTTTACTATTAATAAATAATAGTACATTACGCGTCGAGTGCGGAAAGTAGCATTTTGCATGCGAGTGTGGAGTTTGCACCCGAGCGACAGCGAGGGTAGTAAAACCACACGAGCAATGCAAAATGCCGTTTTCCCACGAGTTGCGTACCGTACTTTATCTACGATTGTTAGATTTAAATAATAAATACAGGAAAAAATTAACTTGCTGAATGTAAGTTCGTATCTCTCTCTTGATAAAGATGGCATTAATTCTTGAGTTGTATTTTTTGCCGAATTAATTATTTCTGGAGGAGTATTATTCTCCACATTTTCGTCAAAGTCACTTGATTCACTCATTGCTTTTCACTAAAAACTCGATATAAACAGTTACTTTAATAAAAGAACAGCAAATTAGTTTTGTTAAATGTAAACAAACTCGCTAATCGCGCGTAAAGCTGAAGAATTCCTCTTCTTTACCGCGCTAGCGTGGTAAAGAAAAGAAATTCTTCAGAATAATGAGACGCGCATGCGCAATGAATACAAGTACGTAAAGAATCACTTTCTACGCATCTAAACAGAGATACAATGTTTATATTTCGTATCAATCGTAGATAAATTATATTACCTACCAAACAACGCTCAAATTACGTTGCTATCATTAAATGTCTGTGATATTCATTTATGCTTTCTTTTTTTTTCTTTTTTTCTCTCTCTCTTTGTTTTTCATCTCATTGGTCTTTGTTATTGTTTTGCTTTTGTTCTTGTTGCTGATGTATTTAATTATGGTAAAACTGGATATGAAGAAATTTCAAAAATCTTTGTAAAAATTAATTTACGATTAATTTGTTAATCTAGTCACACCTATATCTTAATGTTTGTGAATATTTTTAAGTAATATATACTAAACATTTAAATTACGCTTATTATTTAAATTACACATCTACCTACTTATAATAAAAGTGTAAAAGATTGATAAATATAAATTTAGTTAAATTTTTATCTCAAAAATACAAATGAATAGTGAATATTTAAAATCATTAGATTCATTTAATAGAATAAATTAATTTATAATCAATGACTACCGACTAGACAGACTTAAGCAAAATTCTTTTATCTACGATTGATACAAAATATAAACATTATATCTCTGATTAGATGCGTAGAAAGTGATTATTTACGTACTTGTATTCATTGCGCATGCGCGTCTAATAGTTCTGAAGAATTTCTCTTCTTTACCACGCTAGCGCAGTAAAGAAGAGGAATTCTTCAGCTTTACGCACGATTAGCGAGTTTTTGTTTACATTTAACAAAACTAATTTGCTGTTCTTTTATTAAAGTAACTGTTTATATCGAGTTTTTAGTGAAAAACAATGAGTGAATCAAGTGACTTTGAAGAAAATGTGGAGAATAATACTCCTCCAGAAATAATTAATTCGGCAAAAAATACAACTAATGAATTAATGCCATCTTTATCAAGAAAGAGATACGAACTTACATACAGCAAGTTTATTTGTTTCTGTATTTATTATTTAAATCTAACAAACGTAGATAAAGTACGGTATGCAACTCGTGTGAAAACGGCATTTTGCATTGCTCGTGTGGTTTTACTACCCTCGCTATCGCTCGGGTGCAAACTCCACACTCGCATGCAAAATGTTACTTTCCGCACTCGACGCGTAATGTACTATTACATTATTACATACAAATATCACATCAATAGCAAACAATTATGATACATTGACATTACTGTTACAAAACTTAAATAGATACTTTGACTTAATAATTCTAACAGAATGTTGGCTTAAGCAATACAACAGCTACTTCGATATAGACGGTTACACACATCGGAAGCAATAGAGTGGAAGGTATCGTAGTTTTCTGTAAAAACCATATTGAAGTACTGAACGTTGTAAACAGGCCAATTACTGGTTGTAACAGCTTATCCGTACAAATCAAATCACACAACAAACATACCACTCTGGCCTCTATTTATAGATCAAGTGAAATTAATTGCGAAGATTTCCTTACTAATTTAGAACTATATTTAAATGTAAATACCGAAGCAAACCACATTATAGCCGGAGATATGAACTTGGACCTACTGACTGACAGTACCATGAAAAATACTTACTTAAACATGCTTAGTAGACTAGGATTTGTTAGTTGTATAAACGATGTGACAAGAAGAGTAGATAACACCGAATCGTGCATCGACCATATCATGGTAAAATGCAACGGTAAACAACAACTGACATCTTTTATTTTACAAACAAAAATTACGGACCATTACCTTACAGGCTATCTCTAGACATTAATAAACAGCACATAAATACAAACCGTAACAAACAAACAATAACGATATGCAAGACAGATAGAAACAAACTATCGACATTAATTAAAAACATAAACTGGGACCAACTGTACAAACACACTGATGCAAACATAGCAACAGAACATCTAGTTGACGCACTTAAACACACTATTAAACTAAGTACAACTACAACAGAAACATACGTGACTTGCAAAAAAAAAAGAAACTAAAACCTTGGATTACAAGTGGATTGGTTAAATCTATTAGACAAAGGGACAACATTCGGAAAACTCTAGACAAACAACCATTTAACACGAAACTCAAATCTAAATACATTAAATACAAAAATATGTTGACCAAACTGATCAGGAAGACAAAGTCAAAATACTTTCAGGACAAACTACCCACTATCAAACCCGATTCTGCTCAGACATGGAAAGTAATAAACGAATGACTGAATAGAAATAAATTTGTAGAAAATAAAATAGCTACTCTGCACTACGATGATAAAGGCGCGTCCACACTATGCCAGTTGGCAAGGCCAAGCGGCAAAGCCGTCTGGCCGACTTACGACTTCTTGCCATCTGGCTTTCTTTGATCCGGACCGACAATCGTCGGGTTCGGCTTGGCATGACAAGTGGCACGTTTTGTGCCAAGCTTGGCAAATAGCAAATGCCGAGGGAGACGTCCACATTACACTTGGCAATGCCATTTGGCCTTGCCATTCCTTGCCGCTTGGCATAGTGTGGATGCGCCTTAAGACTTATACGGATAGCGCTGAAATAGCAAACCAACTAAACAATTTCTTCCGAAATGTAGGAGAAAAAACTCGCCAAACAAATAAAAACCAACAGGAATACTGACACTGTACAAGAAGAAATAACCATAGACATTAACAACATAATTACCCAATTTGAACCGATTACTGAAACTGAAATTAAAAAACATATAAATAGTTTGAAATCGGACATCTCACCTGGGATTGACGGCATCAAAGCACAATATTTGAAAACGTCTCAAAATGACTTAACTTCACCTCTAACCTACGTCTGTAATCTCTGTATTAAGCAGGGAGTTTTCCCGAACATACTGAAAGAGGCTGTCATTACACCAATTTACAAACAAGGGGACAAAACTGATCCGTCAAATTACAGACCGATATCATTAATCTCTAATATTTCCAAAATATTAGAAAAATGTATCAAAACTAGGCTAACAAACCATCTAAAACAAAATCACATAATATCGTCGAATCAACTTGGTTATATGGAGAATACAAGTACATCTGACACAGTCTATAGACTGACCGACTATGTTACTAATGATTTAGATGTGGGCAACAAGTCTTTAGCTGTTTTTATCGATTTAAAAAAAGCTTTCGATACTGTTTCCCACAGTATTTTGTTAAATAAACTTGAATGTATAGGGATACGGGGGACTTGTCTTAAATTATTTAAAAGTTACCTAACAAGCAGAAAACAACAAGTTAAACTAGACGGTAGATTTAGCGAACCAGTTATAATAAATTTTGGAACCCCCCAAGGAACGGTGATCGCGCCCTGGCTATTCCTGGTTTATGTAAATAACTTAATAAACTAAAAAACTCCTATTCTGAAATAATTTCCTTTGTCGACGATACTCTGGTATATTTCAGAGGATCTACTTGGAAGGAAGTTCTAACTAAAGCTACAAAAGGAATGACTGAAATAAAATCTTGGTTTGACAACAACTTACTTACTCTTAATCTAGCTAAAACCAAATACATGACTTTCTCACACGACGTGAGAGGACAACCTCATCCCGACTTGACTAGACTTATCTTACACCAACCTCAATGTTCTAGACCGTTAGACTTCACCTGAACATGTAGAAAAAGTAGACCCCCCCTTTTAGAAAAAGTAGACTCTATCAAATACCTTGGGGTAATGATAGATTCTAACTTGAATTGGAAACTCCATATCGACTGGGTAGTAAAAACAATCAGAAAAACATTTTACAGTTTTATACAGATAAGAAACTTTGTTAACAAGTCCATATTAAAAATTATATACCACGCCCTCGTAGAGTCAATTGTAAATTAGTGTATACTATCTTGGGGAAGCGCAGCCGAAACTAATTTAGAGCCGTTGTCAATAGTACAAAAAACTGTTATTAAAATTATATTGAAAAAACCAGTTAGATACAGTTCGGTGCTATGCTACCAAGACCTGATGGTGCTGCCTATTCATCTGCTTTTTATGAAGGCAACCCTGATGTATTTTTTTAACCACGAAAAAACCGATTTCCATCATAATTATTCAACTAGACATAAAATAAACAATAAAGTACAAATTCCTTACTGTAAAACAACAAAGAAACAGAGACACGCTACGTACTTAGGACCAAAATACTACAACCAACTACCTGACAACCTCAAACAAATACAAACAATTAACACTTTTAAACAGAAACTAAAACCCTACCTATTCTCACTGATTTCAATAGACAGCAACACTGGAAAGTACTGATAACAACATCAATGAACTATATTATAAATAAACATAAACATCCTATAAAATAATCACTTTTAGATAAATACGAAAACTATTTCTAAGAGACGAGGCCCTCGCTCTAGAGTTTCTCACTCTACTGAGGGTCCTTACCAAACATATTTTTTTCTTTAAAATAAATGGGCAAATTATTGAAAAATATTATATGTGAAAAAATGTAATTGATGTAATTATTTTTCTTTTTGGTGAAATAAATATTATTATTATTACTTTATCTATGTAGTTTTCTCTATTCCCTTGTTCACTCATGAGCCCTTTAGTAATAATATTTTCCCTTCTTTGTTCGTTCTGTAGATTATCTATTATTTTCTCTTGTTGATTAAGTTTGCTGTTTATTTCAACAATTTCTTTCTTCATTTCTTCATTTTCGTCTTCAAGGGTTTGGACCCTTGAAATAGCTTGTTGAATGTCTGCTTAAGTAGCTAAATTCCTATCATCTAGTATTTGGGTCATGCCAGTTTTAAAGTGTTGCATCAGTTGATCTAATGGAAGCTGTCCTACTTCTCTTTTTTTAGAATTTGGGGCGGTTTCAAGTAAATTCGAGGTGGCTATGTTGTTGGAAACATCATTGCCTGAGTTTGTCTCATTTCTCACTCTTTTTACTGGTCTTATATTACTTTGCTTTGTAAGTTTCATCGCACACCTATTACCCCAATTTTGAACCATTTCCCGTCATTCAATCTTCCCTAAATTTTGCACATAGATACAACTAAGGTGGAGAATACAGAAACCAAAAAAAAATATGGCTTCAAATTTATTTGCTTTTTAAGTTCCATCGCACACCTATTACCCCAATTTTGAACCATTTCCCGTAATTTAATCTTCCCCACATTTTGCGCATAGATACAACTAAGATGAAGAATACAGAAACCAAAAAAAAAAAAAGTTGAAAATAAGACCAGTTTTGAAAAATGGCATTTTTATATGAATTATTATTGTACGAAGAGCGTTTGCATTTTTGACTGTTGTTGTTTTTTTTATCCATTTCTTAGTTGGTAAGTTTAACCTATTTAATTTTTGTTATTGGTATTGATATTTAATATTATTATTATTATTTATTTATTTTCAATTACATATATATGTACATGTGTATATTTTTTCACTATTCCTTTAACAATTTTTAAACGTTTATAATCAGTAACGGGCTGGGATCGAACCTCTAAACTCCGAGTTTCGCTGGGTCGTAAGGACGATTGCCGACCCACCCTCTACCGACAGCTATTGATGAGACCTTGCTCTGGACCTGGACAATATATTCTCAGCAACTTTTAAAAATCGCGTGCATCTGTTAGGTTACGTTTTTAGGTTAACAGTAATTTAATAAATTTAAAAGAAATACCATCATAAACCATTTTTGGTACTCACAGTTATGAATATTCACTGTTAAGGGAGTCCCACTTACAGAGTAAACGGCTAGAATTATTCTTGTTAATTTGCACAGTTAAATCCAGGAGAATGATAGTTTACCACACTATCACTTTTCTTTTTTTTATGAAAAGGTAATATTTATTGCTATCGCACAGAAACACTCTCACTGCTGCTAATATACTTAAATAGTAAAATGAACAAAAATTTTAAAACGTAATATTAGTTTAAACTAAAGAAAATAGTTAAATTTTAAAGAGCCGATGTTTCCTATTTTACTTACTAATAACGGAACTCCACCGTGTGTCACTATGTTATAAATAGGGCCTTACACTTGCCGTCACCCTGCAATATTTACAATAGAGGGGGGGGGGGTGATTTATACATTGTTGGTGATGGAATTGAAAGTCTGTCATTGTAAATAATTGTTTTGTGTGTTATTATGGAAGCGAAAAAAAAAATCTCTAAGGAACCTTAACCTTCTCCATTTTGAAAGTGCTAGAACAATATAATGATTTTTCTTGGTCCTGTTGTAAAATGATTCTATGTTTAACATAATAACATCTTCAAATTTTACTTTAACCTTCCTTTCTTTGAGATCACATTTTGAAAAATCCCTTCCTAGAGGTCGACCAAGAAGTCATGGAAATGTGAGGAGTGCGCTAGTGTCGACATGTACAGTCAGTTTTTATTAAAATAGACCACTGTCAAAAAATACAGTGTTGTTCTTTTGTTATTAATAATTTTATTTTTGATAACTTCTATATTTTTTTCAACAGGCAACACTGTACCTGATAAGAAATCACAATAATATACGATAATATCTTTATATTATTATTTATTGATTATTCACAATAATATTCTTTAAATCTAAATAAATTTTCTTCTATCTTAATCGATTTTTTTCTTCCTCTTTATTTCTGAGTTTGATTTGTTACTTTTTTATTTCTGTTTTATTTGTTACTTTCCTTATGTCTGGATTTTAGTTCTTACTTCTTTGTGAATTATTATTTGTACTATTACCTCTCTCGGATTGTTTTTGGCAATTTTCTCTTTGGTAAATTAAATTTCCTGGTATTATTAAAAACATGGATAATAACACGAATTCAAAATTAGGAAGAAATTATAAAAATAATGAGATTCTAAGATAAGTTTTCCTTAAATTATAATGGGGAAAATCAAACTAGAAATTCGCTAATATTATTTTGATTAATTGTCATGGAGAGCAATCATTTTTATAATAAAAAAATAAATATTAGGTTTGTTCCAACCCCATTATTTGTAGCGTTCTTTGAATTTGCATCATCGCATGGTGAATGGTACAAAATCAAAATTGTTGTTTGACAGTTGTGACTATAATTCGTATTGTATAAAAACAAACAAAACAGGAAACCTAAGAGATTGGAAACCTTCTTGTTGTTGTTATTCGTGAGATTTGACATAACTGCGCATGTCATACAAACTAGAAATGGGTATTGCCTTAGCACCCGACTGTACTGACTTCGGCACTACTCGGAAGTTCCGATTTTAAACGAAGTTAAGCTTTCCGTTTCTCCCGTGTTCATGACTTCTTGGTCGACCTCTACCTGCTTTAACATATTTTATGGTTATTTCTTGATGTAAATTTATATACAAAGGTAGATAGCATGAAATAAATTTAGAATTACGTAGTAGATTAGAGTTTTCATCTGTAGTTGGTAACTGCTGAACAGTTCATATATCTTGTCGACAAAAATAATAACCACAATGAGTCTAAAATAAATGGCAAGGTCAAATTTCTTAACCCTCTTTCGTCAATAAACAAAGAATATCATTTAGTATTTATTTCTAACAACATCTGCTGGCGACCTCCGACTCGGTACACGACATATATACTACAATCAATCACTAATAATAATGAGACAGACAACTGTCCTTCTTTCTTGTAGCTGTCAATTTATTGTATTATCCATTAGATGGCAGACTTCGCTTCTTAAACCGAAAAGGCTGCAGGACGTTTGTTTGTCTTGATGTGAGGGAAGTAACCTGGGGCGTAGTGGAAATTTACCTAATTTTATCAATCTCTCTTATCATTTCCTTCTGCAAACCAACTCCCTTCTTTTTTCCGGAACCACTGATAGGAAATGAACTACCTATTTATCCTTTAGCTTTATTCCAATATCATTTATATTCAAAAGCTATACGTTTCGGACTAGACACCATATACAGTTTTAAACTGAGTTAACTACGACTAACTTCATTCTCTTCGTTTGTTTGCAGTACATATTGGTTTGACTTCTCCTTCTTTTCCTTTTTATGCTATGAAAATGTCATTATATTATTTTAAAAACTATTTTAAACATTTCAATCCTGCAGTGCACTGGTGAAATAAAATCATACCAGTTCACAGATTGGGTCGGTTGGACCTAATGAATGATATATATTGTCGAAACACGTTTGTTTATAATCAATATAAAATCACACGAAAACAAAACGAAGGATAATAAAGGCGATAATCATAAGACGGTAAAAATTTGACTTTGATATATGAATGTGTTACGGGGATTTGGATATATATTTGAATATATATGTATTTGATTGTATATGTGTGATATTGGTTTATGATATGTACACTTCCAGAACTAAGATCGGACTCCACGTGTGACTCTATGCTAGGACTTAGTCTGTGAGATTCTTGGGGGGGGGGGGGGGGGGAAGCACCACAGAAATTTGAGCCTTTTCTAGCCTAAGGTCTACACTGCTTTTCCAGAATATTCTAGACTTGGCTTCCCCGTTACAGACCCCTCTTCTCTGGAGAGTAAGCACCTGCGAACAGGTATTTCCCCGAATAAGGAAGTAGCCAAGGCAGTTTATTGTTTGTAGTGAATGGTTTCGTATTTTATGATTTTGGTAGTATTCATACTACGGAAAGATTAAATTTTAATTTAAATCAAATTATAATTATTAACAACTACGGGAAACAACCAGAGAAAAATACACTCCAGCGCTGGGATTTGAACCACAGGCCTCTATATTTCCAGTATAGCGCTCTACCAACTAAGCTACGCAGGAGAATGAATTTCTCTGACGTTAATGATACCTTGTCCCGAATTTAAGCTTTCAATTTTCCACAAATCTGAGAAGTCAACATTAATGACAAAGAACTAGATCGAGAAATAACGCTTATAATTATAAAGTACCCAATTAGTACCTGTACTTAGTACAATCAATTAGAAATTCATATTTTATGATTTTGGTAGTATTCATACTACGGAAAGATTAAATTTTAATTTAAATCCAATTATAACTTTTAACAACTACGGGAAACAACCAGAGAAAAATACACTCCAGCGCTGGGATTTGAACCACAGGCCTCTATATGAATGGTTTGTGACTTTGAGATTGAGGTGTATAATATGTATAGTGTGTCACGGAAAGGAAGAGAGATCTTATATGTGGATGGATGGGTAATGGTAGCTTGGTAATTGGCAATTGACCATGGTAGTTGTTGACCATGGCAGTTGTTGACCAGACCGTTGTTGATTCAGGCCCGAAGTGAGGTGTATTGGTGGACTCCTGGTGAACTGTGGTGAGTTGAAGTAAGAGTAATTCCCATGTTGAGGTGTGAAGGTGTGTTAAAGTGTGTCTTAAAGGTTAGGGTCTCTCTCCGTTCACCTATATTGGCCAGAGTGTGTACTTAATTGTGTGTTTGGTTACAATATTTTTACATAATAGTACGCTATAAACAAGTACAAATCATATTTTATTTTCTGTTTCTACATTTATTAATTTTTTTTGTTATTAAAAAAAAAACCTATATTTATAAAGTATTTCTTATAATTAGTGATACAATATAGTCATATATTTATTATGTTGATGAATAATTTCCTACAATTAGGATGATATTATTTATTATTAAATAATATTTATTACACATTTACATTATACATTTATTCATCATATTAGTATTTTTTATTTTTTTAGTACCTTTAGTGTCTAGAAGGATCATTTAACACTGATGTGATTGAATGAAACTATTTGCACGTGTAAGGAAAGAAGGAAAAAATAAATAAATCAGGCATATGTGCCAAGAGAAATAAAGATAGATTCCAAAGAAATAAAGATTAAGCAAGTAATTATTAAGTATTTCGCAAAAAAGAAAATTTATGGAAGTTGAAAAAAATGAATGGGCTAATATTATATTAATATAATATAATAGAGGGCTTAATATAAGAGATCTATAAAAATATAGAGGGATTAATATAATATTATAATAGAGGGGCTATACTTTTCATCTGCAGTCTGTACGTGCCTCTATATAAGGTGGCGCATTTGAACAAAACTTATGTTTTTATACAAATAAAAATCTAATCTAATCTAATATAAGGTGGCATTGATCTAAAACAGAAGACTATTGTTAGTATTGAATACTAACAATGAGGGTGTGAATTTAACCTTGAAATAATTATTGAAATGGAAGTTCCTGAAAATGATGTTTGATTTACAGAAATTAATATTAATGAATGTAGAATTAAAAAATCGGTCCGAGACAACTCAGACAAACTTTCTCATATACCAGTTTATAATTACTTAGCCCAGTGTTTCCATTTATTAGTTTTAAAATGTACATTTAAATATTATTGAACATTTCATCAAAATTTATCATAAAAATAACTTCTCCTGGGCGGGAATCGAACCCGGGCTCTCTTCGTCCGCGTTCTAAGCTAATTTCTCAGGAACTAGATTTTTCCCGGGAAAACGGCTTATATCGTTGGATTCGTATTCAAATGGACTACATTTTAGAATTTTTTAATCAAAATCGTCGGAACCGTTTTCGAGAAATAATTTTTTTTCAGGTTTTTTCAGAGTTTTTGGGGGGTAGCGCCCCCAAAATTAGAGCTAAAATTCATTTCTCGATTTCGCCTCGGGGTATGATTTCTTTGAACATGTATGTTCAAAGAATTTTCGTCAAAATCGGCCCAGTAGTTTAGGCTCCAGGCGTCTGCACAGACGACAGACGACAAACGACAGACAGACGACTGACAGACATTTTTTAAAAACCACTTTTTTGGACTCAGGGGACCTCAAAACGTGTAAATCCATCAAAATCTCAAAATCGAATTTTCGCGCCATCACAATACTTTCTCTTTATATGAGAAAGTAAAAAATACAGACATGATAAATAACGAAATTATGTTTTGTATATTTGGAGGGGCGCTGTGTTCTAATGACTATGTGATGTGTTGGTCCTATATTTGTGTTTAGTTGTTGAGTTTGGTTTCTTGCTATCTGATTATGTACGGATTTTTCTTGGATAACCCTTTACCCATTAACGAAAATGTTTCGAACTGTCTATTACTGCGAGAGCCGCACGCTCAGTTGCACTGTAACGAGATTCTCTAGGTGTTAACTGACTGCTGTGGTACGTGATTGGTCATTCTTTGTTAATAGTGTAATTTGTGAACATTCTGCGATCAAAATAAAAAAAAAGATAATTTGGGAATGCTGAAACTGGTGGATTTATTAATTTTTCATTCATGGCTTCAAATGCCTTTCGACATTCTTCCGTCCAAACGTATGGTGCATCCTTAAGTGTAAGAGCAGTTAGTGGAGTAGCTATTTGTGCAAAGGAATTTACGTGCCGCCTAAAATATGTTGTCATACTGAGGAAACGTCTTAATTCTTATTCATTTTAGGGTGATTGGTATTTCTGGATGACATCGACTTTCCTTGGACCAACCGAAATGCCATCAGCCAAACTTATGTGGTTTAAATATTTCATTTCTTTGAGGAAAAATGTGCTTTTTTCTTCTTTTTTAACATTTTTAACTGTTTCCACAAGTAATTTTAGATGAGGAATAATTCCTCCAATAGAGTGGACAAATGCATCGTCAAGGTATACAAATGCATATTGTCCAATTTGGTTGGCTAATGTGCGGTCCATATATTTTTGAAAGGATTTTGAAGAACTACAAAGACCCATAGGCATTTTATAGTAGCAATTGCTTTTGCCTAAGCCTGTGGAAAATGAGGCCTTATCTTGAGATTCGTTAGCTAAAGCAATTTGATGGAAACCCGACATTAAGTATATTGTTGAGTATGTGTCGGCCCTTTTTAAGTTGCTGAGTGTCTCTGTAATGTTTGGTATGTCGTGTGCTTCGTCTAAAATTTATGCGTTTAGTCCTCCTAAATCGTTTGATGTCTTCTAATGTCATGTCTTGTGGATCCATCGGGGTCTTCGAAGGCTTTTGAAAGAGGCTACCATGGACTTTGAGATTCTCTCAGAACTCCTGAATATACACTGTCTTCAAAAGTGCTTTGAAAATAGGGATTTGTGAATGCGCCAATCTATATGGTCTCTTAAAGACAGAGGTTTCATCTTACCCTATAGCTGTTCCTAATTTGGCATAGCAGGAATTAGTATTTTAGAAAACACAAAATAAACTGGTTCAAGGCCCTTAACTACTATATCTTGATCTTTTTCGGATAAATGACCTAGTTTCTTTCTTAGGGACCTAATTAATTAAGTTTTTTCTTCGCTTGATAACTATAGGCTAGGGAAAATAATATTTATAGAAGGAAAATGTTAGAAGCCCTTAATATAGCTATTATTAGACAAAACAATAAACATAAAGACAGATGCAAGATCATTAAACAAATACTATAGTGCCATCTGCCATTATAATTCAAATCAATTTCTAATATAAATTTAGAATAAGGTTTTAAGGTTTAAATATAATTATAGGTTTTATAAAATATTATATTTCATACAACGATATGACTTGTAAGCAGGTGGCCCTGGGCCCTGTTTACTTGGCCGGGACCCTATAAGCATTTTTTCTCTACTAGCACGTGAGGGCGGGGGCTCGTGCGTGTTTGTGCGCGCATTGTAGACGTTCGTACATGCATTGTAGGCGTTCGTGCGCGCTCGTGCACCCGCCGCCTGGTATATAAGCTCCTTCTGCCCTAAGGAGAGCGTAGTGTAATACCTGGAAGGTGACGTCTATGTGATCCCTGTTCGTAAGTTATAGCGTAATACCCGGAAGGAGACGTCTGTGTGATCCCTGACCGTAAGTGATTAGTTGTGTTTGGTTGCTGTGTGCCGGATTTAGTTGGTAGTTCGTGTTTGGAGTACTTGAGAAGATTGGACTGGACAATTGTAAGTTTGGATTTTAATGTTTTTTTTGTTAATCTTATTCCGATTGTCAAGAAGGCCGTAATGACTCAGTACATATTTATATAAAACAAATTGGCCAACTGATAGATTCTATTCATTTTCTTTTCTTTCCTTTATTTGTAAAATAATATTGCATTACTTTATCTCAACCAAACGTTAATGATTAAATTTTAGTGACCTATTGTAAGCGTGGAGGTCGGAGGAGTCAGTTGTCATATTTTCTATAAATTATATAAGATTTTATTGTGGCGACCCATTAAATTCAACGTCTTGTTTATTTGTGTGGAATTACCGCCCCTTTTTGTTTTTATTTGGCAATAGCGATTTTTAGTGTCATCCCTCCCTATTAAAAACATACATGAGAATGTCCTTGTTCGTTTTCGGACACAACTATAATATAGATAATAACTATTAATTGATAATTAGTTATTTATTAAAATTGCAATAATAGGTTACATTGCTGTACCACTGTTGTTGTATAAAAAATAAATAACGTTAAATTGTACTAATGGTATTAAATTAAAAAAAAAAAAAAAAAAAACAGAGTGCTTTACAAATAATTAGTTTATATTTCCTATACCGCGAATGCCTTATTGAAAATTATATGATGTTTGTAAATGTATTCATATGGATTAAATATTCATCTGAATAATTTACACCTTAAAATAAAAAATAGGTAGTGCGTGAAGTCTCACGTAAAAAGGGTTTCGTTGGTGTTGTAAACATAAAATTAGTAGTTGGGGGGGGGGGGGGGGGACACGCTAAATTTGGATATTTTTTGACAAAATGGCATAGAAAATTAAACGCTTCCACAAGTGTTATATATTTTTGTAATCTGCTCTTCAATACCTTTCACTTGATACCCCACTCAAAATTTAGAAAAAAAAAAATTTTCCCCGTGACAGCAATTAGCCGCCATCTTGGATTCCCAGTTAATCCGACCAGGTTGATATTCTTATTTTTTCTTTGGCTTATGAGACCGCACATTTTGCATATTTTTCTATATTTTAGGGGGGGGGGGACACGCAAAATTTCGATGTTTTTTGACAAAATGGCGGGGAAAATTAAACACTTTCCCTAAGTGGTATATATTTTTGTAATCTACTCTTCAATACCTTTCACTTGATACCCCACTCAAAATTTAGAAAAAATATTTTTTCCCCGTGACAGCAATTAGCCGCCATCTTGGATTCCCAGTTAATCCGACCAAGTTGCTATTCTTATTTTTTCTTTGGCCTATCAGACTGCACATTTTGCATATTTTTTTATATTTTTAGTAAGTGCGGAAATATATTTTTAGGAGGGGGACACGCTAAATTTTGATGTTTTTTGACAAAATGGCGGGAAAAATTAAACGCTTTCTACAAGTGTTATATATTTTTGTAATCTACTCTTCAATACCTTTCATTTGATACCTCACTCAAAATTTTAAAAAAACTACTTTTTTTCCCGTGACATCAATCAGCCGCCATCATAGATTCCCAGTTAATCCGACCAAGTTGCTATTCTTATTTTTTCTTTGGCTTATGAGACAGCACATTTTGCATATTTTTCTATATTTTTAGTATGAGCGGAAATACAATTTTAGGGGGGGGGGGGGGGGGCACGCAAAATTTCTATGTTTTTTGACAAAATGGCGGGGAAAATTAAACACTTTCCCTAAGTGGTATATATTTTTGTAATCTACTCTTCAATACCTTTCATTTGATACCCCACTCAAAATTTTAAAAAAAATATTTTTTTCCCATGACGTGAGTAATCCGCCATTTTGGATTTGAACAGCTGATAATTTTGAGTTCGCTATATTTTTCCTGTGTGCGCGTCAAAACGATCTTTAATATTGGAAAGTTTCACGTTTCTATCTCTTTTATTCAAAAGTTATTGGAACCGTACAGAGTGACAGACAGACAGACACATGAACGAAACTATAAGGGTTTCTTTTTTTGGTTTTACCAACGAAACCCTAAAAAGATTATTTCTAGACTGCACCAATATAATTGTAGTAGCGAAAGTCTGAGCAAGCAGCTTTAACCTTGACCGAGCTCTGGAACGGGCTCTCTACAGCTTCCAAACTCGGAATCTAATAATTATTAATCCAGGTATTTAAGCACCGCATGTGTATGTGCGTGCTTTTAAAATTCCTTTTTATCTATCCTATAAAACTAGTGATGCGGTGCATAAAGAACTCACGTAGAGTAGTGGTCTTATATCAGCCATACTATGTTCTCAATATTGCTACCAGGATAATATTTCGGTGAAAACCTACATATTCTAATTTAAATCAAATTATAATTATTATTAACTATTAATAATTTATTGTATTAAATGAAAGAGGTCTGCGCACCTCCTCCTTTGTAAGAGAACTTTTATCTTAAGCAAAAAATATATTATATTATATTATATTATTATATTATTAACAACGGGAGACAGACAGAGAAAAATTGTTAATAATAATTATAATTTGATTTAAATTAAAATTTAAACTTTCCGTAGTATGAATACTACCAAAATAAAAATTTAATTACTGACATATTCTTATTCAACCTAAAAAGAGCTTTAAATAATTATACGTAACACACCATATAATATATAATTATGAACTTACTTTTTAAAACCCTCATCTCGGTCACATTTGTTACAAAACTGTTATAACAATAGTTACATATTCATTTCCTACTCAATAACTCATCAAACCCTTTAACACAATGTATGGCATATCATGCTGACTAAAATCTTGTACTTCAGCCATCTTTAATATTGGCCGAAATCTTAAATTTAAAGATTAAATTTTAAGATTAAATTAAAGATTAAAAACGAGATTCATCCGTACATAATCCTTATTTAATAAAGATTCTGCAGACTCACCACGCTCGCCAGTGGTAAAATTATTTGTCTATAATCTTTATTTAATAATATTAATGCAGGCTCGCTACGCTCGCCTGTGATTCAACATTTGTAGTAAGCATTTATTAAATAAAGTTATTGCACGCTCGCTACGCTCGTCTGTTTATACACTATTTGTACATAATCATTATTTAATCAAATTAATGCATGCTCGCTACGCTCGCCTGTTTATACAGCATTTGTACATAAGCATCATTTAATAAAATTAATGCAGGCTCGCTATGCTCATCTGTCTAGAATGATTTGTGGCGTAAGAAAGCGAGCGTAGTGAGCCTGTTTGTGCAGTATTAATATATAATCATTATTTAATCAAATTAATGCATGCTCGCTACGCTCGCCTCTTTATACAGTATTTATATATAATCATTATTTAATAAAATTAATGACGGCTCGCTACGTTCGCCTCTTTATACAGTATTTATATATAATCATTATTTAATAAAATTAATGACGGCTCGCTACGTTCGCCTGTTTATACAGTATTTGTACATAATCTTAATTCAACAAAATGATTGAATGCTCGCTACGCTCGCCTGTCTATACAGTATATGTACATAATCATTATTTATTCAAATTAATGAAGGCTCGCTACGCTCGCCTGTTGTTATAGTATTTGTACATAATCATAATTTAATAAAATGGATGCAGGCTCGCTACGCTCGTCTGTCTAGAATTGTTTGTGGCGTAAGAAAGCGAGCGTAGTGAGCCTGCAATAACATTATCCACAAATACTGAATAAACAGGTGGGCGTAGCGAACCTGCAATAAATTAATTAAATGAAAACTAATTTTAAATGCTGTCTAAACAGGCGAGCGCAGCGAGCCAACAATAACATTATTAAAAATCCTGTATAAACAGGCGATCGTAGTGAGCTTGCAATACCTCTATTAAATAACGATTAACTATAATTCGTGTTAAAACTGGTAAGCATGCAATAATTATATTAAATAATAATTTTCTACAAATGGTTGAAAATATATGTAGTGTGAAATTTTAAGTTATTTACTCTTTTCCTATTTTTATAGACCTTTAAAAAGATGTATAACATGTCATGCAGACTAAAACTTATTTTAGTTTTCATTATATTGGCCGCCATCTTGAAAATATTATGAGTAGAATTTTAATAGTTAACATGTTATTTTAACATGCCATACTGACCAAAAACTTTTTGTCGTCTGTCTTATTGGCCGCCATCTTGAAAATATGAATTATGAAATTTTAAAAGTTATTGACTCCTTTCCTTCTCTAAAAAGGCCTTTAAAACTATGTATAACAAGCCATGCGGACTAAAATTTTTTGTTTAGTCGTCCGCCATATTGTCCGCTATCATGAAAATATGTAGAGTGGAATTTCCAAAAACTCATACAGTTGTAAAAATGCAATTTAATTGTTGTGAGATGCATCTATGTGCTAAATTTCGTTGAAATAGATCAATTTTTACCCAAGTCTCTGAAATGAAGAACTCACTACGCTCGTTCAATTGTCGACTTACCATGTCATAAAAGTCTTAAACATATGGATATGGTTTCAATTCTTAGACTCTTATTTGACTCTTATTTTTAAAAGTTTAAAAACTCTTATTAATATAAGAAAATAATAATAGGGTTATATAAAAATTAGACAAGATAACTTTTTATATATATTTATATATTAATAAAAAAATATTTTTTCATTTTTACTGGTTAACTTTCACAACGACTTGGACAAATTCTACGTTGAATGCATTTCTCGTCATTTCCTTATAGTAGTAGTAGTCTAGTACTTTCTACTAGGACGGGTAGGACAAACCACTTGTTCGAACCTTGCAATTAGGCCTTCACTTAGGCCCTTTTTACGCCCCGCGGTAGAGAGTTCCAGCCACTTCACACATCATACCTCTGTACATAGTACCGCCAAAGCGAGTATGATGTGATCAATAGTGAGCCATATAAATCAGAGTGTCACACGGCGAGGAATCGAACCCCGTCTCGTTCCACTCGAGATTTAGTGATGGCCGAGCAGACGTGGTTTAACTCACACGGCTACGCTAGCTCCCTCATTTCCTTATAAATAAACCAAATATGAGAGTTGATATTGTAGTATTCTACTATCTCTTGCTTAAAAGTCGCAACGACCCTCCTCGGTAGAAATATTTTCGCAAGTGTATCTTCCAGACGGATAGTGGCGACGACCGAAGGCCCATTTTGTGTCCTCGATAGAAACGTTTAGTAAAATAAGGTACACCTAAATAAAAAATAAATTAATAATCTCACTATTGTTTTGCTAATAAAAAGACTATTATTAAAATCATTCAAAGCTAAAGTTGCACCTAATATTTATTAATATATTAAAAATCATTTATTTCCTTGCTTAAAGTACCTATTAATTTAATAATAAATATTAAATAAACCTTGTCTTGGTTTCACAAATAATGGAATAAAAACTATTTACTAACAAAGCTGGACATAAGCAAAATAAATAATAAAATAAAAAAGCCTATTTTATTAATAATAAAGTTGAATCTAATTTCTTATGAAAAGTTATTTGACTTGCATGCTAAAGATTTCTATAAATTTAAGCAAATATAAATAATAAATAATCTCATATAATTAAATAAAAAAATAATAAAATGCATTTACGGCTAAATAAAATAAGGCGTATGCACACATACTATGATTGAAAACGTGTAGTGTTATATATAGGTTTTGCCACAGTTTTATTTGAATTGTTTACTTCAATAATAATGGGAAAAATGTATACTTACCCACTTACAACTCCCTGATACTCCTACGAACGTTAACCGATGCTCTAATATTTAACACGTTTGCCAATGAACCCGCAGCGTTGTTGATGGAAAACATGGTTTGATGGTTGTGTGTTATAGTAGTGAATGTAGGACTATGTTGAGTGTAAAAATTCATCGGTATATTCGAGAATACCCAAAAATCAAGGAAAGTAGGAAGAGAAAGGTTCCTGGTTTTGCAGTATAAATATAGCTCAGTTTACATTACAAAATCAGTTCAATCTGATCCTACATTTGGAAAACATCTTCAATCATGAATTCTCTTATATCTGAAAATGCTTCGAGCTCCACCTATACACAAAGGTATGTAAAAAAAAGTAAATGTAAAAAATTGCTGTACGAGAAATATAACGTCATAAGGCTATCCTCCAACTATAGGCTCTAGTCGAGCTGCAGGCTTCGATCTGAGGAGTGCATATAATTATAATATAAAATCCTTTGAAAGCTTTCTAGTCCAGACAGACTTAAAAATGAAGAACTGCCGAAAAATACCTATGGGCGCATAGAGTCTAGGTCTGCGCTTGCGGTAAATAATAGTATACATGTAAGGGCGGGTGTGAATGACAAGGATTATTGCGGCAACATAGGAATCCTTTTAATAAATTTGGTTGAAGAAGACTTTAATTTAAACAAAGGAGCTAGGGTGGCTCAAATAATTTGTGAAAAAATAAGTAATCCAATTTTGGTGGAGTGTGATGATTTTAAAGAAACCGACAGAAATGCATTTGGCTTTGGCTCGACTGGAATTAACTGAAACCAGTCAGTTTGTGGGGCTCATTTATTATTACAATTGCTTATTCATATTTAATCAATTTGGTCTTACAAATTCTATAAATACATTTAACTTCAATGCAGTCAATCTCTTAAAAAAAGAAAAAAAATATTATTTTCTTTATTGTACCTCATTTAACAGAAAGCAGTTTCCTCGTCCAAAATGCCATCGGGCAGTGTACAGTAGAAAAGATAATCTTATGCGACATCTGAAAACGAAATGCGAGAATCGGAAGGTGTCATGTCCAGTTTGCGAAAGGAATTATGCGTAGTAGGACTTAGTGCTGAGGCATTTGAAGACTTGACAAATTGATTCCATGCTACTTGACAAATTCACTTTGCATTGGGGCAAAGTGAATTTGTCAAGTGTCATCATTAAATAATTATATTAAAAGAAAGTGTACTTTGAGAACTAAAAGATCAAAATCAGCCCGATCTGAATTCTCCTACAATAGCGACGCAGGAATAACTACTATACAGAGTGCATTTAACCAAAATCTTGTGACACATTTCATTGAAAATAAACATGAGGCTGAAGATTTGCATTTTCTTTTTTTTACCCTTGCGTCGAGGCAATAGAGGGTAAAATATTCTGCATCTTAATGAATGGCCTGGAATTAGATGTCTTAATTAATTAACGATGTAGTCGTGCGAACCTAGATAATAAGTTGAAATTTCCTCTTTCTATTTTCGAGTTTGGAAACTCTTGTTAGAACACTAGAGCCTGAGCAGTTTGCCATACTCCCTAAAGGCTATGGCAGACAGCTGGAGCTATGTTGTGGAAAGTTCATATGCCCTACGACTATATGACTATAAACAAGCCTGTCCTTACGAGATCAGTTTTACGGTCATTTAAACTATAGTGGAATCAGCGATGATGCTATGAGCATGCAAATGCCGTATGGTTAGAATTTGGGATTGCCAACCTTCAAGCCCGGAATTGTTTCTCAGCACAGTTGTTTACTTTATTGCAGAAGTATTTGAGTATTTCCACCGAGAGTTTTTTAATTCTCATTACAACTTGGATGTGGTACATTTTTACAGTCTCCCCGGCCTGGCATTTCAAGACATGTTAAAAATTACCGTTGTTGAATTAGACCTTCTTACCGATTATTCAATTATGCTGCTTTGTGCAAGGCCTAAGAGGAGCAATTACCCAGGTGATTCTCAGGCATGCTAAATTGGTCGACACTTACGAAATGTGCTATATTGATCCCAGCGACCTCAAGGGATTTGCATCGAGTCAGCGTCTCCCAATATCCGAAATCTTTTGGTTAGATCCACCGAGTGCAGACGTTCTGATAGTGTTGGATCAATCGAGTATCGGTTAAGTGGCAGAAGACATAATAGTCCCAAATCATTTCCATGATTATTTCAACGATTTTCTTCCTCTTCTTGAGCACATCAAGCCCCCCGGCTCGTCCTATGTACAGCTTGTAGCCACGTTATCACCTAAACGTAAGTACATATGTGCTACATTACAATGTCCAACTATTTGCTGTGGCTCATGGTTGTAATTTTTTTTTTTTTTACATAGAGGTGTAGAATTCCAAAAATCTGCTTGGCTGGGTCCATTTATAAATGCCAACAATGAAAAGAAAAAACCTGCTAAAACGACCTTCGAAAAGGAGTTGAATAAATTATTAGATAATGCTATATTTGGAAAGTGCACTGAGCATGTACGGCAGTACCTTGACGTAAGATTAGTGTGTGACCGGCCGAAGGCTGAAAAGTTAATCACAAACCCCAACCAAACTATTATAGCAAAAAAGCTCGTTTTCATCAACATGAAGAAGACAAAAGTCACTTTACACAGACCTATCGCAGTCGGGATAGTGATCTTGGACATGGTTAAATTAAAAAATTATGACCTTTCACAACGACTCAATTCTTAAGCCCTATGGACGCTAGATGTTGGAATGAATAGAACTACGAGCCAAAATGTATGCCATCAGACGATAGGACGTAGCTTAAATTATTAAGTCTGCTGTACAAAAAAAATATCAGCTGGTAACTGGAGCTATAGGGTAGGGGAGGTTAATATAATAGGTAAGACCGTCACGGCCTGTCTGTCACTTGCACTTGTCACTCTTGTCTTTTGCTTTTGGGAGAGAGAACTGCTCTTCGTTTCGACATGCCTCCCAACCCGATGGGCCTCACTTCCTTCAGCTCTTGGGTGGGGGGGGGGGGGGGGGGGCGCTCTATAAAAAAACATACTATACATTCTTGAGCTCACGTGATTATTGGAATAATTAAGAAAAACTTAGAATCCCGGTTGATGTAGCGTATTTGGGGCATCACCTATGACCTGTATTCAGCTGTGTCTCAAAATAGAGGACTGAAGATGGAAAATTTATTAAGAGAAAACTTATGAAATGAAGAAGTATCCATAATTGGTGATATTTAGATTAATGTAGAGGAAAGGCTTTAATTGTACATGCCAGTTTTTTTCATTTCTATACATGATGCCCCAGATACGCTACATCAACCCAAAAATCGTTGATTTGTATCAAGGGTGCACTTAACTTTAACGAAATTTTTTTCTGTATTGAATTTATATGTGTTTTTGTGCTATTTTACGTTCTTTTGCTGTTTCATTATGAACATAAGTTGTTGCCGAAGCGTTGTATTATGTCCTCGGTTGTCTTATGTCTAGATTATAGTGATAATTTACACAGTCTTGATTCAATGTTATTTTTACCTTGGTTACGTGTTTGTAAGGATTTAAAAATACTTAAGAATCCAGTGTTTATTCATACAAAATGCAAAGGGATTAAGCCCAAGCAGGGAAAATAATATTGACTTCGTTCATCTATAAAATAGTTATTTATTGTTTGATAAATAAATAATAAATTTTGATTCATGCTGAATAAATTATTTAAATTATATAAATATGTTACAGGTCTGGCTACAAAATCCAAATCCTTTTAAAGCAATATAATTTTTTTATTTATTTAAAAAATATAGTGAAAAAAAAAAAGAATTATGGGGAGGGTTGATTTGAAAAACGATGTCAGAGACATCTAGTAGAGAACGCGAAAACTTCAGGCTTAAATTTTTTCATTTACTAAAACCTCCCGGCACAGAGATAGTGCCATCGTAAATTATTCACGAACGTATATAATATGGCGTGAAGTACTTCCGGCCGATTTATTTGCCCACTCTTGCAGGTGGGACACCACATCTAGGCACATTTGGTTACGTCAATGGGAGTACCACTCATTGATACACTCCTTGTTTGTCCTATTTCGCCGATGGGGTACCACTGCCGGCCCCTGACCTAACCTTGAGTTTACCACCGTGGGTTACCACTTCCGGCCGATCCGTACGCCCTTCTGCTAGTGGGTAACCACTGCTAGCCTTTTAGGTATAGCTAGTTGGGTCAGGGCCGCCGATAGGGGAGAGGGGAGCAAGGAGGGCATTTTTTTGCCCTTGGTTTTTTATAACCAAAAAGGCAAGAAGGATATTGGTATCAGTGGCATAACTAGGGGCCTGAATTGCGGGCGGGCCCCGGTACCAGAGGGCCCCAAATCCAAAATAAAAACATGAAACTACTATCTTTGTACCAATGACGATGAGGTTCCTTTAGAGCATAAAAAGCATAATAAAATCTAACTTGGAATTATACTCATATACCATTGCCAGGGGGCCCCATTCAATTGTGAACTCTTTTTTTTACGCATCAATTGGCGAAGGGCTCCCAATGCCCTAGCTACGCTACTAATTGTGATGAACTTAAAATTATTCCTAATGTGTCATGAGTATGGAAGTTTGAAATCTTGTGTTTCGTTTAGTTACTCTGATTTTTTTATGTTATTCAATATAGTCAATGTTAATTTACAGGAGAGAAACTCACAGACAAATCATATTAACAAACTGATATAAATAACTTTTACATTTTTACTTTTAATGTAATTTTTGTGAATAAAATGTGTTTAACTATTTTAATTTGTTTACTCTTAATCTCACAGTGTAAAAGAAGGGTTTTTAATGAAACTTACCAGCTACAAAACAACTTAATTATTTGTTAAACTTCAAAATTCGTCCGCGAAACATCTTTTCCTGTAAGGATAAACTTGTCCTCAGAAATCCTTAAAACTCATCTTTTTGCACTTAAATTTTAAAAAAATCACCGGGGGAGGACCCCCCGCCGTAATTTGTTCAAAGGGGCCCAAACGCTAACTTCCCCATGGGCCCAGAAATCCTCTCAGCGGCCCTGAGCTGGGTTACCATCTCCTAGCACTCCTGCTTGCTCCCTTCCGTCATTCGGGTACCACGGATGACTAATTATCCAATAACGCTAAGGGGTTACCACTCTTAGTCTAACCCCAGTCTTGAGTTTTCGTCGGTCAGGTAACCATGTCCCATGTCCACATTCCGCCATCCGGGACGACCGATGACCCCATGACCACTTCAGCTGAGGCAGTGGCGTAACTAAGAAATCCGCCCCCCCCCCCCCCGTAACATTTGAAAATGCGCCCTCTATAGCTTACAAAATTTACCCTACCCCCTCCTCCTATTTTTCCCCCTCTTTCTTAGTCATTTTGGGACAGATGGAGTGGGGACGATAAAATAATATGTTCAATAAACTCATTGCTCCATTTTGTTTATTAAAACATTTAGGGTAATTTAAATCATAGGTAATATAATATGATAATAGAATGCTCTATAATTTACTTTTACATAATTATTTCATCCTTTTACAACAGATTTTATTGTTAAATTTATTTAATTTTTCCCCGTTCTTTTTAAATATGTAATTTTTTTTTTAATTTCTTACAAGAATTATAGTATCAATTTGGCAAAAATTAAAGAGCGCAGACGGTTGAAAATAATCTGGGATTATTTGCGGGCTAGTTTCTACAAACCAAACCATCCAAATTTCAAAACAATCATATGACTTACTTCTGAATATAATATATAAGTTAATAATTACTTATTACTTAGCCCAATGTTTTCCATTTATTAACTTTCGTATTTTCGTAGGTATATTTAATAAATATTGAACATTTCATCAAAATGTATCATAAAAATAACTTCTCCTCGGCGGGAAATCGAACTCGCCCACTCTCCGTCTGCCAAAAGCTATTTTCTCAGGAACTAGATTTTTCCCGGGAAAACGGCATATATAGGTGTAAATAAATTTAGGTTTGAGCGCATATGGGAGAAAAATAAATAGGTGCAGAAGGTTTAAACTTATGTGGGACCAACAATGGGCTAATCATGACCCGCCATCCAAATTTTATTAAAATGGGACGAGTAGTTTATAGCGACAGACAGACAGACATGGAAACAAAAATGTTTCCTGTTATTATCGTCTTGGTATTTTTCAAATCTAAATCATAAAAATTGTTGGTTCTTTAGAACAATCACATATAGCTTCCGATAGTTTATGTAAGCACGGAAGCACAAGAAAAAAAGTGTTGGCTGATGGAGGAGGAGGAAGATTTCCATGAACTATTTGAGTCATTAACAGAATGATCTGACGGGGCTCCCTAGAGCCCCGACGGCTATATAATAGTCTAAAAAATTAAAAATGCATTCACCATTTTAAATAAATTCTTCAGCAAAATAATTTAATGTTATGTAGAATACTTAACGTAGAATAAGAAATAAAAAAAAAAGCAAGCTTTCTAGAGAAAGGAAAGTTAAAATTCACAACAAAAGACATAATCACTTCGCACGAGAGCTATAACAGAACTGAGCACTGAGCTTGATACTTCTATTTGATTAATAGATAACAATTCTTAAATTAAGGGAAGGGTAGAAAAGATAACAACTCTAAAGGGAGGTAAAATTAGCTAGGTAAGAAAAGAGTTAAAATCTAAATAGAAAGTGGCGGCGATAGGGAAAAAAAGTAAGGGGGATTAACAAAAAAAAAAAGAGAAATACATACACATATAGAAAAGACAATCGTAGAGATAGAGATATAGAAGTATGACGTTAAGTTTGGAACAGATTTCCTTATCTAGGACAGCTAAAACCAGATTGATAAGATAACTTTTAGTTCACTTTGATCTCCTAACAGTTCTAAATAAAAAAGGGAGAATTAGTCCGATATACTTACACATAATAGAATTATAGGTATAGTGACACTCAACTTGAAACCAAACTGAGCTCTGAGCTGTGAACCATAACATCTCATAACATTCTCACCCTCATTTAAACTCTTTATTTGTTTTATCTCTCATTTATTTATTTTTATCTATCAAAAATAATTTTATTAAAATAATTCCGCCCACAGAGGGTCTCTTTTAATTTTTATTATTAATTATTATGGTTTATTAATTTTTCGGCGCCCCCCTAGAGCAGGCCCCCCCCCCCCCCCCCCCGCACCACGGGGTTGGCGCTATTTACGCCACTGCGTTGAGGGAAGACCACTTTCAGTCTCTTCCCTGCTATTACCACTTCCGCTGAGGGGGCACCATTCTCAGCCTACTCCCCTTTAACCATTACCGTTAAGGGGGTGCCACTCGCAGCCTCCTCCCACTTCTATATTCCGCTAAGGGGTTACCACTCTCAGCCATTCCCCCCTCTTGTATCCACTTCCGGTGTCAGAGTACCACTGACAGCCATTAGGTCTATCTCCATCTTTGCCTTAATATTTTTCTATCTGAGATTTTTGTCATATTAAACTAGGGAGCTTGGAGAGTTTCTTCCTTTTTTCTACAAAGAGGAAGTGGCGACCGTGACTACGTCATGGCTGATTGCGTCTTGACAGGCGACGCGACCCCCCTATAGTGCGCACGAATTCCCCAATGACGTAGGCCCGTACGCCAAGTGTTAAACTACCATGTAGGAACCTAGTACTGTAACTATTCCGAGTTATCTGACTAACCGGCGCAGAAGTGAACAGTGACGTATATAAAAATAAAATCTCTCACCTATTACAAATGTAAAAGGTATTGGAACCTACTACCAGATAGGAGCCACCAAAAATGCTACATACCTATCACTACTAATATATGTGATACCTACGAGTTACGGTTATTCTTTTTTTTATAGCCTAGTCAAAGAGAGAGTAGACGAGAAGGGATAGAAGTGAAAGACGGTCAAAAATATAACAAAAGGGCCATGACCACTTGCCTAGCTGCGGATTAGACCTACCTGCTCTATTTGTTTCAACTTAAAAATTTTAATATTTTAAATTTTAATAATTGCACTGATTTTCCTTCTCTTTAAAATACTTTTGACAATGCTCTCGCATTATTGGTTTTAATTAAAAGAGTAAATTACATTTTTATAAGATAAAGTAGACTATTAAAAAAAAAATAACTATTTAAACCTGCAACTCCCCTACATTTAAAAAGCACATAATCTATACCGATGTTTGGGCTGATGTTTAGGTATAACGTAACACCTCCTTAAGTATTTACATCACCTTGTAGAATGCATTGTATACTTTGTCAAGTATATTTTTTAACAAAGATTTCATCCTCACACAGAAAAGTTCTTAATATTTAAATAACAAAAAATGACCAATTAAAATGTTTAATTAGTTTGTATTAATATGTCAAACTGCACATGTAAAATCTTTTATCTACTATTGATACGAAATATAAACATTGTATCTCTGTTTAGATGCGTAGAATGTGATTCTTTACGTACTTGTATTCATTGCGCATGCGCGTCTCATAGTTCTGAAGAATTCCTCTTCTATACCACCCTAGGGCGGTAAAGAAGAGGAATTCTTCAGGTTTACGCACGATTAGCGAGTTTGTTTACATTTAACAAAACTAATTTGCTGACCTTTTATTAAAGTAACTGTTTATATCGAGTTTTTAGTGAAAAACAATGAGTGAATCAAGTGACTGACGAAAATGTGGAGAATAATAATCCTCCAGAAATAATTAATTCGGCAAAAAATACAACTCAAGAATTAATCCCATCTTTATCAAGAGAGAGATATGAACTTACATACAGCAAATTTATTATTTAAATCTAACAACCGTAGATAAAGTACGGTAAGCAACTCGTGCGAAAACGGCATTTTGCATTGCTCGTGTGATTTACTACCCTCGCTGTCGCTCGGGTGCAAACTCCACACACACATGAAAAATGCTACTTTCCGCACTCGACGTATAATGTACTAATATCGCCCTCCACTTGTAAACATTCCTATCCTGAGCGGCCGGTAAAGTTCCATTTTACAGCCCTGGGGCCTGTAAAAATGCATGCTTTATCTTTACAGGGCCACTAGTAGTTCGAGAAGCGGCCGCTTCCTGGCCGGGCCGCAGCGTGCAGGAAGCGCTAGTAGTTCTCAGCGTCAGCTGTTCAATTAGTATCAATCAATACTTTTATAACTGCGGTTTGTTTTGGTACCGATGTAACCTTGATTTAACCTTAATATGCATTTATTGTTTTGAAGATTACGGCAAAATAGTTTGCATGTTTAGTAATTAGTTTACATGTGGTGGCCGATAAAATAGTGTACGCACCACGAGCAGTAAGCGACATAACAGGCCTCGGCCCTCGGCCTGTAATAACGCCCTTACTGCTGTAGGTACGTAAATAGCTATTACATATATGTATTTATAGAAATAAATAAATTATACATATTAGCTACTTCGTAGTTAATGGTACATGTTGTCTACCTAGACACATTATTTATTTGATAAGAAAAGGAAGAAAGGTATTTCAAGAGTTATGGTTAGCTTGATGTCTAAATCTAAGCTGTTGCTTAGAATATCTTTTTTATAATATTCTGTCGATAAATTTATTTTGTTTCCGAATAATTATAGTGCATTGGCAACTTCAAACTTTTTAACAATTAATTCAAGATTAAAATATAAAACATAGAAAAATAGACTAAAGCTGTTTTTTATTTTATTTTTATTAGCATAATACAGATATATTACATCATTTAAAATATATTTATATATATATATATATATATATATATATATATATATATATATATATATATATATATATATATATATATATATATAAATATATATATATATATATATATGTATATATATATATAATATATATTTGCGCTCCTGATGAACGTCTAAGAGCAAGCTAAGAAATAAATGTTTCTAAATAATATTTTTAATGGATTTCCCACTGCTATATCTATTGAAAGCACTAAATTCAAAAATAAATAAATCTAAGACAACATGGAAATCTAGCACGTCGCGTCGCATAGTCCATAAAAAGCTTGCTCGCCCTACAAACAAGTAATTCATGTTTAATTATTCTTTTATTTTGCCAGGTCTGTATAAATATACAGACATACATAGATGTCAAACTAAGTCAAAAGGAATAGTGTATTTAAAATTACGAGAGGGGATTGTGCAAGAGTAATGCGGAAGAATAAGGCTTCGGTACAAGAAAGGTAAAGATAGTGTCCTCGTGGGGTAGCAGTATGGAGGGGGTAGCAGTAAAGAGGGGGTAGCACTCCCTCCCCACTATGTTTTTCCCTTGGCATAATCCGCAGGAGGTTTTAGGCTTTTTAGTGGGGTACATTGCCAGGAGTCGGTCAATATAACTATAGAATAGTAGATTCTAGAGGCGATATCTGTAGCTAAGGCGTAGTTTTTTTAATTTTAATATTTAAAATGCGTACTTTTTCCAGTGTAAAGAGTAGTTATTTTAAGGTACGAGAGAGCTCTGATTGTACGGATGAAATGACCGGGCTCAGATAGTCGTTTGCCTCTGATTCGTTATCCGTATCCCTCGTTTAATAGCGTCGAGCTTTTTTTTTAATCGATACCGCTTTGCTAAATTTATTGCGAATCAATGGTAAATACAAGTAATAAGATTTTGTTTCTTTTTTTGTAGTTTGTGAAAAGGTACTAACCTCGGTAGAGAGATAACATAGGTATAGAAAGAGATGGAGTAGTGATAGAGAGTAGGATAGAGTGAGCTATGAGTGAATGACAGAAAAAGAAACAATTTTGGTTTAGTGGCCCGTTGCTGGCGAAGGTGGTGGAATAGCGAGGTTTGGCAATCGACTGAGGCTCTCTACTCAGGAGGAGCCCGCCCCCGTCCTGCCACCACCCTAGAGCCACCCTCTTCTCCCACTTGACAACTTGGTCTCCGTCTCACTACGATCAGGCCCTCGTTTGGTCGCCTCGGTCAGCTATTTGGCTGATTTATATATTGATGCAAGGACGAGTTTCCAGCAATCTATAAACCGACCAGGAGGGGATTTTTAGGGCCACTTCAAAACAACTGCGGGGAAGTCAAGAAACAAATTAATTTAGTTCAAGCTTCATCTAGTTACAATATCTGTTTTAACGATGACAATAAGCATGGCCCTCAGTACCCCTCTCTTCCTGAAAATGCACATTCATGTTTTTGGTCCAACAACAAAATGAATTAGGGATCACTTTAAGGTTTTTTCATTTTAAGGTCTTCTTATTTGGTCATTGCTACGGGCAGGGATTCAGCATATGCTCGGCTACAAGAGACTAACGAAGGTCGTCGATCCCTTATTTTAGAAATTTCTGCTACCATGAAATTTCGGTCACAGAAGTTTTGCTTGTAGAACACTTTGTTGGCTTCCTCCTTGACATATCGTAAGCAATAGATACTTTGCAAGGGGAGTTTTATGGCTCGTTTACCTGTGCTAATGTTAAGGAAATCATCGTACTGACATGCACACCGAAGGGCTTAGAAGACTCTTAAACTTTGAGTCCATCCTTCAGGAACGTACACCGGAATGGTTTTTTGGCTTCTTCCAATTTTCAAATGGATAGAATCACATGCCATTTCAGTATCTCATATAATAATATGTATGTCTCATGTAATATTTCTTTCCAAATTTCCAAAAAGTGGTATCTTTACTTTTGGTCGAAGAATGTTCAGGAATTTTTTCAGATTTTTTGCACTTCACATAAGCGAGATAGAGGGGGGGGGGGGGCGACACGTTTCAAACCCGCTTCAAACTCGCCTACGCTCGCCCTATCAAAGTTATAACCAAAGAATTATATATTTTTGTAATCAGCTCGACGTACCCTTTCCTATGATACCCCTCACGGTGTCGAAAAAAAATTGTAACCCTTAAGTTTTTTTACCCTAATTGTTTTGAAAAATATTTTTTTTAAGTCGCTATATTTTTAAAATATGTGGGTAGGTACAAGACACATACATGCCAAATTTCAAAGTGATCGGACGAAAGGTGTAGCCGTGAGAGCACGCGAGAGGACGGACGGACAGACACACGCAGGAAAATATAAGGGTCCTTGGTTTTGCCTACGGACCCTAAAAATTGATGTTGTTTCTAGTCCGTTTCTTCAAAATATGACCATACTTAGTCAATTAAGAGAGACTTCTAATCCTTGGAAAAAGATGGTGATAAGATCGTTTAATTCTAACAACATGGCAACGGGGTTGCAAGATGAGAATGATTTAAAGAAACTTTTACTTTTTAAGTTTTTGGTTGTTTTCATATTACGGAAAGTTTACATTTTACTTGACAACTAAAGAAAATTTCAAAAAGGCATTTAGGAACATAAGACAATGGTCAAAATCTTGCAATACTTAAATAAAAGAATCCCAGTAGGTGAGCGGGTTTCTAAAACGAAGCTAAATGTCTTGCATCGGAAAATGAAAATGTTTAGCCCCCAAAGATAATATAAACATTGTGACTTCTAAAGTAAGTAAACGATCAGTTTTAAAACTTCTCGCCTCTACATTCGATCCTTAATTGAGCTGGGTAATGTATTAGCTCTATTCGGTATAAATCTTGAACGTTATTTTGATTATAAACTATTGAAAAAAGTTACTTCTTTATGAATAAGAGCACTTGTCAGATTTAAGCTCATTAAACTCGACCTATGGTTGGTTCGTAATGTCTTTATAAGTGCAATAACCATATGGGAACATTATGTGCAGTCATATTAATAATAATAATAATAATAATAATAATTATATTTCCACCTTTCTGATTTTTCTTGCAGTACATAATAGTTTACAGTATAATTAAAATTTTAAGTTTAGTTCCATGTACATCAGTTATACATTATATTTAAGGTGAGGTCCCTCAGTAGTTCAATTAAGACTAGACAGAGGGCCCCGTCTCTTTATAACAAATATATATTATTTAGATGATTTTTTTTTCCTCTCTTTTAAATTTTCCTTTTTTCTTTTTGCATGTTATCTACATGCTCAGACTTAGTTAAATATTTACAATTTACATTTACATATACATACATATATTTAACTATTATTGTTACATTGTAAATAAAATTGATATTTATACATACATACATACATACACATATCATACATACATACATACACACACATACATATATATATATATATATATATATATATATATATATATATATATATATATATATATATGTATGTATGTATGTGTGTGTATGTATGTATGTATGATATGTGTATGTATGTATGATATGTGTATGTATGTATGTATGTATAAATATCAATTTTATTTACAATGTAACAATAATAGTTAAATACATACATACATACATACACATATCATACATACATACACACACATACATATATATATATATACATATATATATATATACACACACACACACATATATATATATATATATATATATATATATATTCTAAGTTTATTTGTAATCTTATTATAGGTTATTGTTGTTATCATTATTGTAAAATGTTGTATGATTAATAAAAATTGTAAATGAGAGAATAATTTGATGTGGTGGTAGATTAACTAACGGTTTATTGCACGTAGATTAATTAACGCTAGCCACTTCAAAGCAGTAAATTCGGTTGTTAAAAAGATGTGTAACAAAAAGCTGATTGAGGATGACCGTTGGGTGTGTAACGCTCGCTAGTTGTGAGTTAGAAATCGTCCATACAGAGGTAGAGAATATCGTGAATTCGTGTCCACTTACATATATTAATGACAGCTACATCAAACGATTGATTCCACGTCTAGAGGAACCAGAGGTTGCACTAGAAGACTCAGAACTACCAACTCTATGTCAAGCAGACTTGCAAAATCTCTGGCTTCACCACCAAAGCCTACTTGATAACTTTGGAAAGTATGATCCGATATCTATCTACCCAGTTTAAGAGATTGGTACCAGCATGAAATAAAACGGGCGCATTCATGTCGGAGATCTGCAACTTGGTGATTTTCGACGAAGCACGAAGTCGGTGGAAGCTAGGTAAAATTGTTCAATTGTTTAAAGGCCGAGATGGAGCCGTTCGGAAGGCCAAGATTAAACTCGGCTGAAGGAAAAATACTTACAAGATCTAAAAGGCAGTTGTACCAATTTCAGTAACGGTTGAAGAGAAGGACAACTATCTCAATCGATACAACTACCAAAAAGAAAGGTGGCAGCTGATTCAAGAGAAACAATTGAAAAATGGGCTGACCAAGTCGCAGCATTTGCGATTTTGGATAATTACCCAGCTTAAGGTTCTATGTATTCCTGGAAATATCGCGAAAGAAATTTTTTATATTTTCTATATCATTATAGTTTGAGTTTAAAGGTATTGAGCGTTCCCATGGAAGCATAAGGAAAACATTTTGTTATATATATTATTGTCGTCACTTTATTTATATAAACAAAAAAGAGAGAATATTCAACTTTTCTTAGAGACTTGACTTCGTGCATTTTCATGATATAACTGCGTCACGACTCCGACAATACATTATTCTGAATTGTTTTAGGGCGGCTCACGATGGGTTGGCTTGTAGCCGACGGTTGTGGTCTAAGTGCAAAGATTGTATGCGTAGATATACTAAGAGATGCGAGCCTATGTGTTGTTACCGAAATGAATGAGAAGGGGGAGTAATGACACGTTTCAATGGCTCTTATCATTGAAACAGATAATTGTTTATCGGAGACGACAAGTAGTGTACAAGTGGAGTCGGGAGCACGACACTAGGTTCTCCTATCTCTTTAAATCTGTCTGTCTGATGGCTCGACCGTCGCCTGCCATCTTCCCACAGTCTCCCACCTGTCTGTATTCACCCGTTAAGCCGTCTTTCACTACGTCTCAGGTCATCTGCCTCTGCAAGCGGTTATACGGTATCGTCCCTGGCCAAGTCGTCCAGCTCCCAGGTTATGACGATCAAAATTTTTGGATAAAGGTAAGCAGGTTCTTTATCTACTCCGGACTCGAAAAAGCGTGCGTGTACAAAAAGGTATACGGAGCTACTCTAATTAAGCCGGTTTATTAATTAAATATTTCAACCTTCGAAATACATTCTCCCATTCGCTTATCAAGTGCGAAATAAATAAGTTAATTTTGCTTCTTGTACCTTTTCTCGTTTAAATTTATTTTATAAAATAGGTCTAATTTTAATTATCTATATAATTGCAGTTCATACTTTTTAGGGCTTTGTTGGTAAAACAAAAAAAGAATCACAGGGAAGTACTTTTTAGGGTTTTATAGATGATTAAGCATACCCGTTAAATTATTATGATTTTTTCTTCGACCTCAGGGGTCCTCAGGGGTTCTATCCCCCGGGGGTCACAATGTTTTTTATAGGTAATAACGACATGGTAAATTGCATTTTTTCAGAAAATTTTTATTGCCCCCCCCCCCCCCTTCCCCATTAGGTATTACCATGAATTATTTCAACATTTTAAGGACCAGGCGTTATATAGTGGTTGTAGGGGGGCTTTTTTGGGGTATATTTCAACTCATAAAACCACGAAGAATATAATATATTTGTAAGAACCAAAAAAGCACATATATATTTGTACCCTACTCTTCAGCGCATGCGCATATTTAATTTGTAACTTCTGTATATTTTTCCTATGGTTGGGCAAAAAAGTTGCCCCATTAGCTTAAATGGTTCGGGTGCTATGAACCAAAGAGCGACAGACAGACGGACACATCACCCTCGGCATGAGGGTTTTGAGAAGTATCCACGAAACCCTAAAAAGAAATCCTTATAGTTTCGTTCCTGTGTCTGTCTGTCTGTCTGTCACTCTGTATTGTTCCAATAACTTTTGAATCAAAAGAGATAAAAACATGAAACTTTGCAGAATTAAAGATCTTTTTGACGCGCACACAGGAAAAATATAGCGAATTTAAAATCATCAGCAAATTCAAAATGGTGGATAATTCATGCCAAGCGAAAAAATATATATTTTTTTAATTTTATGTGGAGTATCAAATGAAAGGTATTGAAGAGTAGATTATAAAAAATATAAAACACTTGTGGATAGTGATTCATTTTTTATGCCACTTAAATTTAGTCAAACCCCCCCCCCCCCCCCCCGCTAAAACTATATTTCTGCTGTTACTAAAAATATGTAAAATGTGCGGTCTTAAATGACATATGTATACAGTGAGGTCTGGCTTCACAATCAAAATTTATAATAAAGAATAAAAATAAATAATTAATAGATTAAAATATTAAAATTGGCAATAATATGATACTATTCTTAATAGTTATATTTATGGTTGATGTTGTAATAGAATATTTATAAATTGAGTTTTTTTTACAATATTTTATATGTTTATCTATAAGTTACAACATTGTCATATGTTGAGTTATATATTATATAAAAAAAATAATAAATAATAATTAAAAAAAAAAAAAAAAAAAATGTACCTGAATTTTTAGTAAAAATGGAAAAGATAGAAAGTACAATTTCTCGGTTACATACAATCGAGAAAAAATGACCCATTGCATCCACGGCTATGGCCGATTTCCATGTTAGTATAATACAAAATAAACAATACTAGCATCGAATAAATGGTTTCTATCATACTTTTTTTCGGGCGGGCACGAATTGGACAACTTTTACCTGCTCTGGTTAATCCTCGAGCTCGAATTGGACAACTTTTTAGAAGCAGCCCCCTTGGGACGAGCACGAACTGGACAACTTTCGCATTTTATAACTATCGCACTTTTCTTGTGACTCGATAGTAAAAAATATAGTCAGCGAAACTGTCTACGGTTTTATCACTGAGACGACTGCTACTCCGATTTTGTTATAACTGAAAATACAAGTTTTACATTTTTAATCCTAAAAAAACTAACTCTGTGGCGCAACAGCCCATGGAGGCCTACATTTTGGCAAAAATATAGGCATAGTAAGAGGGCCAAAAAAATAGACAGTAAAAACGTTGAAATAAAATGTTATTTTTACAGCACTTTCTAATAATTAATTTTATTATTTTTTTGCTCTTTCTAATAATTAATTATGCGGTGGCTTTTCATTTTTTTCCCATGAAGCCAGTTCAGATAATTTAATGACGTCGGATAATATTAATAATAATAGATAATAGATCAATAATAATAGATAATAATAATCTAATGTATATAATATAAATAAACAAACAAATATTGCATATGGTAAGGGGGGGCGGCCGAGCGTCACCCGCACGCAGGCGGCTATATGAAGCTAGGACCGGCCCTGCCTTTAACAATAGAAACTAATAGTATGGTGAACAAGGCGCCCCGCCGTGTTGAAAATTGAGAATCTATCACGTCTTCTACACGGTGATAGTTGCCGCGATAGTTGCTATCATGACAGCAAACTATCGCGTCAACTATCACCGTATAAATGGGGCTTTACACGCTATCGCATGCCACTCTCTACCTGGTGCTGAAAGTTGTCCAGTTCGTGCTCAGGGATTAGTGGACCCTTTTTTGACCCTTCCTTATGGTTAGAAAAGTTGTCCAGTTCGTGCCCAGCCTTTTTTTCTCCCAAGACATGTATGGTCTAATTAGTTTTAAACATGACCGTTATATATTTAATTTGATTTTTTTAATGGTTGGTTTCAGAAAAGTGAGGCAGCGGGTGATAAACATTTGACTAGCATATGGCCGGACGGATATGTACTAAAAATTACAAATTCAAATGACTCAGAAAATATAGGATTGATCCAAGCACAGGTCAAACTGCTTTTACACTTAGGTAAATGATTTATTTATAAAATTAACAATGCCATTAATCCAGTATATTCAGCTAAATTTTTCCCTAGAAAAAGAAAATAAAAAATCTGCAGAACATTCAACATTTATTTCATTGGTACTGACTTCAATTTTACATTTTTTTTAAGTAGAGCATCTATGTTTTTTATTGTTAAGTTGACTTGATTTATTTACTAATATATTATATATTCAAATTTTTAAGTTTTAGGTAGTATTCTTACTACGGAAAGATAAAATATTAATTTAAATCAAATTATAATTATCATTAACTACGGGAGAAATACAGAGAAAAATAGAACCCAGCACCAGGACTTGAACCACGGGCCTCCTATATATCCGTTACAGGCGCTCTTACCAACTGAGCTATACTGGAGAATGATTTTCACTGTCATTACCGATACCTAGTCCCGAATCCAATCTTTCAATCTTTTCTACAAATCTAGCAAGCTAAAATATTCACGGCAATAGAACTAGACCGAGAATTAACGCTTATAATTATAAAGTACTTAATTAGTTAACCTGTACCTAGTACAATCAATTAGAAATTCAAATTTTTAAGTTGTAGGTAGTATTCTTACTAAGGAAAGATTAAATTTTAATTTTTTTCGACAGAGAAAATCATTCTCCAGTATGGCTCAGTTGGTAAGAGCGCCTGTAACGGATATATAGGAGGCCCGTGGTTCAAATCCCGGTGCTGGGGTCTATTTTTCTCTGTATGTCTCCCGTAGCTAATAATAATTATAATTTGATTTAAATCAATGTTACTGATTACTTTATGTTATGTCTAAGTCAAGACGAAAAGTTCTCTAAAAAGCATGAAAAAAAATGTTAACTACATTTTTGTATATCTTTCATAGTAAGATGGCAAAAATGTTAACTACATTTTTGTATATCTTTCATAGTATGATGGCAAAAATAGCCTTCAAAGTTAACTTCTACATTAGTATATAAGGAGCCTAGGAGGGAAAGAGTAGGTTTGTGAAGCAGGCGATAGTTTGAGCGTTTATTTTTGTTTCAGGTACTTGTAACGTTTCCGCTCCCCTTCCAGTTGCCAATATTAACGGACATCATTTTTCCTTGGAGTGGATTGAAGGTAACCTACAACTACATCCATATAATTATAGTTAAATAAGTTTAAAAACAAGCATAAACTATGTTTATGGTGGCAAGTAACGAGTAAAAAAGTACTTATTACTAATATTAAGGTAATTAAAACAAGACTTGTGACATGGCGTTATGAATTTTTAGTGTTACAAATAAACATTATCTTTACTCTTAGATATTTTTTCGGTATTTAAGTGATTCTCGAAAGGAAATTAGACGACACTTGGACCCTATGTGGGAAGAAAGAGTCTAGAGCTGTCTAATACAGGTAAGTAATTACCTTGGAGTCATTTAAGATAAGAAACTTACCTGGGCACTTAGAAACCAAACTCAACAAAGCTTTCACTGATTTTTGTGTGTGTAGAAGAGCTATAGGCCCCTTATTGGGTCTCAAACATAAAGTTATACATTGGATATACAGAGCCATGATCAGACCAATTTTATCATAAGCCTGTGTTGTCTGGTGGCCGAGAGTACTACTGTCCACTACAAAGAAGCAATCAAAGCATCTTCAGAGAACAGCGTGTCTGGGAATTCTAGAAACGATGAGGACAGCATGGACCCTAGCACTGAAGAGGGACTAGAGGGATTTCTCCCACTATTCCTATACATTCGACATGAGACCATGCAAGCCTTATCGATTTCCATGCATTAGCTTATGGTGGGAATACAACAGTCACAGAGCCCATAAAAAAGCGTAGGATATTTAAACAGAATGTTGCTCTACAGCATTGGTTCCCAAAGTGGGGGGCGCGCCCCCCAAGGGAGGCGTGAAGACAAGTCAAGGGGGGCGTGGGACCTCGAGATCGAGATAGCTTTGCCGTCCGAACGCCTAATGCGATTATATAAAAATCCAAATATCAAACCAGTTGGAGAACCTCACTGACGCATTCAACAGATACTTTCCTAACACAAGTAATGACAACATTTACAAATTAACAATGGATCCTTTCAGTGTCAACATCGATTCCCTGCCCGAAACACTTCAAGAACAAGCTTTAGAAATAAAAAAAGGTTCTGGTGCCGATTTTGATAAAATGGACCAATCATCGCTATGGGTTAAGTATTACTAAGTGTACCCCAGTATATATCACAGCTAGCACTTCGATTGTATTTACCTTTTTCAAGCACTTATTTGTGCAAAAAAAGATTTTTCAGCACTTGTTGCTATAGAAACAAAGTATCGTGGCAAACTTGATGTTGTTGAGCTTGATTTTCGTTGTGCACTTTCTAATACTCGTCGAAGAATAGGGAATCTTGTAAAAAAAAAAATACTAGCTCATCCATCTCATAAGATCCCATAAGATCATCTGTAATAAGATTAACTTGTAATGTTATATAAAAATAGTAAAATACAAATAAATGAATGGTTATTCAAGGTAATAGTGGTTTATTTAATTTTTTTAAATTTATTTAATTTTTTTTTAATCTCATAAAATTGTGTAAGGGGGGGGGGGGGCGTGGGAAGATTAATTCTTGACTGTGGGGGGCTTGGTAAAAAAAACTTTGGGAACCCCTGCTCTACAGCATTAATTACTCAAGACTATTGCACCAGATGGCAATTCAAGAAATCTAAGAGTCCTCTCTTCCCTACGATGAAGAAATAGTACAAACATTCCTATTACAGAAAAAGGTGAGTAGTACACGGACGGATCACATATAGAGAAGTTCCAGGGGCTGGAATCTGCCGTGTAGATTCCAAATCGATAAGTATAAAATTAAAGTTTTGTCTACACATTGATCAGAATTGCAAAATGTTTGGACACTTTTTCATTTCATACATTCCATGTGTCCATGTGTGTGTGTCTGTCGCCACCAGTCGGACTTTATAGACGCAAAACTGGTTAAGCAAAATTTATGAATTCTTTCACAGAGGTGTGCGTAAACATGTAACGCATGGTTAGGCGTGTTTTCATCGCAAATATTAAGTAGAGCCAAAGTTATTAAAAATAACTTAACAATTTTATATTTATGTAAAATAAAATCAATTTTTATAACACTGTCGCTTATTTAAATTAACATCAAACAAAAATGATGCGTAACTCCTAAAGTTTTTAAGCTAGAGGTTTGAAACCTGGAACAAAAATCAGTCCTTACATGAAGTTGTGCCGCCTGAAAAATCATGTGTTTGTGATGTCATTTACCCATTTTGCTGAGAAAAAATCGTTCAAATTTAAACTTCTTCCGATAGCACTGAAATTTGTACCAATTTTTATCTCTTTATAAGACAAATAATTTCAGCTGAAATTCGTTTTGATATCTGCCGCCATTTTGAAAATATCTAATTCTGAACTTTAAAACTTTAACACTAAATAATTTCGGAACTATTGCATCGATTGAGGTAAAATTCGCACCAATTATAGCTCTCTATAACATAAATAATTTGCCTATATTTTAAATAAATATCTGCCATTATTTTGGTATGAAAAGTTCCGAGACGCCTCAAATATCTAAAGTAAATATCTGTGCTGAAGTCAGGCAGAAATCAAAGCTTTGACATCACCCAAATGCACTTTTAAGTAGGTCTCAGAATGTAAAAAAAGCCCTTGAGGTTATTTCTGAAAAAAAAAAAACAATGTACACTATGTACAGTTGCTTTGAATTCCGCGACATAAAGGAATTGTGGGTAATGGAACACAGTCAGTCTTGTGTCTTGCAAGACACGGTTCTGGATGAACCCTCTAGATACCATTGTGGGCATCTCACGTTGCATCATAAAGACAGCCCTTAAAGACTCCCTATTTAGAGAATTTCAGAAAACCTGAGATGAGTCACCCAGAATGAGAAAATTCAAATTCTTTATAAATGGACCCACTTCAAGACGCGCAAATAGCATGCAAAGTCTAAATAAGAAATCATGCTCCACACTGACAAGCTTCTTAACAGATCACTCAATCAGCTGGCTGTGTATCACTCAATCAGCTGGCTGTGTATCACTCAATCAGCTGGCTGTGTATCACTCAATCAGCTGGTTGTGTATCACTCAATCAGCTGGCTGTGTATCACTCAATCAGCTGGCTGTGTATCACTCAATCAGCTGGCTGTGTATCACTCAATCAGCTGGCTGTGTATCACTCAATCAGCTGGCTGTGTATCACTCAATCAGCTGGCTGTGTATCACTCAATCAGCTGGCTGTGTATCACTCAATCAGCTGGCTGTGTATCACTCAATCAGCTGGCTGTGTATCACTCAATCAGCTGGCTGTGTATCACTCAATCAGCTGGCTGTGTATCACTCAATCAGCTGGCTGTGTGGGGGGGAGGATAAAGAAACTCCTTTACATCTAATTAGCCGCTAACCCGGGCTCCTAATTCATAGATGGCAGATTTTCGGAGAGGCAACCGTTCCAATAAAGGAGCTGAGGAAAATACCCATTAATAAAATGATAGCATTTTGTCAAGGCAGCAGACGGTTAAAAGAGAAGAAGGTTTAATAGTTAATAGAGGGAAAGGGAAAACTTTCAATAATTCGGGTATGTTCTAAGTACCAATCTGGTGGTTTATGTGTCCTCCTCCAGCTCATAAAATAAAATAAAATAAATGAATAATACAACCTCAAACATGCGCCACATGTTAGCGCACGCCGCACATCATTGTATACAAATTAATGGATTTCGTTAAGCCAGTTTTGCTCCTATAAAGTAGGTTCTGCCCCACGCCCAGACACACATTCTGATAGAATAACAGTCTCTCCCCCCCCCCCCCCCCCCCTCTTAACTTATGAACAGTTTGAGATAAATTAATGAAACTTGGGGGATCCATACCATTTAAAGGGAAGTTTATTTTCATGCAATCACGGACTAGGGGCAACCATCCACTTTGCCCCCAGGCCACCCAACTTCAAAATTTCAAATTGGAGTGTATATTTTTGATAGCATATTTGGATTCTACGACGAAAAATAATAAAAATTTACTTTGCAACTTTTTTTCTATCTCCATTAGTTTGCCCCCTATAGGGGGGCAAAGATAGCAAAATAACCCTTCGAAAATAGTAAAAAAAAAATAACACTTAAATCGTTATAAAATCTAAACGGTTTGAAATAAAGTAATGGAACTTAGGGGATCTGTACCATGTAAAGGGAAGTGTGTATTCATCCACTCGCGTACTGGCAACCACCATTTTGCCCCCAGGCGCTGAAATTTGCCATTTTTATACTTTTGTCCCATATAGGGGGCAAAATATTGGAGATAGAAAAAAAAGTTAGAAGTAAAACATTCTTATTTTTCACCGTAGAATCCAAATCTGCTATCAAAAATATAGACTCAAGTATGAAATTTTGAAGTTAGGTGGCCTGGGGGCAAAACGGGTGGTTGCCCTTAGTGCGCGAATGCATGAAAATAAACTTCCCTTTACATGGTACGGATCCCCTAGGTTTCATTAATTTATCACTAACCGTTTAGATTTTACAACGTATTTTCGGAAGAGTTATTTTACTATATTTGCCCCCCTATAAGGGGCAAAATATTGGAGATTGAAAATGTTTCAAATAAAATTTTATTATTTTTCACCGTAGAATCCAAATATGCTATCATAAATATACACTCCAATTTGAAATTTTGAAGTTGAGTGGCCTGGGGGCAAAGTGGGTGGTTGTCCCTAGTGCGAGATTGCATGAAAACAAACTTCCCTTTACATGGTACGGATGCCCCAAGTTTCATTAATTTATCTCAAACCGTTCAAAAGTTAAGAGGGGGAAGGGAGACTTTTGGATCACCCTGTATATAATTATGTAATGAATATGCGATATTGATACAATATTGTTAATTATGTATTATTAATTATTTGAACCTTGGGTATGTATTGTTATCAATTTCAACTTTCATTATTTTGTTAGATCTAACAGCAGAAGATAAGACTTGGACAAGTCACGCTGTGAGGCTTCTTACATTCGTAGCAGGGGACATTTTACACAACGTACCTGTCAACTTGGACTTATCCAAAAACCTCGGCATTTTCCTCTACAAATTAGATTGCAGTTTAAAGGTATTTTTTTTTTTTTTTTTTTTTTTTTTTTTTTTTTTTTTTTTTTTTTTTTTTTTTTTTTAGTGGGGACTTAAAAAAGTCCGAAGCAGTAAGACCTTATACGCGGATCCAAAGTGCAAACCCGGTTTTATAATCCATCTTGTTGTACTCTATCCTCTAAGCAAGCTGACAGACCCAAAGAAAGTGAGTACCTTTCTTAGGGGGAGTAATCTTAGTTCTTCAATCGGCAGGATGGCAAAGCCAAATATTTTCCACCTCAGGTGTGTTAATGCAGGACAGCTGCTAAAAAGGTGAGAAGGGGTTCCATCCTCTTCCTCGCATAGCCTGCACACTGGGCGTTCTGCAAGGTCAAGCAGATGCAGATGTCGATTTAGTCTACAGTGTCCAGTAAGCGAGCCAGCAGTGATCTGGTAAGATGCTGAGATGGTTCCCGGATCATCATTTTAGGTTGTCGCATGCCTGAAGCACTGTTCCATAATCTGTTGATATCTAACTTCAGAAAGTACCTTGTTAAGTTGACCAAGAGTTTTGAGATAGCTTTTGCAGGGCCGTTTCTACTAATAGGCAAGACTAGGCGGCCGCCTAGGGCGGCAAAATTTTAGGGGCGGCAAAAGGAAGGGAAAAAAATCATGATTAGTCGAACATTTCATCAACATTTATCATAAAGATAACTTCTCCTGAGCGGGGAATCGAACCTAGGTTCTCTCCGTCCACGTTTTAAGCTATTTTCTCAGGAACTATATTTTCTCTATACAGTATAAGTGAGCTCAAGATGAAAACTTCCAGAACTCATGGATTTGTTTATCAAATTATTTATGATATTGCTCTAACCTACTGTAGCCTTGGAGAAGCTTCATCTTTCCTATAAAGGACATTGCCATGACAGCTTTTTGTTCTGAACTGTCAGGAATAAGTAATCAAATACAAAAATATGCAACATCTGAATACGTGCTGAACTATCTTTGCCAAAGCAAGTTAGAAAATGCGGTTTTCCTAATTTTTTTCGTTGTTCATTGTATCCTTTTATGAAGTACTGAAGAAGGGGGGGGGGGGCAGCATTTTTCAATTCTCGCCTAGGGCGGCAAAATACCTAGAAACGGCCCTGAGCTTTTGCACTCAGCAACCAGCTTAGTGTATACCTTGGTGCAACCAGGGCTTTAATCACTGCCTGGCTTTCAGAGTAGATTATGATTTGTCAGTTAGAGATTTTCTAACTCAAGATAATTTGAGAACAGGCCAAAATATATTTCTGCCTGAAATACAGTGACATATTTGCCTAAGCTCACACTAAGGTCATATTGGGTTTCTGCACAGAAAACCCCAGCCCTTGATAATTCTTCAATTCGGGACCCACATTTAAACCACATTTCTATTCCTGGTGGCACTTGAGGATCATCTCCAGGTTCCCAGTCTTGTCTTGAAGGATGTATAATGTATATACACCCAGCTTCCCAACTAATGTCAAAATCCTACAGTGGTATCATAGAGTCCTGTAACATAACTACTTCCGGGCAGATTTCTGTGATAGAATTTCATATTACACTGTGCTCTATACTATCATATCCTATCCAAACGGTTAAAGGTATCACTGTAATTGTATTTGTTATTATCCTTTAAAAATTAGATTGCAGTTTAAAGGTAACACTGCTATTGCACTTGTTGTTTTCCTCCGTAAATGTCAACTTGTGTACATTGATGTAAATGTTAAACCACGTTAAAATATATCTTAAAATGGTTAGAAGCCTTACATTCCGCTTCTTCAATTCCTTAATTAACAACAAAGTTCTTCCGTCACTTGTAGAGGACACTGTGTTGCCTCACTCCCGACAAATTGTCCTTATAAGCAATTCGACGAGTGTGTCGATTACGTAGGTCTGCTTAGTATATCATAACCTTATGGTTGTATACACAAAAAAAGTGTTGCCACAAGCACAACAAATCTTTCCTATTTTTACAATAACAAATTAGAGATTTATTTAAGAATAACAGATCTATTTTTTTGTTTTAAAGATATAAAATTCAAATTATCGATGTACTAAAATAATGTTTAAAAAACTAACATCAATTTTAGAGAAATCAATCTTCAAATCTTAATGGTTTTTTAATTATACCTTCGTTCCTTAGATTATAATTAGTGTTAGTATCCTTAATATTATTTTGTGCATTATTGCTCAACTCTTCCTATGATGATTCATTAGAGTTGCTTAATTCTAATAATGTTTTGTCTCCATTACCTTGATTACTATGAGAAGTGCTGGCAGGCTGATGATAACCTGTAGATTTAATAAGTTCTCTTCTTCTTTTTTTTATTTTTACAAATCGGCATATAGCAGTGGAACCCAGACGGGTTAGAGTTGCCTCATACGTTCAATTATAATAATAATAAACTAACAAACATTCAATAAACTATTAGACATATGTTATTTATTTATTTTCCCCATTTTATTTATTTATAAGTCAGAGCCATACTTCAGAGTAAGCTTAAGATATTCGTCTCCATTCTTCTCTGTCCATGGCTACTCTCTGCCAGGTCACCCCTCCTCATACTCTTCTCATCTCTCTATCCCACTCCTTCATGGGACTGTTTCCTTTCTCTTCCTTCGGGTACCACTCTATAATTTGTTTTGCCACCTGTGATCTGTAGTAGTTCTAGCAATATGGCCTACCCAATTTCCACTTCCTATTCATCACGGATTTCCCAATATCTTCTAGTAGAGATGACACTTTACCCAGCTATTTCTATTTCATTATTTTCTTGAGGTCCTCAACATGCCACTCTCCATCATCCTTTGTGCTATTTGTAATCTATTTATAACTTCTTTTGTAAGCGTCCACGTTTCATTCCCTTATATAAGTACCGGTTCCACACATATTCTCCATAATTTACTTTTCAGCTTTACATCCACATCCTATCTAAATAAGTGCTTATATTTATTTTATGCTTTCCATGCGTTAGTGAGTTGTAGAGTTAGTCTTTTAGGTCGAGATAAAGGTGATTAGATTGTCCACTGTGAGAAACCTGCATAAAACTATTCAAAAAACTATATTTTATAATTTATTTGTAACTCCAAAAATTGTTAACGGATTGCTTTGATATTTCAGTACTTTATTACACAGTTATCTTTCTCCATGTCAAAAATTAAATTTAACTGATACATTTTAACGTACTTTTAATTAAATCAATGGAGTTAAGCAGCATAGGGCGTTATCAGTAGTTGGATGGGTTACCACCACCTCTGACCACAGTTCTGGGTTCGATTCCCAGACCGGGCTCTCCTCAATGTCCACCCAGCATTGTTTAAATAAACTGGATGCTGATCGTAAGATTTAGCGCCACCAGGTTTCGGCCTGGAAGAACATGGTCGACACTCATTGCGGTTTGATTAAAAATCAATCAAACTATACCAGAGGTTTGAAAACATGGTTTACTGACCAACACTTCACTCATGTGTGAAGGGTTTGAGTTGTCTGGTATCAATCCAGTATTGGATCGATTCAAGGCTCCCGGGCTTGTTCAAAGGTCTCACTTCGTGGTTTATGTCTACGGGCAAAAGCTCCCGGATTAAATTAATTTAAAAAAAAAAAAAGAAGAAAAAAATACCTGCCTGCCCACTGTTAAGTTTTTTGCGTAAACTTAAATCTTAAAGGATTTAAGATCAACCTCACCCGGCCAAGATCTTCGTCTCAAGCTGGATCAACAATGCAACAAACCCTGGTTTCCTAGCGAGAAGAAAAGTAGACTACACTCACACAAACAAGTATATTTCTTAAACTATAGATTTATTTTGCAGGGATTTATCTATCTAAGTTTATATTCCATCTTACAAATACAGTCTATCCTCTAGCTAATCTCCCGTTTTTGACCGGCTACGTTAAATTGCCCATACGGTTATAATCGCATCACCCACTCAATTTCAACAAGCTTTAACAGCAAAGCACTCAAACAAAGGATAATAGACTTTATAAATTTAGCGTTACGGCGAAGACTTTCTTTTAAAATATAAGGCTCAGCAAGATCAACACTACAATTAAAAAAGGGTCAACTTGGCCTGACTTTAGATGAGGGTAAATTACGCATCAGAGGATTAGCGGTGGTGTTTTAACGTAGTGGTTTACCCAGTTTTAGTGCCACCCAGGGCATTGATTTTCAATTTAATTGTCCTGAATTCGATTACATGTGAAAAATGAGTCTGATGTGAAAAATGTTAATTTTCACTTGACTCGTGCAGTAGGGCCTCAAAATCTTAACATTAGAAGAGTTCAGTACTACTACAGCTAGAGTTGAGGTTATTCTTAACTCACGTCCTTGGTGTTCCTTAAATTATTCACCTGATGATTTTCACGTAGTTACAACCGGAAATTTTTTAATTGGATTGGCCTTTTGGTTTTATCACCCGAAATCAACTTGTTCCGATACCCGCTTGTATCGTTGGCAGCTTGTTTCGCAATGTCTATGACGCCAGTGGGAAAACGAGTATTTACATACGCTTCAGTGTAGAGGAAAATGGTTCTTTCCAACAGCCACTGAATCCTAGCATGAGCCCCGCGTGGAGCGCGGGTTGAGGGCAAGTGTATATATACATATATATATATATATATATATATATATATATATATATATATATATATATAATATATATATATATATATGAGCTCAATCGAGTTGCAGAGTTAAGTAAATCACAAGCTCAAAACTTTGTATTATACAGAAAAAAAATAAGTTTATCTGCATGTCAATAGAATTTAATACATAGTATATAATTCAAGGCGACAAATGTTTGCTAGGTCTAGACTGGCGGACAAACTGATACTATAAAGACACTCTTAGACACCCAGGTATTCCCCAAAATCGATTCTTGGCTTCGACAAACATGTAAACAGGTTAAAAATTAAATAATCAATATATCTATTGGATAATTATGCTTATTAAGTGAAAAGAAGCGTAATTATGTTAATTTTAATAATAGAATGATAATGAAATTCATTGTTGCAGACTTTCGATCACCCCTCTTTTAAAGATAGAGATCTACTTTTCATGCTGGAAAAGGTGCCTTCACTCAAATACTTTGTACATGTCATCGAAGACGAATCTAGAAAGGCCATGGTTCTAGAAACTGTAGAGCAATTCGAGAGAAAGGTCATTCCTAGACTGCAACAGTTGGAAAAAGGTATTACATTCTGCAGAATAACATAGCTCTTGTCGCTTCTCTTATTTCCATATGGACACACCGCAATGTTATTACGGGGTGGAGGATTGGCTCTATACATAAATTCTCGATGTGACAGTGAGTTTGATACGTATCTCACCCGTTAAATTTGAACCCACCAGATACGACGGAGATTTGTCACCTTGGTTTGAGACGTTTCACAAGTATCACTCGCCCTTAAGGTATGCTCATAGTCATTGGTTAAGCAAAAATGGGCTCTTGCTTTCATTATAGAGCGCTATTACTTTGAGCTAATAAATAAAAGTAATGGGCATAATCGATTAAAATAATCGTTTAATCGATTATGCAACAATAATCGAATGATCGTAATCGTTTATTAGGGTCCGTAGGCAAAACCAAGGACCCTTATATTTTCCTGCGTGTGTCTGTCCGTCCGTCCTCTCGCGTGCTCTCACGAATACACCTTTCGTCCGATCACTTTGAAATTTGGCATGTATGTGTCTTGTACCTGCCCACATATTTTAAAAATGTAGCGACTTAAAAAAAAATATTTTTCAAAAAAATTAGGGTAAAAAACTTAAGGTTTTTTTTTTTTTTATTTTTTTTTCGAAACCGTGAGGGGTATCATATGAAAGGGTACGTCTAGCTGATTACAAAAATATATAATTCTTTGGATATAACTTTGATAGGGCGAGCGTAAACAAGTTTGAAGTGGGTGTGAAACGTGTTCCCCCCCCCCCCCCCCCCCCTCTATCTCGCTTATGTGAAGTGCAAAAAATCTGAAAAAATTCCTGAACATTCTTCGATCAAAAGTAAAGATACCGCTTTTTGGAAATTTCGAAAAAAATATTCTTTTATTTTTTATTGACAAAATACGTTTTTTTTATAATTATGGTCTTTTCGATGTATATATATGGTTGTAGTCCGGTTCAGTGGCAAAAAAATACTTTATCAGAGTGTGTTTTGAGAATATCAGACCCTTAGAATTGTTCAAAGTAAGCTTTTTAGCATTTAAAAAAAACACTGTTTATACACTTTACAGTTAAACACTATATAGTGTGGCCTACGGACCCTCGCTGTGTGCTGACTAGCACACACTTGACCTGTTTATTTATAATCGGCATATGAGACCGATTATTTGATCGCTCGAAGTTAGTTCAACACAATCCGATTATTATTCGAAATCGTTCTCATAATCGAGTGATCGGCTCCGGGTCCGATCACTTGTAATCGAAATTCCAACCATCGCTCGTTCACTGAGTCTAATTTATTCTTGAATCGGACGCTCAGAATCGAAATATTGGTGCTTGCATTTCAAATATTTTTATAATCGGAAGCCTAATCGAGTGATGGGCTCCGGGTCCGATCACTCGTAATAGAAATTCCATCCATCGCTCGGTCACTGAATATAATTTATTCTTGAATCGGACGCTCGGAATCTAAATGTCGGTGCTTGCAGTGCGAATCTTTTCATAATCGGACACCTAGGCCCTAGGCCTAGTGCCTAACCCAGCTACTAATTACCGATACCGAGAACTGTCATTCGGAATCGGAATGCTGCCGCGTCGTAACACGAATATTTTGATAATTATAAAAACTATTCGAAATTCATGGTTCTTTCCATGTATTATATTTATAACATATTTTACTTTTTTTAAGTAATTCCAATATAGGCTTGAAATAAATATTGATTTCAAAACACCTATCAATTATCCAATAAAATCTAGTAAATCTCTCCTTTCCTTAAAAACCTTAATGCAATAAGTTCATAGGTAACAAATCGCTTAACTTAATCTTAATATTCTTAATATTATACCCTATATTTAAGATAAACAGGTAAGTGTGTGTTAGTCAGCACACAGCGAGGGTCCGTAGGCCACACTATATAGTTTTTAACTGTAAAGTGTATAAACAGTGTTTTTTTAAAATGCTAAAAAGCTTACTTTAAACCATTCTAAGGGTCTGATATTCTCAAAACACTCTCTGATAAAGTATTTTTTTGCCACTGAACCGGACTACAACCATACCAATACATCAAAAAGACCATAATTATAAAAAACGTATTTTGTCAATAAAAAATAAAACAATATTTTTTTCGAAATTTCCGAAAAGTGGTATCTTTACTTTTGGTCGAAGAATGTTCAGGAATTTTTTCAGATTTGTTGCACTTCACATAAGCGAGATAGAGGGGGGGGGGACACGTTTCACACCCACTTCAAACTTGCCTACGCTCGCCCTATCAAAGTTACATCCAAAGAATTATATATTTTTGTAATCAGCTCGACGTACCCTTTCATATGATACCCCTCACGGTGTCGAAAAATAAAAATAAATTATCCCTTAAGTTGTTTTACCTTAATTTTTGTGAAAAATATTTTTTTTTAGTCGCTATATTTTTAAAATATGTGGGTAGGTATAAGACACATACATGCCAAATTTCAAAGTGATCGGACGAAAGGTGTAGCCGTGAGAGCACGCGTGAGGACGGACGGACAGACACACGCAGGAAAATATAAGGGTCCTTGGTTTTGCCTACGGACCCTAAAAAATAATTTCAACTATTTGTCTCCCCTTTTTTCTTTACTTTAACCCTCTCCTATAATAAATAATCGATTGTGAAATCATTCGATTATTGGTATAATCGACTAAAAATAATCGATTGATTGAAAAATATCGATTATGCGTCATCCCAACGTTACGTATATTAGAAAATAGGGTATGTATATACAAAAAGTAATGACATAATTACTGTGAGTGAAGGGTTGCCTGCAAATGATACGTGAAGTGACGCAATAAAGCCGATATCGTTTAATAAAGAATTATGATAAATAGAAGGAAAATAATTGAGTTTCAAGGCTCCAAGTCCACTCCTGTCAGTGGCACTATTGAGGCCTCCCCCCCCCCCCCCTCCATTATTTCTACACCAGCAGTTTTTATTCCATTTTTCATAGCTTCACCTCCGGCCAGTTCCCCATTTTAATCTTGTTCTCCCAGTTCCTCTTTAATCTTTTTATGTTTTAGGTCTTATCCATGGCGATTTCAACGAGCAGAACGTTCTTGTAAAAGATGACAAAGTTGCTGCAGTTCTAGATTTCGGTGACTGCCACTGGGCGCCATACCTTTTTGAAATAGCCGTCGGTATAGCCTATTTACTAATGTTGACGAGTGATTTTGAAATGTGCAGGCAATTTTTGAAAGGCTACACGTTAGAGAAAAAGTTAACGGAATTAGAAGAAACGCTTTTACCAGTAAGTAGTTTACTGGACACATAATTGTTTAAAATTATAAGGTAGCTTTGGTAAATAGAATTACTGAACGAGCGTCAGTGATTTCTGTATTTTAGAGGCAGCATTTTAAAAGTTTGTTTGTTTCTATTTGTCCAATGTTAACTGACGTAAACATATGCTTACATGATCTATGGAAGAACGGGGGGAGCCAATATTACTTAATTATTTATTAATTTTTATACATTCATTAGCCCACGAGATGAATATTTATGTATTTTTTCTCATTATTAGGACCTACTGTCATTATAGGGTAGCAGGGGGGGGGGGTGTTAGTTTTAGTAATTTCTGAGATAAAAAGCTGCCATTTTAGAAACGCTATATATACTTGTGATTTTCTCATTAATACTACTTTTAAAATGATACCCCCATTCAAAAATTACAAAAAATAATAATTTTGGGTCACGGCCACCTAAAATTTGACTTTTTTATATATACTCCCGGAGTGTCATTGGCCCCACAGAGATGTATATATTTTTTTCTCATTTTGAGGACCTGGCCTCATGGGGTAGCGGGGGGGGGACTTTTTTTGTTTTGGTAATTCGGGGGTAAAATGACCGCTATTTTAAAAAGCTATATATGTATATTTGAAATGTACTCTTCAATATCTTTAAAATGATACCCCATTCAAAATTTTTAAAAAATGCGATCAGTTCACTGCCTTAAAAATATAAAATCATTTCACTTATTTAAATGCAAACTAAAACCACACCAATTAACTTCGATTTAATTATAAAAAAAAAAAGTGTATATTTTTATAATTATAAAAACGCTTTAACTATATCAATACTATGACTGACTCCCTACACCAATACTGGTTTATATCTACATATTTATTAAAAACGTTTAGAGGTAGGGCCCGCGCTCGAAAGTTTCCTTATCTCAACTGAGGTTCCTCACCATCACTTATCTCATTAGCCGTCTTCTGTTTGGCCAGGATAATAAAATATTGCAGACCGCAGAGTCCGTGGCGGACAACCTCTTGTCCGCCAAGATTTTCGGTTCCTGTTTAACCGGGCTCTTGGGAATTTTAACTACTAATATGTCCGCAGCGGACTGAAGCCTGTCTGTCGCGGACAGCCACCCAGGCCACCCTCTGTTTGACCAGGATGATGCGTTATTACAGTCCACAGTGCCCGCTTCCTGTTTGACCGGGCCTTGCTTTTGGGTTTGCTTTCAACCTAGGACAACAGACTATTCTTCAGATACAAGCCTCCTGAAGTCTTGTGAATATTGAATATCATTAATGGATTTATTTAACTCAGTTGCTATACTTATTTGTCCACTGATAATATTATATCCCTTATTTTATTCAGCTGGTTTGAATGGTATTTTTGTATTATATATATTTACATTTGTTGGCAGTTTATTAAGTGAGGATTTTTTTGCAGATATGCGTGCGTGCAAGAATATGCCAAAGCTTGGTGCTCGGTCTGTACGCCCACTCACAGAACCCCGGCAACCTTTATCTTTTGTCCTCTCAGAAGAAAGGATGGGAAATTCTGGGCTTACTCTGTGCTAAACAAGACCACTTGTTTCTACTGTGATTCTAGTAATCATTACCTCTACATTTAATGTGTTGACTCATCACACGCACACCTCAATGTTTTATTTATTAAACATTCTTACTTCGGTTGTAATGTCTTTATTACGCTCTATCAACACAACCCGTCTACTGCCAAATGTGTCAGTCTGCTCCATCTCCCGCGCCGCCTTGATCTTATTATATTTTTATGAGTAGTACTTGTCGGATACTCGAGCGTTGCTACGAAAACAATTTACATCAATTCTATTCCGGCATCGGTAAGAAGTTTGGCTTATGATTGAAGGTTATCATAATTTATTACATGTTTTGCCTTGTAAAATACTTAGTATTTAATTCTGCTTAGGGTAGAGACACGTTTTCTTTAAAAGGGGATTGCTCGACTTTTTTTTTTAAATTTGAAAATAATTAAAAAGCATTATTTCGTTCAGGTATTTTATTGTCCCATCACAAATGGAGGGCACTCATACCAATTTATTCCGGATTGACTTTCGAAAGTAATAAATAAAAATTGAGTTTAAAAAAAATAACGTGTTGAGATAGATGGAGAGTGGCCATGTCCCGCCTATGTGAGGAGACAAAGTGATTTTCATTATCCTATGTAAAACATTAGTTAGTTGACAGAAAATCAAGTCGTTGTTAATTTGTCACCTGTAAGTAAAAAGTAGCGGTCGTGGCGGATAGTAACAATTTTTGTTTTATATTTTAAGAAAGAGTTTAGACAGGATGTATTCTTCTCTTACAATCTTATTAGCATCCCATGAGAGAACATTAAAGACACCCGAGTACATGTTATTCTCACTAGCGATGTAATGTCTTGATCACAAAAAGGAGTTTTACTAGAGAATAGTGTATATATTTCTAACGAGAATACGAGTGTATAGTGTATATACCTCTAAGAATAGTGTAATAACCTCTAACAATGCATCTAATAATGTATATTTTACATTATTAAGTGAGATTTATTAAATAAGGTGACATTGAGATATATAGATTTCCTTGACTGGCAACGTAGCCACAACACCTGAGTCGGCTCCAGCCATTATTCCTGCTTGTTCAACTGACAAAGGTAAATGAATAAGACGTCTACCAGTCGGTTTATATATTAATGTAAATTAAATATATTAATCAAAAACATATTTTATATTTATTTATTTATATATATATATATATATATATATATATATATATATATATATATATATATATATATATATATATATAAATATATATTGTTGGAATAACAGATTTTTTCCCAATTTCACCGTTGGTATTATTAAATATTTGTTTTCTTTCTTTTTAATAAAATCATTTGAATAATTATAAGATTTGTTAAAGATATTTTGCTTCAGTATATACAAAGTTGTAGCGGCTATGAGTTGTGGCTGGGTGTAGATAAGTCGGATATCTGTACAGTGAAGAGTCCTGTCGCCTCTTTATTCCTCCTCTTCCTCTTCCTCTTCCTCCTCTTCCTCCTCTTCCTCGGCCTCCTCCTCTTCCTCAGCCTCCTCCTCCTCGGCTTCTTCCTCGGGGGCGGCTAGGTCGAGGTCGTCTTCTGCACCGGCCTTGACTTCTTCCTCTTCGGGGGTCTCAGGGGCGTCCTTCTTCTTGCCTGGTCTCTCGCCGAACCATTTAGGCAGTTTACCTTTAACCAACAGACATCGCATTAAAAGTAGGTCGATGGAAAACGGTGACTGACCTAAACCCATTTTCTGACTCGGCTTAGTGTGTGCATGAATTGAAAACAATTCCGGCAAATGATAGTATTTAAAGCATAGTATTGTACCGCATAAAAATAACCCTAATCCTAATCCAAGTCACAATTTACCTGATATATCGACCTGTTGCTAAGAATATGATAGATTTATCATTTTCTAAGAACAGATAAAAAAAATTATAGATTTAATTCCAATGAATTCTTAATTAAATTTAAATAAACGTAAATGTTTTCATTAGTGAAACTCGACGCCTCATTTCATAATTTAGTCTTCCATAAATACTGGTACTAGCGTTTAAAACATATTAACCCCCTTTCACAAGGAATATAAATATTTGAAAAAATGTTAGAATTGAGAACACCACATACCAAACTTAAAGGAAAACAAGATGTTAGTAACAACTACACAATGGCATATCAAAAGAGTCGTCCAATAGAGAGATGTTCAACTTGCTTCCGACTATAATTAAAAAACTGGCAAATCTAAACTTTAATTGCCCATCAAAAAACCTTAATTTGATCGACGGAGCGACAAAATAGGGTTTTTTGCTTGTCAGGTAGATAGCTCGGTACCGTCTCTATACAAGTTGGACTTAAAAGTTTAACGTGTGTCGACAAATAATTGGGGCCGATATCATAGGTCGGTTATATAATTTCATTCCAAAAAACTCAAGAATTTTGATACTTTCATAAAACATTAGTAAATAGCAAGCAAGCATTAAACTCTTATAAAATACTTATAAAATAAAAATATAAGAGCTTCATGCACGGTTACCTTTAGCGACTGTAGGAAATGCAACGAGTAGTCGGTCGAGGATTAGAGTTGCACTCACGGTTTAGCGATAGTAGGATATACAACGAGAAGTCGTTGGACAGATGTCCATATCGGGCAAATTTGTTTTATTTATTTATTTAATGACTCAAAGACGACAAATAAAACAATAGCATTTAATTTTATTTTTATTGTTTATTTGGGTGCGATGAGCTTCGACAAATAATTATTTTCCAAGGGATTTCCTTATTATTTTATTGAGCTGAGCGAAGCAAAACTTTGCATTTGGTTGGACACATACTCCTCCTGAACGGCTGAACCGATCCGCCCAAAATTCGGTACGGTCATAGTGACCAACCACAGGAAAGTATAAATCTGAAATGGTCCAAATTGGTACACAGGGGTAAGGAGTAACAAAAGTTATGTCCTTCATGATGTATGTCGTTGGAAAGCTCTTTAAGAGTACAGTTATTGTTGTTATGTTCACTTTTGTCATATTTTCATTTAAGAGGGGGGTCAAATAGAAAAACAGGCAAAAAAATGCTTTTTAATTAAAAATTATAAATATCAATATTTTTGATCCGATTTCAGCTGTTAATAAATAAAAATGTTTAATGTTAAGATTAAAATGCACGCTCAGCTCAATATTGCAAGCAGACAACTGCATTGCACACCTAGTTATACGGGTAGCACATGTAAGTTCAGACTCAGACGTGACAAAAACTTACATTTCAACGTCAATCAAATTATAGGTTTTATCGAAAAAAAAAAAAAAAGTCAATCAAAACGAGCAAACTAAATTTAGCTGTCGGATAACCATCAAAATTCGAATTATTTAGAAAAAAATTAATTTAATAAAAGGCTTAAATTTCTAGAGGCTGAACTGTAAGATCACGACCAAAAGAGCAATTCTTTTGAGGAGCGTTAAGCTGTATTCGTTTTGGGGTGTGATCTTAAAGTTTGGCTATGTAAGTATGTGGTCAAGTTGTTTTTAGTTCAAATATGAATTAGCATTGTTTCTGATGGTGTTATTTGTAATAAAGCGTTATGATTTATTAGTTCTAGAGTGTCAACAAAAAGTGCGGCTATGTAAATGTGTGGTCGTTGTTTTTAGTCCTAATTTGAATTAGCATTGATTCTGATGGTGTTTTTTTTTTTGTATTAAAGCGTTATGATTTATTAGTTCTAGAGTGTCTACAAAAAGTGCGGCTATGTAAGTGTGTGGTCTAGTTGTTTTATCCCTTAAAATGAATGCTCATTGTTTATGAAGGTAGTTGTTTATTAACATAAAAGCGTTAGCTTAGCTTGATTTGTATTTAGTGACATGTAATAATGGATGGTACATCCACTTTATATGCACACATATATTTATTTACTTACTGTGAGGTCGGTTTCCAAAAGCGTCGACCTTCTCCGACCACGTTTTCTCCTTGGAAGCCTTGTTCTGCTCTTCAATGCCCTGTTTTTTTTTGTGTTTTTTCGTTTTTTAATATCAAAAGATAAACTATAAATAACATGCCAGAAACCATAGGGCAAAGCATATAATGTACACCTTTTGTCCACTTCATATTGTATAATACAAAGTATGTATTATATAAATATAGAATTCCAAGAAAAAAATTCAAAACATCAACTGTGTATATTACAAATTTGTTTGTATCAATAATAATAATAAAAAATCAAAATATAAGAGAGATGCAAGGTCCCAAAATGCATCCCACTCTGCATTAGCAGTGCACACTATACATTTGTAGATACCAACACTAAAATCAAAGGTTATAGAAAAATAAAAATGCAAATCAATCCAAATCCACTTTGTTTTGTGCAAGACTATTTCATTCCTTCTTTTTTTTCTTCCTCTTCTTTATTTTAACTTACCGGTTTTGCGCTTTGAAAACGTTTCATTCCTGCCTGTCCAAACTTTTTCTAATTCCTCAGATAACAATGTTTCCCATCCCTAAGTAAAGTTTACACATGGATTATACAAATTACAATTACATTTAAAAAAAAAAAAAAATACTTTAAAGAGGTTTATAAATTGTTGGAAACGAATGTGCAAAGTCATTTTGATGCACAGGTGTCGGAGGAGATGACACATTAAATAATATTTTAATGAATGTCGATAAGGTGCAAAATAGATGATAATGTAAAGTAACGATGCGAAATTGCATCTATATGCTCCAAGTATTAGTCCTAGGTATATCGTTTGTCAATACAAAAAGTGATAAATAAATAAAAAAATCAATGGAATTCCTCCGAGAATTCTTGCAATTATTACCAAACAGCAATTTGTTTGCCTTATGCTATCTTTAATACGTATATACTTAAGGGTACTACTTGTACAGCATATAGTTATATAGTTCTTATTTAATAAACAAGAAAAAAGCATAATGGTGAAATGAAATACGAGCTACCAAGTGAATGTATCAATTCCGGTATTCCTGAATTTCCAGTTAACGCGAAATGGCAAAAATCAAACAGAAATATACAAGTTGGCAGCAACAATGAATTTACTGATTTTAATAGCAGTAGAGAGAATCAGCACGCCGAAATATATGAGTGGACCATGAGTTATAGTAAATAAATAATTGCGAACTGATAAGAATAAAACGCGATGTTGTAAAGCCAAGCGTACGATGTTTTTGATGCTAGAAATAAGGTAGGCTTGGCCAAGACAATATGATAAATGTGTAAGATTTGACACATTCACTTGACTAGATCGGTTCATGGAAATAGAATAATAATCTTGGATTACTTACACCCTCGAAGAGCTTCTTCTTGTCGTCGTAGGACCTCGTGTCTACTCTCCTTTCGTACTTTGACGCTACTTGGATTTTAGGCTTTAAAAAGATGGAAAAACACATTATTCATAATAAAATCTCGGCTCGAGTGTTATTGTAGGGAGCATTCAAAGCCCCACATCTCAAGCCAACTCAAACATTTTTTTTTAACTGAAAGATTTAACTGATTGTTGCGTGTGTGGAAACAAAAGTTTCAACTGTACAGTTCTCAGTCCAATTTGTGTGAGCAGCAAAGTGCATTTGGTTTTTTAAGTATTTTTTACAATTTAATTTTTGTGGATATATAATATAGATGTCGCGTACTAAAATCAACCCAGTGATTGTAAATTTTATTGCAATTTATCGATCGGAACCTTGTCTGTGGCAAGTAAATAGCCATGAATATCATGAACGTATAAAGAAGGATGCTGCATATGCCATATTGGTAAAGAAGTTGGGCGAAGTTGAATCTCGTGCTAGAAACCTCAAGGTAACAGTTAACATTTTTTTATAACTGTATCTTTCTTCTTAATCAAAGGAAAAACCAGCTAAAGCAATTTTCGGTACACTGCTTCTGTCATGCTCAAATAATTGAGGAAATCTAATGGTTCTTCGCTTAATTCTTTTAATAAGCTGATGTCCGAAGATTGACTTCGCCTTTGTAAACACTTCTTGCACCACTGTTTACGCTTTTTAAATTTTTTGTAAAATTACAAAAAGTAAACCGAGAGCGGCGAAATCGTTCTGCGCGAAGGATTTAACTGTACTTGTGTGTGCTTCTACAGTGAACAGTTTAAACTGTTCAATTCAAACTGTCAGTTGAAACTGTACGTGTGTGGCCGGCCTTACGGCTCATTTGTGTCTCAAAGCTCTCTTTTTGCTTTTACTCTTTCCAGTCGTTAACACTATTAATATTTTATTTATATTTTATTAACAGTATTGTTTGTATACGTTATTTTCATAGCAAGCTTGAGGAGTTATATGTCTAAGTTCTATATATTTATTAATAAAGAAGATAGGTTTTTACTTACGGGATACTTTCCAGTGAGGGCTCTGAAAAATTAAATCAGTGAAATTAGAATACACCTGTGTACATTTATATAATACATATATTTTGTCAAAGTGAGGAGTTATTATTTTATACAATGAATGAGTATATGATTTAATTGATACTTGAATTGTTAATATGGGTCATAAGGTGTAATAATTAAAACATTAATCCATATCGATTAAGAAACGTTTCGACCCGTCATCATAAGGTCATCATCAGTCTTTATTTCCAAAATGACAAAAAATAATCAGTTAAATTGATGTCTTAGGTTTATATTAGGTAATTCTGATGAAATTTAATAATAAAATTATGATTTATGTTATTGGTAATACTTACTTAATTTGTTGCACAATAAAAGAGAGCGTCAATATATCAGTATCTCTTTAGGTTAATTTATAAAAATATTAATACTGACATCAATTTAACTGATTATTTTTGTTATTTTAGAAATAAAGACGAATGCTGACCTTATGATGACGGGTCAAAACGTTTTAATGTTTTAATCATCACAGCTAAAGATCCATCTACCATATTAACAATTTAATTATAAAGGTGCTGACTTCAACGTATTCTTGATACTTGAAGTGGACAGCGGTAGATGGTTGCGATGTAGCATGGTAAAGTGGAGAAGTATTGCATTCTAATTCGCTGAAACGAAACACTTTCAAATTGATATAATTTTTCAGTGATTTTACGTATTATAATTATATCTGATGGTGTTAAAATTATTCTGTGGTTCATTCACAATGTGAATAAATAAATAAGTCAAAGAAGCTTTGTCAAATACTTACTCGGGGTCAAGTCCCTTTTTGAGAGCTTTGTGCCTCAACTGTTGTTTTTGCCTTTCCTTAAGTTCTTTTAACTAGAACAATATCAAAAAAATAATATTAAAATGTCATTAGCGAAATTAAAATTAATGCATGTAGATGAAAGTGTGTCTGACTCACCCTCACGAGTCTCGGTAGAATGAAATCGCTGTTTTTCTTCCAGAATACCTTCCATTTACCGTCATTTTTTGTTCAATATATATATTTGTCTTCGTCCCGAAGGACTGAACAATTTTGAATGCCATTCATATGAGAACGACAAATTATTTTATAATTTCTTCGGTTAACCGACCTCTCCTGCAAAACTCGTGTAACGCTACGTCAGTGCAACACTTGTCGAAATACTTAATATAAGGAAATTATAAAACGGACTTACGTCGTATTCTTGTCTCTTCTGCCTTTCTTCCAAGTCGTACTTTTCCGTTTCGAGCTTGACTATACAATCCCAAAGTTCTTGGGCTTTAGCGCGGAGTTTATCGACGTTCATGTTGTCTATGGTGAGAGGTTTGATCCTAATGCTGAGGGAAATGCGTTTCTCTTCTTCCAACTGTTCTTTGGTCTTGTTCCTTTCCATGGCGGCTGAGCTGAGAGGTATCTGAAAACATTTCAAATTCCATAAACATATTAGTTACAAACTCTAACCAAAAAAAAAATTTAAATAAATCTGGACCAAACGCATTTCTGTACTCGTTATCGAAAAAACATATTCCCTGAGATTACTCGATGAGGTACGACAAAAATATTAATCAGTCGAGTGAGAAGAGACCCAAAATAGATTGCCTCCTGAGTGAGGCCATCTATAGCTGGCAAATCAGTAGTAATAATGAGTCCAGTTATAACATCCAAACCCATTTGTGATTTACCTTTCCTTTCATTTTCTGCCAGTAGATTAATACAGTCATTACCAGCAGGTACATAAAAAACTCAACAACAGAAATCTAAAACTATTTATTTAAATAATACTAAGAGTAATGAAATACTTACACCGGCTTCTTCCTTTTTGCTTATGGTAAAGTTGGGGCCTTGTTTGCCTTTACCTTGTTCCTGTAATATTAAAATAATTGCAATGTTAGTTAGACATATTTAAATTAGTTTACTGCTCTATAAAATTAAAATAATTTCACTGTAGTATTATTATTTCTATATTGTTATGAATAAACCGAACAAAATATAATCTTTTCACTAGTTCGACCTTGTCTGATAATCAAATTTCCAGGGAAAAAATGTAATCGGTTCGTATCCAGAGTAAATCCCGACCAAGAGTCGCCTTAGGGCTATTGAGATAGAGCTACCCTGTTTTCTATTTGCACTCAATGTACACTATTTACTTGGGTTTTGTCCCTTTTTCATATTTTTATAAGACATACTAAGTTGTTTATTCGTCCTTATCTAATATTTAGTTAAGAATACGTTATTTTATTTTAAACCCGATTTTCTCAGACTTGCATTTCATAATTTCCTTCAAATGTATATTCTTATAACCAGGGCTCGATTTGAGGCGGAACGGCGTTCCGGGACCTCTCTCTCTCTGATAAATAAAAAAAAAAAAATATCGGCACTAAGATTTGCTTTAAGAGTGTGGGTTTATGTGTAAAACTGCTTAAAATGCTGTTTTTGAACGTTTATTTTTAAAAATTTTCCCAGGGGAGGACCCCCGGACCCCCCTTCTATAGGGGGGGGGGGGGGGGAGAGAGGGTAGATTGTAGTTCCGGCACCTCATTTTCTAGAAATCAAGCACTGCTTATAACCGTAAAGATACAATCGATCCAGTCGACAGTAAAGAACTGTATCGTATAAAATATAATTCAGCATTACCTTAAGAGCAGCCATCATGGTTTGCCTCTTCTTCTCGGCCTCCTCAAGACGACGCCTCTTTTCTTCGATGTCCTTCTGCTTCTTCTCTTCAACTTCTCGGACTCTTCTCTCCTCTTCTTGCTTCTTCCTCTCAGCCATCCTCTTCTCTTCTTCTGCGCGCATAACCTAAGCACAGAAACAAATGTCTTTAAGTCCACTAGTGGTGCAGCGGAGACACAGAGGTCTTATTAATGTTCTGTTTCAAAGTACTTACTTTTCTCTTGGCCTGCTTCTCTTTCAGTTTCTTTAGATCTTCTTCTTCCTTGGCCCTTTGTTTGCGCCATTCCGCGATATAGTCCTTTAGCTGCTCGTCCAATGCTGAAGACTTGGCTTCTTGGCGCTATACACATATAGAATTGGGTCATAATTGCATTTTTCGAATAAAATAAAAAAGCAGCAATCCAAATATTTACATTATAAAACATAAAAATAAAATAAAAGCTTATATAATTATTGGATATTATATTATTTCAAGAAAAAAATAATTATATTTATATATTTCATCGGATATATTTAATCAATGGTCGAAAGTACGGCTGAGAGTTCGCCGCATAAACTTATGCGGCAACTCTTACTAGTTTGCCAATACACCACAGAACACAACCGTATAAATATTATTTAAAATAAAATTATATAAAAATTACCTTGACGAATTCAGGGTCGCCATCGCCTCTAAATAAACAAATAAACATAGTGAGATTAATTGTTTAAATACATAAAACAACAATAAAGAGACAATTGAGTTTGCACACAGACACATAACAGTAGACTAATTATTACTCATTCGATTTATCTGAGCGTCACACAAGAGGCGCCGTCGATCTACACATCTAACTCCTACCTGTACTTTCCCAAACCCTTCGTTAGCGTCTCTCGGTCCAATCCAACCCCGTTTCTCGCCTTCTCAGAGGGCCGGGCGGCACAAATACAGTGTTCTCGGTGAACAACGGGTCCGATTTACACTGGACGGAAACAGCCCTCCAGCACAAATCACAGCCGTTTAGTTCCGCTAAAACCCATCACCCGTTTATTACGGGGAACTAGGACACACATTAAACAGGCTTCGACTAGTGTGATCTATTCGCAAGGAATTTAAGAGACTCAGCGGTCAGTGGTGTAATAAGAACTGATCGATAATATGTTTTTTAACAATCCTACCGCATTCTAATAATATTCAAGTCTTAATTAGGATTAAGGGATTCCAATCCCAAGGGCAACCATCTTGGTGCCTTCTATTTTACTATAGACCGATAAACTCGAGCCTATTCCTGATTCACCACATTCATAATACATCACAAATAAAACAGGTGATTCTTCAAGAATTCTAAAACTTTTTTCCCTCCTGTAAAAGTTAATAATACAAATGTATAATTAATAAAACAAATATAATTTATATATAATAAAGATTAATTATCTGTGTGAATCAACGTCCAAGACAATAAAAAATTATAGATTTTCATTAAAGCACCTAGTGACACACAGATGCAATTCCACCTAGTGCTATTTCTAGTTGATTTACCAGCTGTTGTAACAATAATAAGGCACAAGCAGCAAACACAGAGTATACACTTGTACATAATTTTGAATGTATGAGTACATGATATATGTGTGTAAATGGTGTTATCGGCCTCATTCCAATGTCGACATATTTCATTAAATAGCTTTAATTAATTAATAATTTCTTTAATTAATAGCTTTAATAATATAAATTTGTATATATAAAAAAATGCGCAAGCTTTAATGACTATCAGTTGATTGATGTAACTGTTCAGTCTGTTGCTGTTCATGTAACTGTTTCAGTTATTCGCAAAAGCAAATAGAAACCAAAATCAATGAATATCTCAATGAATTTTATGAAACATGTTGGTTCTAGTTAATTTATATGCCATAGGAATTAGTAAAATAATAGCACTTATTCCGCCCTACTACTCTTGCAAACTAATGGCTAGCTGCCCTTGTAGTGAATTCACCAAAACGTAGATTTTCATGAAAAGAGTAGTATATATATATTATTTTTTTATTTTTTTATTTATTTACATAAGTAAAACCTTTGCATCATCTTGCGAAATTACAAATCTCAAATGTACTGGCATAAAACTTCAATATTTATATGATTGCGTGAGTGTGAGTGAGTGCTTTACATTAATCCATAATTTATTTACTAATAATTTTATTTGAACAAATAAAAATAAATAAATAAATGCAAGGCTAAATTATTAAAGAAAATGGCACATAGCAGGTGTAAAATGATATACCTAAATGAAATATTAAACTATTAAAATCAGTTTCCATTTTTTTTTTATTTTAGTTAAGACAAGCAACGGATGTTCAAGAAAAACAAATGTGTGTGTGTAAATAATTTATGTTGGATGTTAAAGCTGTGCAGATGTATTTTATTGGTTGTCAAATAGACAGATTGGCCAATTGCTACAAATTAATTAAACAATTATTTTACCAGTGATAATAATAAATAAATAACGTCAAATGAAATTGTAAATGACAAAAAGCTGCAAGACAATTTACAACCAAAACAAATTTAAAAAAAAAAAATACACATGCAAAAAACGAAATAGACTTACTTTTCAGATTGTCTACGCCTATAATGGACAAAAAGAAGACATTAGTGGCTCTCAAAGGGTACTTGTTTGTAATTGCATGAGGATCGCTACGAAGATATTATCTAGCTTTTTCTCAGATATAATTCTAAAATGAAAATGGCTTTCCTATTTATTTTAACGAGATCTCTTTTCTTAAGGCATCGATCAGATGGTACTTTATACGTTCGACAAAAAAGTTAAAATATATATTACATAATATGAGCAAGGCTTGTGTGTTGCCGTAGTAAAATCAAGTTTGTAAGAAATGAAATGGTAAAATAAACATTTTTATACATATCTCCAACCGGACAACAACACCTATCAAATTGTGAGTATACTTTTTTTTAAATCGAGCTAGTTTTAATGCTATCGACTTTCCTACTCGCATCGATCATGAGCTTGGCATTCAATTCTATGGGCCGTGCAGTTAAAATTATCCTGCTTCACTGACCACCTATATTCAGACAAAGCTTAACCAAGTCAAGAAAAGAGATATATTATGAATAATGTTTTGATTGTAATTTATTAAAAATCAGGTTTGGGTTAAACTAGGCTTTTACCTAGGTGTTAAAGGGATAAATTGTTTTTCCATTGTGAAGCATGGATTATCAGTTTATCTGCTGATGAAACGTGCCACCAACTAGACATCTCTTCTGACCTTCACCACCTAGGCATAAGCAGGATTAGGATACAGAAGAGATGCTAGACATCTCTTCTGAACTTCACCACCTAGGCATAAGCAGGATTAGGATATAGAAGAGATGGTAGACATCTCTTCTGACCTTCACCACCTAGGCATAAGCAGGATTAGGATACAGAAGAGATGGTAGACATCTCTTCTGAACTTCACCACCTAGGCATTAACAGGATTAGGAAACAGAAGAGATGATAGACATCTCTTCTGACCTTCACCACCTAGGCATTAACAGGATTAGGAAACAGAAGAGATGGTAGACATCTCTTCTGACCTTCACCACCTAGGCATTAACAGGATTAGGATACAGAAGAGATGGTAGACATCTCTTCTGGCCTTCACCACCTAGGCAAAAGCAAGATTAGTAATGGTCGGAAGGACCGTTGGGCCGTAAACAGACTCAGACCAATAAACTGTAAACACTGTATTATTCACTTGAACATAAAACAACTTGCCACTCTTGTAGAATTATTAAATAAACTTGTTGAAGTTACAAGTTCACAAAAATGCATCAACAAATATTCTCTTCTTATCAACCATTTATCCTCTACGTTTCTCACTTTAGTCAAAATCATCTTAAAAATTATAGTAGCACACACGCATTTATTAAACTTAAAATATTGATTAAACTTGTGTTATTGCGCAGAGCAATTATAGGTTTTAGTTTGGATTAAAAATGCTGATTTCTAGTTGGTCTGGCCAGGGTTTTAAACTATACACATATATTCCAACTGTTGCTCCATAAGTTAAAAAGCATTATTATATTTTTTTGTCAGATAAGATACTTTGGACACAAGATTAGTTAAATATAATTTTATTTTAAGCTGGTGATCAAGCGTGAGGATATTTGCGTAGGAAAAAGGGCCGATATCTATTATCATTTTACGACGGCGGACTTATCTTTATCTGTTGTATTGTTGTTGGTTTTAATTCGAGATCTTGGGTGAAAAAGGCTGGAAACGGTCGTCTATTTGAGTAAACCGGGGCGATGTGTTTAGCGGAATACACCCGAAACCAAATATCAGCCCACCTGATAATTTCTTTAGACCGAAATAAGTCTATGAAAATTAGTTTTTCCGTGGTAGGCTGTGAAATAGTAACTTTAGAGCCTAAAAAACATAGCTAAAATCCATTTTTTCATTACGTGGACTTAAAAAATCTTTTCATTACTCCTAGCTGTAAAGAAAAAATCTTTTACGTCCTAGGCACTAAAAGATTTTTTCTTTACGGCGGGTAGTTGTCAAAACTTCCGTTAGTAGTGCTGCAGTCTTTGTAGAAATGCTTCTAGTACGATAAAAATCCGCTAGATGTCAATGCGTTTTATTTATCTTTTCTTATAGTGTAACCTCATTTTAAGGTTTCTTTTTTTAAGTCTTAAGTATGTACTAATATTTGTTATTATTATATATTGATTAGTGATTAATATTTAATGTTTTTTCATTGTCTGCTACCTCGGAAAAAATAGCATATGCTACGCGACTTTGAAGTGTTTTTTCTTTACCTTGGCAATATTTACTGTCTCGCTTCGCTCGACAGTAAATGTAATTGCCGCGGTAAAGAAAAAACTCACTTCACAGCCTTGTAACATAATATACTATTTTTTGCACTCCTTTACTGGTAAGTAAGGCCAGAAAAGGTGCATAATTAGTGCAAAGACTGTTATAAACCAACGTTTGATTTTTTTTATAGATAAAGTTATTAAATAGACTGTATCCAACTCGTCTACACTAAATACGTGTTTTATTTTTCTTACCGAATCTAGCTTACTCGGCTAGCAGAGGTTGTTCCATTATCCTAGTCCATATTTTTACGATTACCAAGTTTTAAACACTTAATTTAGTAAAATAAAAAAATAAAATAAAAAATACATTAAACTATTAACAACTACAACTCAAGAAAAACCAAGGTTCAGTCAACCGTGTTAAAAATCGGTTAACATAAACAATTAATAAATTATAATAATAGTTATATATTATAATATACAGACTAAAGAAGTATTTTATACAACAAACTTTAATATAAATTCTACTAAGTTGATAAAAAAAAAAAAAATAAAATAAAATAACAATGAAATCTAACGCCTTTTGTCGGTTTCCATTATCGTATATTGTCAAGCTTTATACGACTAAATCTTTACTCTCAAAATATATATGATCAATCAAAACATTGTCTTTCATTTAGTTTAAATTTTGTAATCTATGTAAGTTGTAGTGAAATTATACAATGTGAAGAGATATTTAAATTGTATTTTTTTTTTAAATCCACAGCTTTGGCCGATTTAAATTCGAAAAATTTATAGATTTGTGAGTGTTTAAATGATAAATGGAGTATCTTATTTTGTATATTATATAGAAGTTTTTGGTAAAAATGGGTGATAATTTAATTAGATGGTAGTCTTACTAAAAGTACCCTCACGAAATCTATAACCGGCACTACTCGTGATGACTGGTTTAGTCTACGTATCAGCTGTCGTATTTCACCGCCTGGTATTTATTGTCGACGGATATTGCGGGAAAAATGTATTTTCTTTTCTTGGCGTCTGCTTAAGAAAATAATTTTGTGGGTGTGACAGGGAGAAAGGTATAAAGAAGGTAGTGGGTAATATAAGACTAGTACTAGAATGTCTACGAGGCCGCGCGGGTCCTGTTCCGCGGGCACACAGGGTTAGGCCGCTACGTGTTACTAAATATAGCTAGCCTAGGCTTGTCTTTTAATAAGCAAAGTCGGTTCGACCTGGCAAACAAATATTCTGTAATAAACACTTACTCGGTCTTCTTTTGGCTGGGCTCGGGCTGACTGATACGATCAACATAGACGTTATTTTGGTGATATATTTGTCGTTCAGGGGCAACAAAAGAAAAGTAAAAAAATCAAATTAATTTACATGATTATATGTTGTTTGTTTACCTCAAATACTTCACAGTAGTGAGTGTGGTTTTGAAACTACAAAGATAACTGTGTGTAGCAAAACTTTATCTTTTTCGTTAATCGAATTTATTACTATTTTACTGTTACATTAAATCTTAAATTATTATATTTTATAAATCGTTAAAACATTATTTATATATTTACTGCAATACGTCAAACGTATAATAGATAATAGTGTTATTAAACATTTTATATGTTTAGCACTATCTTTTCAAATTTAATTTTTTATAAGATTTTTTTTAAATATAAGAATGTTTATATTTGAAAATGTTTGTCTAATTCTACTAATAATGGATCTTCTTGTTATACTTACGTCTCTTCTTCTGAATCCCTGAAATTTAACAATTATATTTCATGAAGACCAGCTTTATATTATATACACATTAATCATGTTGAAACAGAAAAAAAATATATAAATACATTCAAGCTATAAAAAAATGTGTTATTTTTCTTGACATTATTTTTTGTTCTCTTTCATAAAAATTAAAAAAAAATAAATATATATAAAAAAAAAAAAAAATCCGAGCAGACACCATTGGTACAAAATCGTACTGGACGCACACATTCAATAACAAAAAACCCAAACAGAATAAGCCATGATGTGATATGAAAGAGATTATGTGAGACTTCGTGAAACGGACGAAGCCTGAAGTTCGTCATGCTATTTCAATAGCGTTTTCGTAGATTTCAATGAGTATAAACATGGATGTGATTATAATGTGTAATGAGTGAGAATAAATATGTGTACGGCCTTCTAAATATTTGGCAGGCTTTTAGAAGACCGTTGACATGCAATATTCGTAACATATTGACAGATACATAGCTATTCACATCGTATTTAGTTCCATGCCCTATTTGTAATTACTAGATTAAAGTCGATTCTTTCAGAGAGGAGTATGCTATGCGATGAGAGATTATACTTGTCCAATTCAAAAAATGTATATCACGCTGCATAAAACTAGCAGTTTTATTGTTAGTAACCCGCTAACATCTTTTATCATAAAACTAAGGTATAATATCCGATTTGACTTTATTTTAAAAAAAGCAATTCTCAGGTGTAGTTCTTTCCAACAAGACTACATAAAAAAAAGGGACGATTAACGTAGAAAAAACCGAGAGCCTCTTTTATGTCCCCCTGCTCCATCATTATTTATTATTATTATTCACTTTAGTGGATATTAAAACTAAATGTTAAACGTCTTGGTCGAGCCATTACTGCGTTTTTTCTCAACTAAAATCTAACTTCAAATATATCAGTTTTCAAAATACTGTAATTACTTGTATAATTTGCTACTAATGGAAAACAACTTGGGTTTCGGAAGGTAAGCACATAGACAGACGAGCAAAAATAAAAACAGTAAGTCGACACTAATCGTAATGGGACACTAATCGCAATGGGACACTAATCGTAATGGGACACTAATCGTAATGGGACACTAATCGTAATGGGACACTAATCGTAATGGGACACTAATCGCAATGGGACAAACTGATAACTGTAACAGAGCAACTGAAAAACAGTAATCTTATGATAAAGACACAGTAGTAGTAACAGTAGAGACAGGTAGAGTAAACACGATAATCTTAGCATAACGAATCATTAGTAGTAACCCAATTAAACCTATCTAAGAGACGTCCCTGAGATTTCCTTTTGTTCAAATGTTATCCTATCCATAAACGTTTCATAGATTACCCTATCACCCCATTTTGAGTGTCTTATTGGGTCATCCTAACGATAGCCATGAATCATTGGCCAGAAGTAGGCCCATTAAGAATATCCTATGGATATCCAATTAAGGGTATCCTATGGATATCCATTTGAGGTTACTCTAACACATTGTAAAACATATATATCTAGTTTTGTATTCTTGCAAATAAGTAGATAGAATTGTTGGTTTTGTTATTCAATTTATTTCTAAATTGAAATTGATTCGAATAGACGGAGAGTATTTTACTGTGAGTTAAAAATAAAGTTATATTTTCAAAGAAAAGCTTTTTGCGTATATTGCGTATATTAAACAAGTTAACAGATTAATTAGAAGAGGACTTATTTCGTTGTACAAACGATTTTGTCCGAGTATTGAAGCTTTGAAAAAATCTGGAATATTAAAAAGAAATTTAATAAGTTTTGGTTTTTGTTTAAGTACCCATTATGCTTAAGTACCAATGGGTAAAGTCATCTGTGGATATCCTCTGGATGTTAGAAAGGTGGACATCAGGTCAGCCATAAGGTGTCTTTTTAGCATGCTTTCTACCATCCACGGCATGTGCCAAAATATCAAGTGACTGGTCCTATGGATATCGTATGGACAAAGACATGCTACTTTGGAACAGTAGTGACGTCGATTTAATGCAATAATCATTGAATGAAATCCTGGTAGTAGAAACAGCAGTAACACGTGGAGTTAAAACAATAATATTAGCACAAGGGGGAATAGTGATTAAGGGACTAAAAAATAGTACTAATATCAACGGGACCCTCTAGGAATAGTAACGAAAACGTTGCAAACATTATTGTACTGCTATTAGTATTGTTTATACCGTCTTAAGACACATAAGAAGTAACATTGGCGACAGGTAATAATTTTAGCAAATTTTAAAATACAACATTTATTTTCGGGATTGATTAATAAAATTTAAATTTGTATTACCATGTAATGGAAATAATAAATTAAATAGTAAATGTTCAACGGATACAGTAAATAAACAAAATACAATGATAAAATTTAACCGATTATTTAAATATGCCATCCAGTATAAAATCGGCTATAAGCTCTTGTCACCTCAAAAAAAGTACAAATTTATAATTCGAGTCGAATTAACCGAGTACTCGGCGTACGTTAGTAAAAATATACGCCGAACACTCGGGCAATCTAAACAAATAGGTTAAGGTCATATGTGAAAAGGAGAAAGACGGCTCTTAAAAAAATATATTTATATAATTAACAGAAAGGGGTGTGGAAAAAGATATGCAAGGGATGTGAAAGGACGAATACTGAAGTGTAGGGTAGCAATATTTCTCTATTGTTGTTACATTCTGAAGGTTAGCCTGAAGCAAACTAATCTCAAAAAAGTACAAATTTATAATTCGAGTAGAATTAACCGAGTACTCGGCGTACGTTAGTAAAAATATACGCCGAACACTCGGGCAATCTAAACAAATAGGTTAAGGTAATATGTGAAAAGGAGAAAGACGGCTCTTAAAAAAAATATATTTATATAATTGACAGAAGGGGGTGTGGAAAAAGATATGCAAGGGATGTGAAAGGACGAATACTGAAGTGTAGGGTAGCAATATTTCTCTATTGTTGTTACATTCTGAACGTTAGCCTGAATCAAACTAAGGGATGTGAAAGGACGAATACTGAAGTGTAGGGTAGCAATATTTCTCTATTGTTGTTACATTCTGAACGTTAGCCTGAAGCAAACTAAGGGATGTGAAAGGACGAATACTAAAGTGTAGGGTAGCAATATTTCTCTATTGTTGTTACATTCTGAACGTTAGCCTGAAGCAAACTAAGGGATGTGAAAGGACGAATACTGAAGTGTAGGGTAGCAATATTTCTCTATTGTTGTTACATTCTGAACGTTAGCCTGAAGCAAACTAAGGGATGTGCAAGGACAAATACTGAAGTGTAGGGTAGCAATATTTCTCTATTGTTGTTACATTCTGAACGTTAGCCTGAAGCAAACTAATCTCATTGGTCCTCATGGCTAACAAATCCATTGCACCAACCTCATAAAACACTGACCTATTTCAATGATATTGTAGTTTGACATTAGAATTGCATCAAGATTTGTATCTCAGATCAAATGCAGTTGATTAGGCTGTGATAAGCCATATTTATTTAAATTTTCTTATTTATTAATCTTTTGATTGTACGAGTAGTCAGTCTACTGTACCCCTTTGACCTTTTTTGGCTTTCCAATAACCTAAACCGACAGTGTACACAAACACCGAATTTCTTGACGGCAGAACTTCTCCACTTGGTGGTTTGATCGGAGGGGAGGCCCCTCCACCGACTCGAGGCGGGGTGAAACGGAATCCGGTTAGAAATAGCCCTAGTCGGCAGAGGAGGGGTACCTGAAATTAGAACGCACCGGGGCGCATGCGCCCTACAGACTACCGCCTTTTCTCCTAAATCTATCCTATTTCTTTTTAAATATCTTTTTAAAATTCATATATATAACTTTTCACTTGATCAGAGGTTTCCGAAGTCCGTGAAATTTATCAGCCTAAATTTAAAAAATATTCTAGAAACCTAAAAAGAATTTAAAATTAAATTATTAAATAAGTTGAGTTGACCGTTCCAAAAATAGCTTTGTTACAGCTCGGCATACGGACATATTTGGCATTGTTCCCACACACCCGAATAGTACAGGCTTCTGCCTCCCGGATTATGTTTCGTAGATTCGTATTCGGCTTGTCGAGGTAATGACAAGAAACATTCGTACAAGACCGAGACCACTAACTCGATCAAAATCCTTTTAATTACTAGGCACTGACTTCTTCTAGTCCCCTGTCAATTTTAAAATTAAACAAATCAGGCATGTGAACTAATTACTCAGTCAAAATAATATATCTGCTTAATTATTAATTCAGTTTTTTAAATAAATAACAAGACATGTCACAGCAGGCAATAATTCTCATCTCTCTTCGTTTAAAAAAACAATCCAATATCTAAATGAAATGTGACATGAGCAGCAAGACAACAATGCCAATTGAACAAAAATGCCAGAAATGCAGGTCATTAAAAAAAATGCTATAAATAAAAAATTAAAACAATTGCATGGCAATAATATACAGGGAATGAAATAAATAAATATAAAGACCTGTTGCCAAAAATAAAGTAGATTTTATATCATAATAATAATTATCTTTATAACAATCAACCTATAGAAGAAATATGTACCTTTCTAGTAAAAATAATTCCGTAAAAATAAAAAAAATATATTAATCATACTATTCAGAAGAGAAGAAATTAAAAAAAATATATATGTATATTTGTGTGTGTGTGACTGATTAGGTTTAAATGGAAGAGTGTGATAGTTGAATACTTTGACTGAATAGTTGAATACTTACGAATATTCCTCGTCCGACATGTTGATTGTTTAATAAGACTCGATCAGCAGCTAACGCCTACAAAACACAATTGAATTTCCCGTTAAAAATTAAAATATATTAAATATTTTTTAATGTATAAAAATGAATAATATATTTCTAAAGGTATATTAAGTTTTATTAAAATAATTAAGTCCACGTTCTATCATAATAAACTACACGACATTAAATTATATTGAATATTCGATTAAATTATTTGTGGTTAAACGTTTGTGAGGAAAACGCTAGAAAACTTACAGAAGATTACAGGTCGAGCCTGCCGTACGAATGTTGACACGACAGTGATCTGGCTAGTCGTCCAGCCTCGGCCAAATCACCTTTGTTTCGCTTTACCCCCTCCCTGCCTCCCTCCCCCTACTTCGCTCCTCTAGGGGAGGCTCACAAAGCCTTCATCTTATATTACATCTCCTCATATCGGGCCACCTTACCACTATTTAATATTTTCCCCACAATATTTATTTAAAAGAATAAAAATTAGTTTGTTTAATAGGTTATAATAACTTTTATTTCATGCTTAGTCCTTAGAATTTTATTTAAATTATACACACACACACACACACACATGTATATATATATATGTATTTATTTATTTATATGTATTGTATTTATGTCAAGCCCTCCTTTCTTTAAAACAGAATTTAAATGCTTTCTAGACTCAGTTGGCTGAATGAGACCGTGCACTGTGCACGTGCACGCAAACCTGAGACTAGGGTAAAACACATTTAATTCGTAACTCTCGTTACTAGATTCGTTGTCGAATAGGAATAAGGCCTCTTTTGGTCTTTAGATTCTCGGTTACCGTGGTTAGTCTGTCGATGCATCGGTTAATCGAACCGGGGTGTTTCGGTGCAGTTTTAAGTACTGGGTTTTTGCAACCCGGATCTTGATCCGGCGATGATTCTCGTCGACCAGTAAATTTCCCCTTCGCCTGACTTCCGGAAAAAAGACGTTACCGAGGGAGGGCGTGCTTCATTCTCTGGGAACCGGTAGTGTCGTAGTCTCGACAGTACGAGTATTCCCTCTGGTTTCTGCGATTCGGGTACGTGTGTGCCTTCCCCGAGAATTTCGGCAGGAGTAGTCGCAAAATATAGGATATCACGTACTTTGAAATGTAATTTTTCTCTTTGGAATTTTACAAGAGAAGAGCCTTTTAGCTCGTCCCAGGTCGAAGCCAAAAAGCCGTTCAAACTTCGCTCGTGCTTCTTTCCAACGCATTATTTTTTCTCCAATGATCGAATGAACTATCAATTTATTAAATTTCAATATACCATACAATAATAAGAATTTTATACATTAAGCTTAAATATGCCAAGGCAGTACCTGTTTTCTCCAAGGAATCCGATTAAATTTAAACGTTGTTTTAATTCGTGAAACCCTTGACAGAGGAGGAAAATGGTTCTGTACGAATCGTTTTTACAGTAATAGAGATAAACAAAGTGTTTAGTACGGACTAGGAGTCGATACCTCCCACCCCCCTCCTATACAAAAATAATTAAACGAGCTGCACAAAAGGTAATGATTCCGATTGTTTAGAAAGAAACATTAACCTAAATATGTTACCGTCTGGAAAATTTAGTAAGTTTTACTTGACCGTAATAATATTTGGTACTTTGGACATATAAATTCAAGTTGCTTCTACCGAGCGCAAAGCACTTCTACCTGCGAAGTATTTATTATATTTCATTAGAGAGTTTAGCCAGGCCGGCTGAGGGTCGGGTCCAGATCTACATTCTCCATTTTCCCTTGATCTAATTATTTAATAAAATTACACCCCTACTGTCGAATAAAATAGTAATTATTATGCAAGGTTCGTAAAAATAACGTTAAATTAAAAGAGGTACAAAAAAAAGTAAATTAGGAGCGTGGTCGAGAAATGTGTGGCGAACCAAAACTCCGGATCATAATAATATCATAATTTTTAACCATTGGTAAATAATTTTTATATGCTTTACTTCGCGGAAATTTTATATAATTTAAAATACTAGTGACCAAAAGTGAAATATTCTAGACGTAGGTTGTTATGTTTATAAGTATAAAAATATTCAGTTGAACCAGTGTTTTTAACATTGAAAAAGCATTTATTAAATTTGAAGCCGAGCCATATACTTGCCCGACTTACATATATATATATATATATATATATATATATATATATATATATATATATATATATATATATATACATATATACATATATATATATATATATATATATATATATATATATATATATATATATATATATATATATATATATATCCATATCTATATGTACATTTATATTTCCAAAGGTGAAAACTGAGCCGCGCTCAATGCGCTTATGCGGCCAGTAAGCAAATCTAGATCTAAGGCTCTAATTTGCTGTAAGGTTTAATGTAAAATTGTATATTATCCACTGTATTTTATTAAATAATATATATATATATATATATATATATATATATATATATATATATATATATATATATATATATATATATATATATATAACGCTGCCTCGTAAGCTTCTAATAATTCCTTTTGTTAAGTTGTCCTAATAAAAAATGGCATTGATCCAAAACGACAGCGATGTACTAAAAATTTCCTAAATATTATAGTTTACTTGATTAATTTGCACTAGCTAACCGACGAAAGACCTTTCAGCTTCAATAATAATTTAACAGGGATAAGAAGTTATAAACGTCGTCTTGGCCGACCAACAAGCACGATATCAATTAACTAATTATAAACTCACTTGAGCACTGCGTATTTAAACCTTCCCGGGTCCAGGTTAGCACTTGCTCAAATCATTGAATAAGCTATAATGGCAGATCACTTAATTTGAACTGTTATGACCAGTCGACAGTTTTAGAAGAAGTCGAACAGCCGAAAGCGGCGACCCCGTTTACATTAAAAAAGAACGTTATACGAATGGGTCTAGAGTCGTCGGGATCTCTCAGGCTCCACTTACATATGAATCTCGTCTATATTTAGAATGTTTCATGGAGCCACGCCAAGTTTACAATAAAACTGTTTTAGCCGCCTCCGGTTGTCACAAGGGCTACGTACCATCGGTTCGCGTTAAGGGTCCAGACGGTATTACTTAGACGCAATGCAAGCGTCAAATTACGAGGAGCGCTTGCCTTGTTCTCTTCGTATGTTTCCGTCGGATCTGAATCGACTGCTATCTTTCGTTTTAGTCAAAGTAATGTTTCCTAACTGCAAATTGAAGTCGACGCATTTCCGGATCTAGGCAGACTTAGTGGACCTATTCAGGAAGCGCGAACAGGACAACAATATTCCCGCAGTATTATGATTTCATTAGTACTTTCCAGAAGTCACGGAGGTACCATTGCACCGGTGGAAGTTCCATTGCCTTACCTACAGGCGGAGGTACCATTGCACCGGTGGAAGTTCCATTGCCTTACCTACAGGCGGAGGTACCATTGCACCGGTGGAAGTTCCATTGCCTTACCTACAGGCGGAGGTACCATTGCACCGGTGGAAGTTCCATTGCCTTACCTACAGGCGGAGGTACCATTGCACCGTTGGAAGTTCCATTGCCTTACCTACAGGCGGAGGTACCATTGCACCGGTGGAAGTTCCATTGCCTTACCTACAGGCGGAGGTACCGTTGCACCGGTGGAAGTTCCATTGCCTTACCTACAGGCGGAGGTACCCTTGTCTTACTCTCTTGTCATTTTAAACAACTCTAAATTCATACAATCAAACTTATCACAAAACTCATTTTTACAAAAGTGAGAGAACATTTGGTTGCTATCAACTCTTGCCCTGTAAAAATGGGCCGGTCAAATAAAAACTAAGTTTTCATTCTCTTTTGCGATATTTCATCCCCACTTGGGCCAAGCCCATGTGGGGCTTAATAATGGCCAATATGTTGTATTTTTCTAAATCATGTAAGAGTTAATGTTGTTACTAATTTTTAATAAATTACGATTTTAGCTGAAAAATGGTCCAAGTGGGGTTGAAATATCGCAATAGGGAATGAAAACTTAGTTTATATTTAAAGCCGTAAGACCAAGGAATGGAATTCTGAATACTAATGTCTTCAAGTGTCTTTGCTAAGTTATAGTTGTTATAAAATTGGTTATTGAAAATTATACTTAAATAATATAAAATTAGACACTGAAATTTAACACCAGCTTAATATAGATTATTGCCGCTTTACGCATAGAATTTTTTTTTTTTTTTTTTTTTTGGAAATCCGGCTAATAAGACCACATCCGACCCTTAACAAAGCTTAAAAGTAAATAACGTTTGGTTATCGTTTGTCGCGGCTCTAACTGAGGTAGTCTAAAAAGAGGTCGAACTGCTCGAGAGAACATGCAAGGCCGGATTTAGGCATTGGTGACATAGGCGCCCGTCTTGGGACCCCTACGACAAGGGGGCATTCACCACTAAGGATAGAGCAAAAAATCAAATCAAAAATGATTCCGTTAACTTTGGTAAGCTTTTAAGTAATACCTTCGTAGTTATAGAGGACACGACGAAAACACCTGCACACATTTATGAAAATGTTTAATTTGAGACGGCACACCCAAGACTGCCACGCCGTGTGTCGGCGTGGCTGTCACTACTCCAGGCTCCACTCGACTTCTTGGTGTTGGTAACGATACCGGATTTGAAAGACGGAAAGGGCAATGCATCACTTCAATTCACGTAATTTTTCAGTCAGTTTGATCAAGGATTTAAGAAAACGATCATCAGCCATGAGTGGTGGATGTATAAAGCGCTTATAAAAAAGGATTTTAAGGTTTGTTTTCTCAATGTAGAAGTAGTACTGCAAATGAATTTAGCCCTCAAATACGGAATAAGAAGGGTAATAATATGGTAGCATTGTAGACCGTTCAAAAACAAGTGAAATAATGATGACTATTGTCATGACTTGTTTAGCTGTACGAGTATATGTGTGAAACGTATTTAATCAATAACAGATATTCTTATAATCTTGAGTACAAGCATCCATTAATCCGAAAAATTGCGGAAATAAATCAGATAGTTTTGATATTTGTCACAGTAGTTTTAAAAAGTCTTTTAAAAATTCTGAGGGGAGTTATGGCCGCCATTGGGTCCAATTTTGGTAAATCTGTACTATTTGGCCCACCTATTTCTCATTGTCCAATTTACTTTCCATTTTTTTTTTTTTTTTTTTTTTTTCTTTTTAACAGTTCCTTATTACATTATAAAAACGATTCCGGCTGTAACATCTCGATAATTCAATAGTTGGTTTTTTTTCTTTAAATATGTAAAGCGTCACTTTAAGTTTAAAAAAATTGTAATTAAATAGGAAAATTAGAAATTGGTGGGCCAAATAGTGCAGATTTACCTCAATTTTTTTTTTTTTTTTTTACAAATATCTAGAAACAATATTAGTTTTACCAAAAAAGTCATCAAGACCATTACAATTGCTTACAACTTACATCAAAGGACTATTTGATTTTATTGATACAACTAACGATGATGGAGATATTTGCAGCTAATCTCGCCTGCAGGGCGCTAGAAGAGTTACATCTAAATATTTAAGTCTTGAATTCTTAAAATATTTCACGAGAATTAGATCAACCCAAATCATCAAGATAGAGTTAGATCAACCCAGGGAGCAAAATACTTGAACCAGGGAGCAAGGCTACTGAACGTGCTATTTTGGTCTCCGTTCACGCCCACCACTTCGAAATAAACTGGCAAAAATGCACTCTTACCAGAGCAGCTTTCTTCCAGTCGATTCAACTAAAATAAAAATAAAGTACCGGTGTGGAAATCCCACACATGACTTCCATGAAATGTTGTGGTGTCAATACGTGAGCAAGAGAGAACTCAGTGTAAACTACATCGTACAATTATTGCACACGATATTAGAGCTCAAAGTCGAAAATTTAACAAAAAACTGAAAAACATGTCTCTATTTAAGGTAGAAGGGATGGTCCTACGACAAAAAGTCATAGGACCAAAGTTGTAGATCTTTTAAAATCAGTTACCGCTGGTGTTATCCGCTTTTCGATACGACTTACAGTTTAGCCGCAATTTGGTTCCGAAATAAATCGGTCAATTATTTCGAATAATATAAGAGCTCAAAGTCGAAAATTTAACAAAAATGACTATTTAAGGTAGAAGGGATGGTCCTACGACAAAAAGTCATATGACAAAAGTTGTAGATTATTTAAAATTGGTTAAACTGGTGTTATCTGCTTTTCGATACGACTTTCAGTTTAGCCGCAATTTGGTTCCGAAAAAACCTTTAAAAAAACACTAAAATACCAATATCTCCCAAACCGCTTGTCCGATTTTGCTCAAAAAGTATAGGTACAATCTACCATATAGGACACATATATACCCCAAAGGAAATTGAAATCAAATAAAGCCTACTAAAGTTATCGTCGACAGACCGATTTCGTGCTTAAGTGACTGTAGCTCCGAAACGTCGTGAGCTACGATGTTCGGGTTTGCGCCATCAGTTTTTCCGTCCAAAGTTTTAAAAAATGCCGAAAACCGCATCTCAATACGATGTCTTGAAGCGATGTTATAAAGGTTTTAAGTTCCGAACGAACGTACGTACGTACGTACGTACGTACATACATACGTACGCACAGACATACATGTATATGAAACGGATTTCAATGATACCCCCGGGTCCGTAAGACCCCTCCTTCACAGAGATCTCGGAATCACGTTTTGGAGGGTATCACCATACTTCCATTTTCATGGAAGTAAAAAATGAATTAATTAAATAGAATTTTATTTGACGATAATCTCGCACTTATTGAGGGTTTATAGAATAATAATTCACAGCAATAACTTTAGTTTAGTAAACTACTATGCACTTGTCTTAATTTCAGTTACTAACCAAACTCGTGTTTCCCATTTAATCCCAAGCATTATATTTAATTTGTGTAAAAAGTAATACAGGGTCTTGTAACATATTTCATCGGTTATGAAATATTCATTAGCAACCTAATCTAAGTAGCTATAAAATTCGAAACTCAAGAAATACCTGCATCGGATCTTGTGAGAAAATATAGTACGCCAAGTATCAGTTGCAAATATAACATTAAATAAATATGCCAAGAAATGCTTTCAGCACAACAATGTTAATTAATATAGGTCTGTGACTCTCTCTCTCTCTATATATATAATTATAATTATAAATCAAAATATAATTAAAGAAAAGGGAGGCAGACAAGACAGAGAAAAATAGACTTCCACTGTAAGAAATTCTTTCTGTATGAAAGACTTGAAATCCATCACGTCAAAGATATTTTTTTCTACTCGAAACCTCTTTCATTATTTAAGTTACTTATCTATTAATATCTTTTGATAGTAAAAACATTGACTTATTGGTGGTGTTCTTATCGTTTGCTTTCGTAAAGAACAACTTATTTATTCTAATTCTAATATTTTATCCTGTTTTTTCGCTTTGTTCTTTAGGCCAAATGAATTTAATTGTGTGTCACTGAACCTATATTTGCTCTGCTTTTGGCGAAGTGTATTTTCTCCTTGAGTACCGCAGGACCTTTGTTATTTTTTTTTTTTTTTTTTTGAGTGTGTTTAATATGTCTTATATCTTGAAACAATTACACAGTGACATAGTGGATAAAGGAAGGAGTTGCAAGATCAACATTGGCTTAATACCTAACAGGGGCGTATATAGAAAAAAGTTTCGGGGGAGGCTGAGGATCATCCGGGGGGGGTTATAAAATAAAAGGTAGAGAAAATGCATGCAGCCTCCTATATTTCAATATTATTTATTATACATTTGCTTGTTATTTTTTCAACAATACTTAACAGTATTTTAGAAACTGTTGGTTCAAAGTTGAGCTAAAAGTTTTCAAAATTTGTAGGGAACTTGGTTGGTTTTTTAGGTATTTTAATTTAACACCAATAATTCCGTAGGCTGCCAAGAAGAACTAATTTTTTCAAAGTAAAAGGACATTGAAAAGACATCAAATTGTGTACACAAATTTAATATTTAATTAAAAAAAAATAATAAACATAGTGTCATTTAAACATATAAGTAATATGAAGAAAATTGTAAAATATGGTGTTACTACATATTTTGTTGGGCAGCAAGTTGTAAAAATATAGTAAATATTTATAATTTTAAAATGAAAAAAAGAACAGCCTTTAAAAAATATTTAGCAATACATACACACATAGATATTGGAGAAAAAAATAATTTAGCAATATGTACAAAACTATTGGAGAATAAAGTCAAGTTTTCTTGGAATACTTGCAAACTTGTCCAATACTGCGTTATCATCTATGTTTATGTCTTAATTATAATCAAATTTTGGGGGGTGCTGCAGCACCCTCAGCACCCCCCTTATATACGCCCCTGATACCTAACAAATTACCACACTAGCTACAAAGTACAGTGCACTGTAAAAAAAAAAAGAAGGAATCTTACTGTCCAAAAACATTTTTAAGTTCACCAAAGTTATTGTGACGCGTAAAACTTCATAAAAAAAAAAAAGATCAAATGTTTTTTATGTTCTATAAAAGTAATTGATATTTACAATGACGGACACAAGCTTTCCGGTGCCCGGAGCAAGAATGTTGTTGGAATTATTCAAATTAGCAAAACTCTATTTACAAATATCACAAGTTATCTTTGGAAATATTTGAATTATTCTATTAAGTCTTCTTTAGATGACCTATACATTTGCCTTTCACGTGTAGGGTAACACACGGATCGATGTGCAGTCGTCTCGAACTCGAAGCGTCATGTATGTCATGTGTGAACTACGAGTCACAAGAGGATTGGCCTCCGCACACAGGTTGATGTGCAGTCGTCTCGAACTCGAAGTGTCATGTATGTCATGTGTGAACTACGAGTCACAAGAGGATTGGCCTCCGCACACGGGTCAATGTGCAGTCTCGAACTCGAAGCGTCATGTATGTCATGTGTGAACTACGAGTCACAAGAGGGTTGGCCTCCGCACACGGATCGATGTGCAGTCTCGAACTCGAAGCGTCATGTATGTCATGTGTGAACAACGAGTCACAAGAGGATTGGCCTCCGCACACGGGTCGATGCGCAGTCGTCAACTTCTCAGTCGTATCGCTGTCTCTAACCGGGAGTTCCAAGTGCTCAGTACTGCGATACGTTGCCGGGATGAAAAAAATATCAGTAATATCATTAACTCTGTTTGAGTACTTCATATCTACGTTAGAAAAAGAGATGGATGTCATACGTAGCGCAATGGCCGGATCAAAATATCAATGTCACTGGTTCTGCCAATCCCTCTAGTTTAACGCCACCACATCGTGCCAAAATAAAAAAAAAATATTGTTCTACCGCTTATGCTTTAAGAGATTATTTAACAAATTATTTTATGACTCCAACGGCAACATTGCCATGGCAGTGAAATTATTGTATTCAAATTTATTTTTTCATCTAGCATTGTATTTTGTATTTTATGATTTTGTTTCTTTTTGTATTATTACAGACTTAATGTAATACAATTTTTAAACGAGTACCTATGTAATACTGTTGTATATTCTGAAGTTAATAATATGATATTTTCATACTTCATTTAGTCATTAGGATGTAAAAACCATTAATATTTAATTAAAACTATTTACATTAAAAAAGATAATATAATATAAATAAATTGATATTCTATCCTGACAAGTTGACTTCTTTAGCAACCTCATTCCACTCTTTGTCCGTGTAGCCATTCCTTGAATACTCTCGGAGGGTGTAGTTGTAAATCTACGGGATGTTTTTCAACTTCCCGCAAATTTTACGTTAAACACTTCTATTGAGAATATTAAAAATTAAACTATCAAAAGCGTCTCAGGCGTCAAGGGGATTTTTCCCGTTCGCTGCAGGACGAGAGGTTCGAGGGACTACCGCGACGCTGACACTTCGACTACGAGACGACTGCTAAACGCCTCGTTCGCGGACCTCCACCCACTTACATAGGAAGCCTTGTGGAGGGGGACAACGCTTCGAGTTCGAGACGACTGCACAACGACCCGTGTGCGGACGGCCTTAGTGTCACCCTTCTAATCCTTTATCACGTATAATACTTATCTTGAAAGTTACTTGTTTTTGCTTGTCTTTCCAATGAGTAGCCTACGTTTTGTCAAAGAATCTGGAAAACCCTTGAAATTATAAAATACTCTACGCACTGATGTGTATAATATGAATAATGGATAGACTTGTTTTTTAGACAGGGTTTGAAGGAAACGCGAGAGATAATATTACAACGTTACGTGTAATGTGATGTATTGCTTTTTTGAATTATTTTATTTATTTAAAGAATATGCAACACAATTATTATTTCTAAATTGATTTAAAAATAAAATAAAAATGGAATAATAATCATTTAAAATTGTATTATTTATTGAATTGATTTATTTAATTTGATTATTTTTAGGGTCCGTAGGCAAAACCAAGGACCCTTATATTTTCCTGCGTGTGTCTGTCAGTCCGTCCTCTCGCGTGCTCTCACGGCTACACCTTTCGTCCGATCACTTTGAAATTTGGCATGTATGTGTCTTGTACCTGCCTACATATTTTAAAAAAAAGCGACTTAAAAAAAATATTTTTCAAAAAAATTAGGGTAAAAAATCTTAAGGGTTAAATTTGTTTTATTTTTTTTCGACACCGTGAGGGGTATCATATGAAAGGGTACGTCGAGCTGATTACAAAAATATATAATTCTTTGGTTATAACTTTGATAGGGCGAGCGTAGGCGAGTTTGAAGCGGGTTTAAAAGTGTCCCCCCCCCCCCCCCCCCTCTATCTCGCTTATGTGAAGTGCAAAAAATCTGAAAAAATGCCTGAACTTTTTTATTACTATTTTATTTTTTATTGACAAAATACGTTTTTTATAACTATGGTCTTTTCGATGTAATTATATGGTTGTAGTCCGGTTCAGTGGCAAAAAAATACTTTATCAGAAGTTTGTTTATGTGTTTTGAGAATATCAGACCCATAGAATAGTTCAAAGTAAGCTTTTTGGCATTTTAAAAAACACCATCAATAGGGTACTACTTAAACTATACAGGGTTGCCTACGGACCCTCACTGTGTGCTGACTTGCACACACTTGACCTGTTTATTATTGTATCTCATACTTACATTAAATATTTTATGATGTCAAAAATATAAGGTAATGCATTAACACATAGAATAGGTATATTGCAAAAGTTAACACAAAGTCTTTCGGTAAGAAGGCTTGCGAGACACTAATCATTTCTACAAATCCATTAATCCCTTTGCTCCCCCCCCCCCCCCCCCGTCATCGTACCTTCAATATTTTAACTATAAAAAATGAAAGCTTAATAATAAATAAGTGCTTGATATTATTATAGGTGTGAATTTAAAATTTTAATGAAAAATTCAAATTATTTCCATAAAAAAGATTATATATATATATATATATATATATATATATATATATATATATATATATATATATATATATATATATATATGTATATATATATATATATATATATATATATATATATATATATATATATATATATATATATATATGTGTGTGTGTGTGTGTGTGTGTGTATCAATAGTTTGTCTAATGTTTTGTGTGCGATGTTTTCTCTTTATTATGCAACTTTTTGACGTATTGCTTTTTTCAGTTTCAAAAATTCAATTTTTATCAGCCCAACCTAATATATAGATTTATTTAAATTAAAATTAAAACTTTTGTTTCCTTTCACAGAAGGCAGTTGATGTATCTAGACTGTGTGATGGTTTGCAGTAAACTTATTACGTGGCAATGTAGGATTTGAATAAAATTTTGTTGAGAAAAAAAAAGAAACTGGGTTACAAAGTAACAGCACTTGCCGTGGTCTTTAGTTATTACCGGCCCTCGCTCCAGGTTGCTTGGAGCACTTTCCATCGTACACTTACTTGGACGTTGGCTAGTTAGCAAGCGAGCCTACTACTTCAAGGCCCCTGATCTAGAACATGTGACGTCAGGCCACCCGCTCTCCTCGCCTCAACCAGCTCGAGTTACATCTGCAATCCCTAAATGGCCAAGCTCGCCGGTCTTCTGTATTTACACTAAATAATACCTTTTATTTACAATGTAATTCTGTCATAAAATATCTTTATCTACGATTGATACGAAATATAAACATTATATCTTTGTTTAGATGCGTAGAAAGTGATTATTTACGTACTTGTATTCATTGCGCATGCGCGTCTCATAGTTCTGAATAATTCCTCTTCTTTACCACGCTAGCGCGGTAAAGAAGAGGAATTCTTCAGCTTTACGCACGATAAGCGAGTTTGTTTACATTTAACAAAACTAATTTGCTGCTCTTTTATTAAAGTAACTGTTTATATCGAGTTTTTAGTGAAAAACAATGAGTGAATCAAGTGACTGACGAAAATGTGGAGAATAATACTCCTCCAGAAATAATTAATTCGGCAAAATATACAGCAAATGAATTAATGCCATCTTTATCAAGAGAGAGATACGAACTTACATACAGCAAGTTTATTTTTTCTGTATTTATTATTTAAATCTAACAATCGTAGATAAAGTACGGTACGCAACTCGTGCGAAAACGGCATTTTGCATTGCTCGTGTGGTTTTACTATCATCGCTGTCGCTCGGGTGCAAACTCCACACTCGCATGCAAAATGCTACTTTCCGCACTCGACTCGTAATGTACTATTACAATCCGACCATTTTATAATTTACGAGCTTTTTACGGGGGTATTTGATGCTGAGTCTTCTTCTAAAAACACGAATATAAAATATTCCGTAAAAAAATTATTCTTCAGAGACAAAATAAAGTTATCTTTCAGGCTAAGAACCCGTTATCAGGACTATAATAATTTCCCGGTATTTCCGGTCGTACATAAATTCTTTAGTTCCCGATTCAATTTCGAAATCAATCGCCTACTGCTGCACTCTGGAGCGAGTTTTCCATTAAAGAGCATCAGCTATTTATCATAGTATAAATATATTCAAATTGCGACCTTTTAAACAGGGTATGCATGCTCGTGTCTCGATTTCCCCCTTAGAAATAGGCAATGAGAGCCATGAGCCATGACATCGGAGCTGTATAAGATTTGATGTTGAGAAGTCCCAGTGTGTTTCTGATGATATTTACGAACATCTAATCGACGGGCCGATACATCCAAGTCACCATAACAACTAAGCCATCCTGCGTCAAATCACTTAATCACTACATACACAAGTTTTCTAGATGTCCCTATTTTATCAATGTTACTTAGTTGGGTCATATAGGGTGTAAAAATATGAAGATCACTGCATAAACAGGCTATATTTCGCCCCCCTCCGGGGCATAATCATGCCTAAAACATCAATAAGAACTCATAATATAATCATTTGTATAAATGTACATCATGTAATATGAAGAATTTAACAAATATAAATAGCGTCTTACCTAATCATAATCAGTAATAGTTTCACATAATGTTAAAAAATCAAATCAAAGTATCCTAATTTCTTAAAACATGTATATAAATAAAGTTTACAAAGGTAGTTTTCACCAACTATCACAGTCATTTAACTAAATTTAACTAAAACATATAAAAATAATAAAAAATAACATAACAATCACAGTCAAAAAACACTTAAAATCTGGAAACCATGTTGAAACCTTCGTCAAGGAAATCAGTTTCTGATAGTTGATTAAATATTATTTTTAATTATATAATTATTTTATTTTACTATTATAATATGTTATTATATACATTTATTTTATAAGGTAATTGTAATTTTAAATGCATTAATTTATGTATTATAGAACTAGATTTTTGGCGGGAGATTTGTTTTGAACTATATATATACACATTATTTATTTTTATTTTATTATATTTTTATTATTATTTTTATTTTTGAAGTTTTTTTAATTGAGTAATAGGCATAAAAATCGTTTGTGATATCGTTAAGGAGTTAATAAGTTATAAAAATTGGATGAGCGGGTAATTTTGACGGGAGTTTGTGTAGAAATAAAGTTTAAAAGTATAAATGACTAGAAAAGTTGAGGTAAATGTATTATGACTGCTTATTATTTTATATTTAAGATGGCAGCATAATATTTATTGATGTCTTTCGAATGATTTTTAAAGTTTATTGAATTTTCAGTCATAGAAATATATGCAGCCTCAAGGTATTATGAGTATATATTATGAGTTACTCAAAGTAAGTATATACTCAAGGTATTATATAATATATTATGAGTTCTTATTGATGTTTTAGGCATGATTATGCCCCGGAGGGGGGCGAAATATAGCCTGTTTATGCAGCGATCTTCATATTTTTACACCCTATATGACCCAACTAAGTATTAACATTAATCACTACGATATACCCTGTATCGGCCCTAAGAGCTCATTATCCTTATCGTACGCTTTATCATGCCGTAGATCCGGGGTCGATTTCCGACTGCGGCAAGAGGCCCATGTCGATGTTGACCCGTTATTAAGATATAAATACGTATGTACTAAAGCCAAGTGGTTGTGGGTCTATCTGGTTGTGAATGCCGACTATATGGTTTATATGGCTCGAGGAGTGACATGTCGACCGAACTCTTTACAATGTGGTGTTTTATAAAATAATTAAAGTACAACATAAATCAAATTTATACTTTTTACTTTCTCATATAAAGAGAAAGTGTTGTGATGGCGCGAAAATTCGATTTTGAGATTTTGATGGATTTACACGTTTTGAGGTCCTCTGAGTCCAAAAAAGTGGTTTTTAAAAAATGTCTGTCTGTCGTCTGTCTGTCGTCTGTCTGTCGTCTGTCGTCTGTGCAGACGCCTAGAGCCTAAACTACTGGGCAGATTTTGACGAAATTTGGCATACATGTTCAGAAAAATCATACCCCGAGGCGAAATCGAGAAATGAATTTTAGCTCCAAATTTAGGGGCGCTGCTCCCCAAAAACTCTGAAAAAACATTATTTCTCGAAAACGATTCCGACGATTTTGAATAAAAAATTCTAAAATATAGTCCATTTAAATACGAATCCAACGATATAAGCCGTTTTCCCGGGAAAAATCTAGTTCCTGAGAAAAAAGGTTAAAACGCGGACCGAGAGAGCCCGGGTTAATTCCCCGCCCGGGAGAAGTTATTTTTATGATAAAGTTTAATGAAATGCACAATAATAATTAAATTTACATACGAAAACTAATAAATGGAAAACACTGGGCTAAATAATTATGAACTCGTATATGAGAAAGTTTGTCTGAGTTGTCTCGGACCGATTTTTTAAATTAAATTTAAAGCATATTAAATAATTCAAAGGTTTATTACGATTTGAAAGCCGTAATTAGATGGTACTAAAATTTCAACACGTGATTGATTTTTTTTTTTTAAACAAAATGTAAGACAATATTGCACCAAGATTGAATTTCCCGCTCAGGCCAAGTGTACAAATTATTCTATGTATATGTATCCAATTATTAAACTACACAATTTATGAGAGACACCAAGGGATGTGCCACGCAAGCGTGACCCATAGGAACTGTTCCAACATCAGACATTGCTGTCTGTGTGTGGTTGTTGTTGTTTTTATTAAACTGTATCTATTATAGGGTTTTATTATTCAGGAAGAAGATAATACTGTGCAGGAGGTATCAATCTGTTGAAATTTCAGCTGAAAAATCCGTTAGAATTTAGAAAGATAAAGCCACAGAAAAACTTAATGTAGTTTGCTAGAATTTGTCACTCTTATCAAGTAGTCGTCTGTTTTACTGGGTAGTGGTAAGGGTTACAAATAACCTATTATCTCCTGTATTCAAGTTGCTGTGTATTGAATAAAAACACATATCAAATTGTTAGAAATTGAAGCACTTATTACAATATTTTCAACCACCTTTTTTTTTATCCAATTTTTTATAGGGAAGAGTTAACAAAAGTAAGTGCAACTGCAGGCAATTAAAATAATTCCATTAATTGGATAAAGTGGGCAATAGGAAAACGTTGTTGTCATTCTTTTTTAAAAAATAAAGTTAAGTTTGTTTTTAAATATAGTTATATATTGTAATTTACAAATGACATATGCAACGTGAAATAATAGTTATTTATGCACCTAGGAAGTAAAGTAAGGCATTATTCCCTGAGCGAAAAAGTTGGTTCTTGAGGCGAAGCCGAAGGAACTATGGTCCCTAAATCCCGAGGCGAAGCCGAGAGAATTAGACTTTTTAATTCCCGAAGCGCAGCCGAGGGAGATTACATAAATAAATAATAAATAAATAAATATATTCTTTATTATAGAGCCAATTTGTATAAATACTTGGAAAAGTAAGGAAACCATGTTTCATAAAATGTTCTTTGCAGGAAGTCTTGCTGCTTAAACCTAGAATAGTTCTTATTATTCTCTTCTGTAGTATAAAAACTCTTTGAGCTTCTGGTCTATTACCCCAAACTAACACATTATAAGCTAGATGTGGATATACTACTCCATAATAAATTAGCATTAGAGTTTCTAACGAATTATGTCTTTTAAGTGCCCTGATCATAAAACAAGCTCCTTCAGTTTATGGAGAACAGATGATATATGCTGTTGAAAACGAAGTTTATTATCAACTAAAACACCCAGGAATTTAAAAACCTCCATTTTCGCGAGATGGACCGAATTTATGACAACTGTTGGTGTTTTGACGTTTTTTAGAGTGGTAAAGACTGCGTGAAAACTCTTCGAAGTATTAATGACAAGTTTATTAATATTACACCACACAACGAAAGCTTTAATTATATTATTAATAAACAATTCAACAGTCTTAGTAATAATAATTACAGATGCGTCATCGCAATATAATGTGATGTGACAGTTAGGACATACTTTTTTTATGAACTTTGGTAAATCATTAATAAAAATAAGAAATAAAAGAGGTCCAAGAATGCTGCCTTGAGGTACCCCTATGTTTTGCAACTGGGACTTTGAACGTGTATTATTAATTGTAACAGAGAAGGAACGATCGGCGAGATAAGTTTTTATGAAATCGAATATTGGACCTCGGACTCCTATTTTGTACAATTTATTTAACAGTATATCCCCTGGGACAAGGTCAAATGCCTTAGAAAAGTCAAAGTAGAGACCGGCAACATGTAACCGAGAATCGATAGACTTTAAGATTTCTTCGACAGAAGAGATAGTTGCTGATGCAGTCGACCTATTTGGTAAGAAACCATGTTGTTCATTAGCAAACATTTTGTATTTATGAAAGAAATTTAGAAGTCTAACGTGTAAAATCTTTTGAAAAACCTTTGAAAAACTACTAATGAGAGCTATAGGTCAATAGTTATTTGTTACTGTTTTATCACCAGATTTAAAAAGAGGAATAACTTTGAAGTGTTTAAGGTTGGAAGGAAAAACCCCAGAACTGAAACAGTCTTGGACTACGTTAATCAAAACGTCAGATAAAACTGGAAATGAATGTTTTATTAAGGATATAGGTACTTCGTCAGGACCACACGATTTCTTGGTTTTTAACTTGTAAATGGTTTCTTCTAACTCTGTAATACTAACATCGTGAAAGTGAAAGGATTTAGATGAAAATTCGGTTAAAGTAAAAGTGGAAGGAGCAACGTATGGTACTTGTAAAGCAAGTTTAGCTGGAATGCTTGAAAAATATTTGGAAAATTCATCGGCAACTTGCTGAGGTTGGCTAAGTTCAGAGCCGTTAATATTTAAGGTGATATTATTTACACTATTTACATTGTGGCTAAGGCCGTGTTTGGCTAATTTCCAACAAGTTTTGACCTTATTTTCTGAAAATTTTAATATATTAAGTACATGCTCGGATTTAGTCTTTAATAAAGTTTTTTTATGCTGACGCTTCAGGACTTTGTAAGCGGCTTCTTTGTTATCGTCACCCGATTTTTCTGAGAAAGCGGATCGAACGTCTCTACCTGCTTGAACTAATTCTTCAGTAATCCAGGACTTGGATTTAAACTTCAATGGTTTGCGTTTAATTTTAGGAAAAGCTATGTTAAAATAATGGGAAAATATTTCAAGAAAAACTTCAAATTTTTCCCCGGCATCGATAGTTGCAAACACTCGTGTCCAGTCGGCCTTACTTATTAACAGGTTAAATTGTTGGCTGTGAAACGTCTAGTGAAACTTGGTTGCACTTCTGCTGAAGAAGAGTGTGAGGGTAGCTCAACACAGAACTGCTGGCCTGAGTGATCAGAGAAACCATTGTGATCTACATTTAATGATTTGTTAAAATTATTTAAAGAATTTGACACAACGATATAGTCGATGGCAGTTTTACTTGAGCCTGAGACTCTGGTAGGTTCATTAATGAGGTTAGAAATATCGTAACTATCGAATAAATCATACAAGACTCGTTTATTATAACAATTTACTAAGGAATCCACGTTGATATCACCGCATAATACTATGTGACTCAGAGGGTCTTTGGACTTTAAGCCTGACAAGACATCATTTAGATTCTCTAAAAAAATAACTAAACTACCTCTAGGAGATCTATATACAACTAAAATATAAACAAGATAATTATTTAACTTCAAAGAGACGCCACAAATTTCAAAGTTTATTTCAGAATTTACGTTATCTTTAAATTTACAGCACTTTACTTACAGCACTTTTTTACAGCACTTTACTCACACTTTTTTACAGCACTTTACTCCCAAGGTACATACAATATTTTATCTCCAGAGGGAGAAAATACACATTTTCATCCATTGTCCAGTTTTTATTTATTATTTTAATAAATAACAATAATTGTTAGCACTTTTAATAGCAGATATAAGAGATTCAATATTAAAAACAAATAAGAATTGGAATTAAACTCAACTAGAAGGTTATTTAGATGCAGGTTATAAACAATGATACACAAGGTCGAAAATACAGTGTCGCCGACCTGATTTCAACAACTTCACTACATTAGCCATTCATTTTCTACTATATATAAAATAATTAAGTTGGGAATCCTTCTTTTTCTCCCTACTTTTACTTTATATCCCTACTTTTTGAGTTCAGGGAAGAAAAGACTTGCTTAAGTCCCTCTAAACTAATCCAAAATCATAACTTTTTCTCCCTACTGGAAATAATAGTATATTATGTTACTAGGCTGTGAAGTGAGTTTTTTCTTTACCGCGGCAATTAAATTTACTGTCTCGCTTCGCTCGACAGTAAATATTGCCAAGGTAAAGAAAAAACACATCACAGTCGCGTAGCATATGCTATTTTTTCCGAGGTAGCAGACAATGAAAAAACATTAAATATAAATCACTAATCAATATATAATAATAACAAATATTAGTACATACTTAAGACTTTAAAAAAGAAACCTTAAAAAGAGGTTACACTATACGAAAAGATAAATAAAACGCATTGACATCTAGCGGATTTTAATCGTACTAGAAGCATTTCTACAAAGACTGCAGCGGTACTAACGGACAACCCGCCGGAAAATAAAAATCTTTTAAAAGATTTTTTCTTTACAGCTAGGAGTAATGAAAAGATTTTTTAAGTCCACGTAATGAAAAAATGGATTTTAGCTATGTTTTTTAGGCTCTAAAGTTACTATTTCACAGCCTTCCACGGAAAAAATATATTTTTATAAATTATAAGTAGATAGAGAGAAGTTCAAAGTATAGGCTTTTGAACGCCATGACCTTTTCCAACGTATTTGAAATACTGTTACAAATTCTTACAATGCAACACTGCATATTTAGTTCAAAGGAAAACATAAAAGTCAAGGATTCGAATCCCTGCGGCAAGGGATTATTTTCTCTTTTAGCGCAGCTTTACTTAATCAATGTTTTATTTTATTATAAGATAACTTTATAAATTGATTGCCATAATTTAAAAAAAAAAAATTGACTGGTTTTATTTTCATTTCCACAATGTATCTCCTTTATTCAAAGTAATTATTTTTATTCTACATAATTTTTATCTACTACATTTTTAACTATTGTTTATTCTTTTTTCTATTTTTGGATTTTAGTCCCGATCAACTGCCAGGGTTATTACAGGACGGGGGTTATCCGGTCACTTTACTCATCTAATCGATGAGATCATTAGTGCGAAAGATGTCTTACCCCGCTGGGATTCGAACTCACAGCCGGGGTTTAGACCTTGGTTTCAGAGTCGAGTGCGCAAACCCCTCGGCTACACCGGCGCCCTCTATTGTTTATTTTAAACTATTTTTAAACATACTATAAATGAAGTATATATTTACGCATGTTATTTATGCTACTATAATAGAAAACAAATAAAAAGTATCAAACATAGCTTGAATCACAATAATTATTTTGTTTAATTAAAAAGTGACATTGATGTAGAATTTATCTAAGAAAATAAAACAACGGATGATTCATTTTAAAATGGTTATTATAAAATAACAAATTTTTAGCACTTCTTTAAACTGTTACTTCCCTTTAAAAAAAACAGAAGGGAGTAACAATATAAAGAAGCAGAATGTTCTCCTTCATACTGTTACTCCCCTTTTATTAACAGAAGTGTGATATTCCTTTGTCACTAAGTACATTGGGCTAAACATCCCTTTGTCTTAATACATAGTTATTTAGATAAAGTATTAAAGTAGGTACAATGTACAATAGTACATTACGCGTCGAGGCGTAAAGTAGCATTTTGCATGCGAGTGTGGAGTTTGCACCCGAGCGACAGCGAGGGTAGTAAAACCACACGAGCAATGCAAAATGCCGTTTTCGCACGAGTTGCGTACCGTACTTTATCTACGATTGTTAGATTTTAATAATAAATACAGAAAAAAATAAACTTGCTGTATGTAAGTTCGTATCTCTTCTTTTGATAAAGATGGCATTACTCTTGAGTTGTATTTTTTGCCGAATTAATTATTTCTGGAGGAGTATTATTCTCTACATTTTCGTCAAAGCCACTTGATTCATTCATTGTTTTTCACTATAAACTCGATATAAACAGTTACTTTAATAAAAGAATAGCAAATTAGTTTTGTTAAATGTAAACAAACTTGCTAATCGTGAGTAAAGCTGAAGAATTCCTCTTCTTTACCGCGCTAGCGTGGTAAAGAAGAGGAATTGTTCAGAACTATGAGACGCGCATGCGCAATGAATACAAGTACGTAAATAACCACTTTCTACGCATCTAAACAGAGATACAATGTTCATATTTCGTATCAATCGTAGATAAATATGTTTATCCATTTATATTCTAAAAAAAACATAGGGAAATAACAATCTAAAGAAGTGCCGTACTTCTAAGATATTATATAATTAAATAAAACATTTTGAAACTCAGTGTTACTACAAATAATGTTTTGACCTTTTATTTTTAAATATAGCAAAAAAAAAAAAAAAAAATAAACGAGCGCGATGTGCGCTCTAACTTTTAATCAGTTTTAACCTATGCAAAGTGCATTATTATCTTTTATTTTTTGACAAGTTTGTTTCTTTTCTTTTGAATATAATCTTAAAAATCTAGTAAATATCTGTTATAACTTTTCTGTAAATAATATTTTTCTGAAGGCGTTTTTATTTTAGTGGAGTTTTATGAAAGGGTTATTATTTATTATTATTATACTGCGGAATCGCCCGTTCCAGGTAGCGAGCCCAAGAAGCGAGCTCGACTCAAGCTATCATCCCCCTCTACCTCACGAGATAGCCTCTCGATCTCGGAGCCTCCGGGTGACCTACAACACACTGACGCGGCACCGGTCCAGCCAACTCCCTCTTTCAGCGGCACTTCAAAAATATTTACTGTAACTAACTACCCAAATACTGCCCAAACTATCACCCGTAATTTTGAATCTGCTAATCCTTTCTCCTCACTGTCTTGCAATTAACCGCAAGAATAAACGAACATGCCAAAATCTCCTCCAATATACTGTAGCGACGATGGTTTTAACGGGGTTCTAAATTTAATATATATAAAATAAAGTCAGACACAATACTGTAACACGACGCCACGGAATAAATCAGTGTGGCAGCGCCGCCAGTGGGCCGTGTACAAAATCTGTGATGGGAAAGGGGGTTGGACTTAAAGAATAACAACACAAGTTGCTTGGTTGGCATACACAGGCCAAAAATTATAATTTAACATTAAGAATATATACTAGTGTTGAAAACCAATAACATGAATTATAAAAAAAGAAAATGGCATTATACAATAAAGTAAAAATAGGAAAAAGAACAGCTTAACTTCCGGCAAAGAAAACAAATATTATTATACCTCCTCAACTCTCTCTACACCTTACAATATTTACGTTGGCACAAGGAAAATTTGAAAAAATTTTGAAAGTTAATATAGAGCAAAAATTATCAAAAAGAAAAGTTCGTAAAGCTTGAAGAGCACAAAAAGAAAAAGTTACGAAATACTCTAATAGACTGGCTAAGGCTCTACGCATCCAGCTCAAAAAACTTTGGGTTGAGTGCTTTTTAGGGTCCGTAGGCAAAACCAAGGACTCCTTATATTTTCCTGCGTGTGTCTGTCTGTCCGTCCGTCCGTCTGACGCCTGCTCTCGCGGCTACACCTTTTGTCAGATCACTTTGAAATTTGACTTATATGTGTATAGTACCTTCCCACACATTTTAAAAAATATATTTTTTTGGAATCCGTCCCGTATAAATTTCAATCTTCTGCACCTATTTATTTCTCTTCCACATTCGCACAGACATACATTTATTTACACCTATATCTTCAAAAGTACTCATCTGATTTTTATGAAATTTTAATGGTTTGTTTAAAGTAGCCCGCAGATAACCCAAACATAATTTCAACCGTCTGCGCTCTTAAAATATTGCTATATTGATACTTTATTCATGTTAAATTTACTCAATTTTCCCTCCTTTTTTTAAATTAGTCAAAATTGGTTTGATTTTTACATGATTTAAAGTATCAATTTACCAAAATTTAAACAGAGCAGACAGTTAAAATTAATCTGTGAGCTTCTATCAGATAAGTTTTATAAAATAAGATGAATATTTTTGAAGATAAGGTGTAAATAAATGTATGTGTGTGCACATGTGGAAGAGAAATGGTGGCAGGTAGAGAAATGTGGTGGAGGGAAATGGGACCAGAAGATTGGACCTTATATAGGACCAACAATGGACTTTTTATATGCTAATTACCTGCCATCCGAATTTCATTAAAATCGAAAGAGTAGTTTTTAAGAATTGTTCGCCATGATTGAGCGAGAGACAGACTAACAGCCAGAAACGGGATCAAAAATGTCTGATAATTGGAACAGATTTCTGTCTTGGAATTATTGGAATCGGAGACATAATCGTTCTTTAGAACGATCACATCACATAGTGAGGTGTTACCTCATACCCGAACGTCGTAGCTACAGTCGGAGCTACAGTCACTTAAGCACAAAATCGGTCTGTCGACGATAACTTCAGTAGGCTTTATTTGATTTCAATTTCCTTTGGGGTAAATATGTGTCCTATATGGTAGATTGTACCTTTACTTTTTGAGCAAAATCGGACAAGCGTAAAGCAAAATCGGTATTTTAGTGTTTTTTTAAAGGTTTTTTCGGAACCAAATTGCGGCTAAACTGTAAGTCGCATCGAAAAGCCGATAACACCAGTTCAACTGATTTTAAAAGATCTACAACTTTGGTCTTATGACTTTTTGTCGTAGGACCATCCCTTCTACCTTAAATAGAGACATGTTTTTCATTTTTTGTTAAATTTTCGACTTTGAGCTCTAATATCATTAGATGCAATAATTGACCGATTTAGTTTCTGATTGGGGTGCTTAAACCGCACATTAACCCTAGAAAGCTAACCTGGAGTCAAAATGACTCCCATTTTTTTTTAACTACGAATGCACGGTGTCTGTAAAACACAGAACTCCCACATCTCAGCTATGCTATCTCCCACCCTTGAATGACCCATCTACACTTCTATCAGTTCCATATTCAGATTCTAAAGAGGACATATCGTTTGTTTTTCTGTAGTCACGGAGTCACTTTGACTCCTGTTTAGTCTTACACGTAAATTTTTTGTAGGTCATTTTGACGCAGAATAGTATTTTTTAGAATAGTATGTCGTGTTATTGTTTATTTGGTCATTTCAAATCTTATAAATTAAATATTATATAACTTTTAAATCAATAATTATTTCAAATTAATGGTAATATAATTGTAATTTATTCATTTATAAGTATAAATTGTTATATTTTTTTTGTCTTTATATGTCTAAATTATATAAAGTTAATAGAAAAATGAGTATAGTCAAATAATGGAGAAAAAATACAATGATCCAAACTACATTTATCGCTTGATGAAGGAAATTACCGATTCAGATACCGATTATGAAAAAGAGCGTATTCGACAATAATGGTGACGATTGTGATTTGGACCCTGATTTGAAAATAGAAAATTCCTTCTTTGATCCCATCAGCGATGATGAGGCAAATTATAAATTAATTGAAACAATTTACGAAATAGAAAAACCAAAGGAAAGGAAAGAAAAAAGCTACATAAAAAAAAGTATATAAAACCACTCCGGTAGATAACAATACCGGGTATGTAATAGTAGTCCAGATTGAAAAACCGGAATTAAAAGGAAAAAATTGTTTTTTATGGCAAACAAAGCACCCAAGTGTCCCATCAACTAGCACTAAAACATGTTAAAAAATATTGTACATATTAGGCCTTTATATTTTAATAAAACTGGGTATAATAGATTAGGGAGTCAATATGACTCAAGGTTAGTCATAAGAGGTTAAAAAATATGGTTAGCGTTCTAGGGTTAATGCCCTTTAAAACGAGTATTTATTATTGTAATTATTAGTAGTACTTATAAAGAAGAATCGAAATTTAAAAGTAAAAAAATACCGTCTTATTAACTTTGTAAACAATCATTTTTATCAGCTGATTTTAAATTATTTTATTATTATATTCTTATATTGTATTGTTAAAAACAAGTATAAAGAAAATGTAAACAAACATTGAATAATTAAGTTTTTTGTTATTAAGGATAAAGATTAATAAATTTGTTTTGTTTTCGCATAAACTCACCTTGAACTCTAGATGTAAACAAACCTCCTCTCTCTCTCTAATCTTTTTACATACTACCGACATTTATTAAGGTAACATTTTATTTTTATGTTAAATATATATTTAATTGTGTTTATTATCATTATTATTTTTGTTGCAAAACTATAATCGATATTAGCTGTTTGTACGATGTAGTTTATACTGAGTTCTCTCTTGCTCACGTATTGACATCACAACATTTCATGGAAGTCATGTGTGGGATTTCCACACCGGTACTTTAAGGGAGAATCTATTATCAGCCACTACATGGATAAAAATTTGTTTGTTACATAGTACATAATCTAGTTCGTTTTTTATTACTCCAGTAGGGTCAACCCAGGTCCATTTGAGGTCCATCTGTTTTCTTAAACCATGTATTTTCCAATATATAGGTTATTTGTTTCAGCAAATTGGATGAGCCTCTCTCCTCTTTTATAACATACTTTTTATAATCTCCTCTTTTATAAACATACTTTTTATATACTTTATTTGAGTTTTACTGATGATTTCAAATCATCAGAACGCTGTTCCCATTAATGGGGGTATTGTGCAGTAGGTAGCTTATGCTAGTCTAGTTAGATCAAGCTGCACATTCATAATTTAATTTTGAACAAATTATACATAATCATGTTACATACTATATTTTTAATAAATAACTATTTATATACTTATCTCTTACTCCTTAAATTCAAATTTTATTTTATTTTATGGTCTTTTTATTTATTTATTTTCATAATATTTGTTTATTTTGGTAACCATTCCTCGTTATATATTACGCCCATCCTCTTCCACATCCTTCAATCCTCTGCCACCCTTTCCAAGTTGTTCTCAAGTGGTTTGCAAAAGAGGAAATAATGGAATTTTGGGAATTCTTAAAAGTGTCAGGGTCAAGAGACAAAGATGAGGTAGAACCAATTTCATTATAAAAAATTGTATACTTGGAGTTGTAGCGCTCGAATATGGGTGATGAGTGAAGAGGCATCAAGAGCAAGCATTCTTTTTAAGCACAATTTTGGAAGTTTCTCTTCAGACCTATTAATAATTTTTAACCACAGAGATGTCATGTTTTTAAAAACAGTTGCACAAGGAGGGAAAAGGCCAAATTAGAGTTTAATTAAATGGTGGGGAGTATTGTTTGGTAGAGAATAAAGAATTTTGAAATAGTTAGATTGTACAGAGACCAATCTTCTGATGCATACAAAAGTGTACTAGAAATAAGGAAGTCATGCAGTTTTATCTTGGTTCCCAAGAGTCAGATTTAGAGGATATATGAATGGAAACTGCTCTATACATAGTAACTTTGGCTTTAGGTACAAACTGGAGTGAAGCTGCAAGAAATTTACAGGTACCGGAAAAATCACACCTCTGTATGCTTTAACATAACTTATCACCTCGGAGTCAAATCTAAGAGGGCGCAGCTTTTTTGGTTTATTAGAAGTACGAAAATGCTACTGCTTACTGCTTTGGTCTTAGCTACATTTAGTATAAGTGCATTTAAATTACAATACTCCTATAGAGTTTCAAGCATTTCTTGAGCTCAGTCCGGCTTTTAGCTAATAAAACTAAGTTGTTAGCATACAGAAGCATAATTAAAAAATTTTAACTGAGATTTTGACTCCTGTCAACCCCTTGGACTTAAAGAATTGGTCAATGTCAGCTATGAATAAAATAAATAAAAAAGGGGACAATGTTTCCCCTTGTAAGACTCCCTGCGTGACATCAATGTGATCAGAGAAATTATTGTTAACACTTACTGAGCAGCGAGCTTCGGAAAAAAGAGATTGTAATATCCGTATAATTTTGGGACTTACCCCAAGTCTGAATAATTTGTTCCAGAGTATATTATGAATTATGAAATCGAAAGCCCTAAAAAAGTAAACGAAGATACCAATAATATAGCCTGAGTCTGTCATAAGTTGTGAACATATAGCAGAGGAAAGTACAAAGATGTTATCGACACAGCACCTACCAGATTGTTCCGGAAACCAGATTGTTCTTCGGGAAGGAAATTTCTCTTATCAGCCCAAGAAGAGAGTCTTTTTAATAGAATGGAAGTAAATATTTTCTCAGCCGAATTAATAAGGGCTATACGGCTATACCTCTGTAGTTTAAACATATGGATTTATCTTCTTGATTCAATAAGGTGACTATTTATATTCATCATAGTATCTCTAGAGCGGTAATAGCTAGAGAGCTGAAATTTTGCATGGAGGTTCATCTTACCTTATCTTGATCCGCCATTTTGATTCAATATGGCGGCAATATTCGACATGGCATCTCAAAAGCAATTACACTAGAACATTAAAATTCGGAAATTAGCTTCTTTTTATGACGAAAATGTTTTTAAAAGGATTCTTTTTCGGTATTTTCCATTTATATGTAAAATTTGTCAAAGCTATATCTCTGGAACCAGTTTCACTTGAACAATTCAAATTTTTAAAAGAAATTCGGAAGCTTTTTTTTATGACATAGCTTCTTATGTAAAAGGATTTTCTAACCAGCCAATTTGCTTCGAGATGGAGACCACATACTTATCATTTCATGATTCGTAATGTCTCCAATATGCATGTCTCCTCATTAACATAATTATTACTAATTCTTGAAACGCTATAATAAAATCTATGAAGTAAGATAATTGTTAAATTAATATTTGCCAGAAAAATTTTGCTTAACAAGGAGAATAGGGGTTAAGTAAAGAAGACGGGAAATTGAGCCCAGACGAAGCTTATGGGATTAGTACCTACACAGTTACAAGGTATTTATAAAGGATAAATTGAATTATCCGATAATACTTGTAGTGATATGACGTCCTGTAGAGAGGTATAATATAAATAAAACAAAAGTTGTTAGTGGAAAATCAGTACAGAAGAACTGGAGATAGAGCCTATCTTAGGTACGCACACTGATGACCCCCCAAACCTAAATTCTAGAAAGGAAAGGCCATGAGGAGTTTATCTTAACGCCAGGTAGATAGCCCTAGGGTAAGGACCGAAACCAGGGTGATTGTTGCCAAGTTAGAACCGACCCTACAACAGCGAAATATTTGCTGTTTATAATAAAACTTTTTATTATAATGAAAATAACAGTTTTTAATTTTAAAATTAAAAAAAAAAACAGTAAATTTTATAGTTTTCTTTTCGGGAGGGGGTATACGATTTTGGTCATTTGGGGGGAACAAGTCGTATTCGTCGTAAAAATGTCGTATATATTAGTTGTACAACTCGGAATGATTTGTACGTAGTTTCTAAGGAGGGGACAGAAGCCGAATCAAGCAAGGGACAGAAAAACAAAGTTGTATTTGCGTACAAAATAAAATCATCATGGAAGCCAAACATAAACAGCCAACTGCTGGTTAAATAAGAATATATATATTGCACAATGTTTGATAAGTGCAGAACAAAAGGATCTGAGCTCATATCGATAGTATTGTACACAATATTCAACAGCACATATCGATACGTTGTGTATATATCGATACAGCTATGTACTTCGATATACACGGCGTATTGATTTATACGGAGTTAGTTAGTTAGTGACACCTTGGCCGTGAAACCGTGCACATCTCGAGAATTTTCAATCTTGTATTTAAATTTTTTTTAGCACTGTCCGTCGTTAAATGGAATTTCAATACTATTGTTTGCAAATGTGTTTGATTGGTCGACCTCACAGTGAATTAAAGTGAATATCCGGCAGAGATGTCTGCTGAAGAATGTATGTTTATCGTAGATTATAGAAAAGTGATAGGCATTAATAGTATTGTGTTCAGCCAAATTCAACTTAAAAAAAAACGACCTAGAGATGATTGTGAAGGTGAAAATATGTAAGAGCATAAGCAGCGTTGAATAAGTGTTTTTAGGAGCAAAGTCTTCCAAAAATACACATTATGTATAACAGTCAGAATTTATCTTACTAAGTATTATCTTAATTGTGTATTGTATTCTGTTCTAAGTGTGTTTATTGGCACAAACGGACACATTCAAGATTGCCTAATCTAAAAAAAGTGTTAAATCTAACTTTTGATCATTTAACTGGGTTAATATTTAAAAAAGAAATACCATTTTCAGTGAAAAAGTTTACTAGTAAAGTAAATTATTGTGAAAATGTCACAACCAGCAAGAAGCAGTGAGAGAAAAAACAAAGGAGTGCCACCTGACAGATATGCTCCATACCCAGGAGTTATAAGGAAAAAAAATGTTGAAGTTCCGAGAAAAACATTCAAGGTACGTCCTAAAATCGACATTCGTCGTAAAACCGTTCCCGTAAAAGCGCGAGCCTCCAATGATATAATTGATACCGAATTGACACCGGAAGAGTTGCAGTTCCAAAGGCGAGAAGAGATTGAACTTAAGAAAAAGAGAGATGAGGAACTTAAAAAGAGAGAAGCTTATGAGCTGAGAAAAAAGAGAGACGAGGTTCTTAAAATGCAAGAAAAGTGTGAACTAAGAAAGAAGAGAGAGGAGGAACTTAAAATACAAGAAGAAGAGCTAAGGAAAAAGAGAGAAGAGATAAATGAGCTTCAAATACAAGATGATCTTGGGGATAAAAGTGAGGATAAACAAGAAATGCATGAAGACGAAGTAAGAAAAAAGAGAGTTGAGGAGGACCTTAAAAAGCAAGAAGACGAACTAAGGAGTAAGAAAGAGGAGGAGCTTCTTATACAAGAAGAAGAACAAAGAAAAAAGATAGAGGAAGAACTTAAAAATAAAGCAGAAAATCAACTAAGGCTGCATGTAGAAGAGGAAGATAAAATGAAAACAGAGAATGAACTAAGGTTAAAAACAGAGGAAGAGTTACAACACCAGCGGGCTTTAGAACTTAAGAAACAACAAGAGGAAGAACAAAACAGATTGGAGCAACTTGAAATTAAGAACCAAGAGGAGATTAAAATCATTCATCATGAACTTGATCAAACACCTGAACACCAACAGCGCCAAGTCCACCTACTACCCGAATCTGATGAACATCAGCGCCAAATTGAATTACAACGTCAACTTGAACAGCAGCACAAAGTTAATCAACAGCGCCAAAATGAACTTGATCAACTTTGTCAACTTAAACTACAACGCCAACTTGATTTACAGCATGACCTGAAACAGAAGATAATCGAGAGTGAAAAGTTTGAAATTGATAAGAAACCGGCTGAATCTAGCGTAGCATTAGATACCTCAAGTAATGCAGGCTCAAAGAAATCAAGCGCGAGTATCGCATCTGAACACAACTCCCCTGTGTCTGAAGATCCCCTCGACAAAGTCAAGCGATGGTTAGTGTCAGATGTTGTTGAAGCTGCAGAAACCCCCGTCGTAAAAAACGGAAACGATAATCAAAATAACTAGGGATCAGACCTATTTGAACCCTAATCGGAATCGGAGGGCAGATAATATAATTGATACCGAATTGACACCGGAAGAGTTGCATTTAATAAAAGCATATTGCACAATTAATCAAACTGATCTGACGAAAATTATTTGAGTTTGTATTTTACAACCAATGACTCTCCAAAAATTGTTTTCAAAAAGTGAATAGCCCACAGTTAATAGGCGCTTGAGAGAGTCTCCCAGCTATTTGTATCTTTCCTCACTGTAAGTAAAATCATCTTTAGACACATTTTAAATTCTTTACATATATATATTTATAATTTTTTACAAACCTTATATAAGATTTATTTTGATTTGGAGATATGCAACCACAATGACTAATACCAAGAAGAAATTATAATGGATCACAATGTACTTGTATATTGATGAAGCAACTTTATTTTACTGCCAAGGCAATACTGAAAAGCAAACTGTTTTATTAATAAAATGTTATTTAAAGGTAACCATTCCAAAAGAATAATGACAGTTAAACTAAAGCGATATTATTCATAGGCATAATACGGATAGTACATTTATTATATGGAATGTGTTAATTGATCAATGGCACTGTCCATACAACTTACTTAATCTCACCCTCATCTACCAGTTTGTGTAAACAAAAGTACCTTCAGGCTGTCTGGTCTTTAGTCAGCTAGTCAGCTCACCCTCCTCCTTTCTATTTTCGCCTCCAGTTCCTGTCTTAGGAATCTCGATTGGCCCATTCGTCGAATATGACCAAACCATCCAACAAAATAGAAGTATTTCTTTGAGACTTGGCAAGAAACAGTCTTAAAAATACATTTGTGGCTTTTGCATTTCCTGTAAAAGTTTCATAAAAGGCCAGAACTATAATATGAGGACAAGACTATTGACTCAAGCTGGTAATGACCCAACCTCAAGTTACTTATTTAAAATACTTACTACACCTTGAACTAAACTTCATGTAGCTGTTTGCTGGATGACCCAAGCAATTTGCCAAAGACTTGAACGTTTTATCCACTAATCGATTCCATTTTACTGCAGGAGAGTACAACAAACAAATTTTACAAGTATTAAGAAAAAGTTAAAGCCCTGATCAACAACAGCGACCAAGGGATAGGTATGATCCTCTATCAATCTCCATTCCCCTTAAGGATGAATTAATTTTAAACCATTTTAACAACGTTTAAATTAGCACTCGATATAATAAAGGAAGCATTTTAAATGTCTCCAAGCAAAGATCGTAAAAAAATAAATATGTTTATTGAGATATTTTAAATCATTTAAAGTAACAGACTCTTCAAAATAATTTAACAGGTCTGATCTTTGCAATACACAATACAAATATATAAATTAATATCTCAACAGAGCAATTTTTTGTGAATCGGTAAGAAAAAAATAATAAATAAATAAGAATTAGACAAGAAAAATGTTTAACAATTTAATTTATTAATACTTCTTAACTGTAATATATTTCAAAGAAATGTAATTAATTTAACTGATTACTAGTATGATACACTAGGTAACTAAACTAATTAACTGATTTATAATTTAATATCTGAATTCCTTTTAATCGGAATTAAAATAATATTACTCGTTTTTTTTGTGTATCAAAAAAATTAATTTTAAAATTTTCACCATTCTCTCTTGCCTGTTAATTTGGGAATTAATAAGAACCATTAAGAATACAATAATAAATAAAATTAGTTTAAAATACTTAACAATTTAAACATGATAAGTTCTAATGAGACAAAGCTAAGTAAATGAGGTAGAGGGTTCTCCAATTATCATCACTCACACTCACGCCAGTACATATAATTTAAAAGATTGTGCTCCCAACCCCTAACGTAGTGTGAATCCATGAAACAATATTTTTCAGGTCAATCAGAAATGTTTAAATGGGATCGTTTTTCATTTAAAATGTATATATGCTAAAATCAGGAAAAATCATGGATCATATTTAAATGATCATTACAAAGATTAATTTGGAAATGCAATATGTTATATTTAATTATTAACAAAAACTACAGAATTTCATTACATAATAAAACTTAATTAGTGAAGAGATAAATTTATAATAAAATATAAATATTGCAAATGTAGAGAAGATTGTAGGAAAGTTGTTTTTTTTCATAAGAATTCTAGTAAAATGAAATAAAACAAGAGTATTGTACTTCTAAACTGTATGTGTGTGGAGTAGGGTACTTCCAATTAATATAATATAACAATGCATATGTGTTAAGGCCCCCATACACGATCAAACATTTTGCGCAAACCTGATATCGGGAAAATTTACGCCATACACATAAAACATCAAGTTTGCGCCAACATAATGTCGGGCAAATTTAGGCCATAAACGACAAACATGATGTTTGCGCAAACATCAACGGTCAACACACACAAACATCAACCTTACACGGTCAACAATTTTGACCGTGTATGGAGGCCTTTATAGATAGTTTTTAGTTAGTCACTTATATAATTGTGAAGTCAATGAAGCACCAAAATAGGCCACACTTCGAACGAAGCACAGTCCTTATAATTTGATAAAACCTTTTGCATTATCTTTCTTTTAGATTAATTTTCTTGCCGAAACTCACACTTATTTTTGGCTTAATTTTGAGATTAATTAGTTTATTAAAGAATATAGTTTTTACAAATAATAAAAAAAAATACAGTAAATACTGAATGTTCTAGAAATAGTTGTGAAAAAGGGTGAGCTACAAATAAAAATAACTCTCGTTTCTTACACAAATAGAATTTCTCCATACTCGTACAATACACACGGTACAATATAGCAAAACAGGACTAAGAAATTCGCCATGGACTTAAGGCAGACCTGCGAGAATACAACATGTAAACATAGATCTATTTTTTTGGATCGACTCTTTCAACAGAAATAATCCCTAGTTTTCTTGATTTTAGCATACATACATTTTCTGATGAATTTAAACTTTCCCGATTGACCTAAAACTTTTCAAAAATCACTTTTACATGGATTCGCACAAAGTGAGTCGTTTGGAGCTTAAATTCAAAATAATTAAATATATATATATGTATATAGCATGAATCATTGTCAGTAATCATAAGTGAAACTGATAATAAGTAAGGTATATGTTGAGTTTTAATGATAATACCTATTTACATGTACATTTATCTTTAAAATTTAATAAGTTGTTTTATCGGTTTCTTTCATAAAAACCTGTAAAAAAGGTGAATTAATAAAATATTACAGTACAGTTTGTTATCGACTAACGACCAGTATGTCGTGAACTACCTTTTGGCTTGACGAAGAAGGAGCTAAATTCCATTACTTTGTTTCCTTCTATGCCTCTTGGAGACGAGCACAAAAGAAATAAGCGATGTCTCATGCATAAATTTAAATTATAATATATAGATTTGCTGTTGTAATATATGTTGTTAAAACAACAAGTTAATATTTAAACATAAGTAAATGATCTATTTTGAACTGATTATTGGTTCTCTCATATTTTAAACTACTATTACATAAGTTTTAATTAATAAAAAATTAAATTGATGTAGATGCTAGTTTTGATTCGGTGTTTAAAATAATATCTATTCCGTCAAATCGTTCTTGATTTTTCACATTCCTTTAAAAACATATTTCTAATTTTAATTGGATAAAGTTACTAGTGTTTGTATTTAAATGTAGTCATTAATGTTATAGTTTTTATTTTGTACATGTCTGCCCTCACTTTTCTCTTTCTACCAATATTTACTTCTTAAATAATGAAGTGTAAATATCCAAAATGTGCAATAGTTAAACTAAAATTGAATGCCCATGTTTGTTTTAAAGTGGGTAAATAAGAAAGATAGAGTGTAATTTTAGTGGACTATTAGGTCCTCGACTTTTTTTTTCTTCCATTCTCTTATCACTACGACCAAAAGTGGTCTATTGTAACAAAACCCTGTAGTCTTAGTGATTCCCAATTAATTCTCAGGCTTTTAACAAAGCTGAGAAGTTCTCTGGGGGACCTTTCGTATGTCAGTAGGTACTAAGATAGCCTTACCAAGCATTAGCAGTCGTTTTTTCGCAGTTGCACAAAATGTGTTCTGCACTTTCTGCAGCTTCGGAGCATAGGCGGGAAGTGTCATCCTCAGCAATGCCTATCATTTTCAGGTGATATTTAAGATAGCAGAATCCAGTAAAGAGGCCTGTCAGTAGCCTCAGTTAGTTTTTGCTGAGAAGGAGGTACATTTCTTCCTCTTTCTTTGAAAAGGTTTGGAACCTTTCGGATTGCATAAGACCCCCGGTACATTTTCCCATTGTAAGGCCTTCTGATTGGCCTATAAGCTAATCGACTTCTCTAAGCGGCTATAACTATTTGTTCCACGTATATAGTTGCTTTTTCAATCATTTTGTTCATTTCTAGTTTCTAAGTGAGCTTTTGATCCAGGATTACGCCTAGATATTTAACCTCACTTGAATAGGGTATTGTTGTATTATCTAGCTTGAAGGGTTTTAAATTCAGTTTCTTTTTTTGGCCAATGGTACAATGATGTTTTTGTCAGGGTTGAAATTTAGGTCCTCCTTCTAACACCACCTATATACTATACAGTATCGAGGGTAAACTGCATAAGGTCTACAATGCTTCTTTTATGTATTCCTCTAATTATAATTGCCAGATCACCAGCATAACCTCATAGCCTTTTTGAGTTAGACTAACTAGAATTCATCGACCAACAGACCGCAGCAAGGGTGAGAAGACCCCTCCCCCCCTTAACTGTTGCTTCCGTAATTGACTTATCTTCCAGAGTGGCAGCAATCCTTCGTCCCTTAAGCATAGATGTAATCCATCTGACGGTTGATGGTGCAAAGGCTTTTCTATTAGTAGCTTTTTCCATGGATTCGTTGAGGTATTATCAAAAGCACCTACTATGTCGTGGAATGCAAGAAAAACTTCTTCTTTGTTTTCAATTGATCCTTCTATTCTTTTGACTAGACTATGCAAGGTAGTAACTGCTGCTTTGCCTTTTAGATTGGTAAATTGTTTTTTGTGAAATGGAAAATCCCCCAGACTTTCACTTCTTAAATGTTGGTATAACACTTTTTTCATTGTTTTTAGTAGGAAAGATGTTAGGCTAGGCTGAGGTCGGTATAATTTAGACTGTGAGGCAGCTCGTCTACCAGCCTTTGTAGATGTATATAAGCTACATCAACTTCTCACCATAACTGGGGGACAACATATCCCCATGCAAAGCTTGCTCTGAAAACTTTTATCAGTGTAGATACCTTGTTTTAGTAGGGCAGAAAATCACCGTCTCTAACAGGAGATTTGTAGTGTTTAAAATTCGCAGTAGCCCATCTAATTTTGCTAGGTGTAAAAATCCTACCAGAAAGACAGATGCCATTTTGCAGGTCTGTAAAATTCCTGTTCTTTTGGATCATGGTCCCAGGCCTCCACCTTCTGTGAGTCCCCCTTACTTTCTCTTTCCGACTCCTAGTGTGGCTGCCATCTAGTAATTGAAGGAAACCAATTTGAGGGATAAGACATTATAGCAGAGGTATCACTCGATAATTGTATTCATGACCATTTTTACTTATTATATCTGTGATTTTTTTATTAATTTATAGTTACCCAATGTTACTAGGTTTTTCTATGTTATGGTATGTGGGCTCATTGTTTTAATTTATTGTTTGTATTAGATAGTATTAGGATCTTTTCAGATGCTATGTTTTTTGGATTTATAGAAGACGGAACCGTAAAGTTCCGATTAGATTTTGATTAATTAATGAAAACACTATCACAAGTGTAAAATTACGAAGGCTTGAAAATGGCCGGGAAGGCCGAAACGTTGCCAAACACGTAATGTAGTTAACACTTCTCTCTTTTTTCTATACCCTGAAGAATCCATCACGATAAACAAAGTATTTGAGGGTGCATAAGTCAATATTTATACATGAAACCAATTCCATTCGAGTGATCTTTTTATAGGGCCTTTTGGAGTAGGACTGCTGTGAACAGTTCTTCAATACCCTCACAGAAACGTCTCCAAGGCCTAAGATTTTCAATCTTTTAGATTTTATCATTCCTCTAAATATGCAGTCAGAGCCACTCTGTTCACTTCTCCCATTCAACAGTACGCTTGGTTCTATCAAACTGATTTCTAGTTACGGTTCTTAGTTTACCGAGTTCCCTGTTTAACCAAGGTACGTCTCTGCCTTTTTACGTTTTACAGGGCAGCTAAACATTAGTCCACGTTCGTCTCAATGTATCCTGTCAAAAAGAAAGAAAATAAAATCATTAAGATCAAAGTATCGAATACGTCAAAGATCTCATGTATTTATTCCATTACTATAGTTAAGATGTACTCGTATAATTGTATCCCCCCCCCCCCCACCTTTATTTCTCGTTGGCTCTCAATTGAATAAATAATTATCTAATTTAGTTTATAAGATTTTGTGCTATACTTTATTTCCAGTAATATTATATTACTAATATTTTGTTTGAATATAGTTGTTATTAATGTTATAAAAATGTTGAACTATTAATTCTATACTTTTTGTGAGAGCTAAAATAATCTATCATATATGTTACTTAACAGTTAAATCTTTATGTAAATAAATTGATGTAAAAGTAAATGTATTATAATAGAAGTAAGTTGAGATTGAAGCAATTCATTTATTTGTATCGAATTAAATTGAACACAACAAGAAAAAATACGTGACAGATGAAAGTAGGCAAAAAAAAATTTATTCTAAGGCGTCAGTAAATGAGAGTATTTAAACCTTACTCCTCTCCTGCTTGTTTTGAGGATCGTAATACATTTAAGTATGAGGCGACCATCTCACGTACGAATTGCAGTAATTCTAGATCTTGAATATATATATATATATATATATATATATATATATATATATATATATATATATATATATATATATATATATATATATATATGTGTGTGTGTATAATAAGGAAAGAAAACACGACCGTGAATATGTAACAATAATTGTAAAACCTCAGGGTTCGGTCACAAAAAAAACACAAGAATACCTTCTTCATGGGATCTAAAACAAAAGAAATTTAGAAATATAATCAATAAGAAGCAATAAAGATCAAACTAATACAAAATTTAAAAAAACAAAAACTTGTTGAGTGAAGAGGACTTGATAAGTAAAAACTTACAAAGAGTAAAAACTTGATAAGAGCTTTAAAAAAAAAAAAAAAAAAAATACTACTTCTAAAATTATGCGATAATGGATCCTTTTTAAAGAATAATATCTCCAAAGACTACTTCCACAGCATTAGCGTTACACGCAGTGTTAGCAGAAGCGACGTACTTTGGATATGTTATCCATTAAAAAGGATCCATTATCGCATAATTTTTAGAAGTGATATTCACAATTTACACAGAATTCGGAATTGATTGTTTAAGATTTATTTATTTATTCTTTCATATGGTATGTTAACCTTGTTTTTATATTTTTATCTGAGTATTTTATTTATTTTTTGATTTGTTAGTGTTTTTGTTATGCCACTACCGGTGTTATTTTTTAATGTTAGATTGTTACATTCTCTTTTTATTATATTATAGTTTGTTTGTGTAGGTTTATTTATTGTTACCTCTCTTTTATATATTTAATACTCTAGTCATTTTTCTTTACTTCTTGATTAGTGTTTATTTGAAAAAAAAAAAAAAAAAAAAAAAAAGCTCTTATTAACTTTTTACTCTTTCTAAGTTATACTTATCAAGTCCTCAACTAAGATTTGTTGTTATTTCTTAAATTTTGTATTCCGATGAGCTTTACAGTATCTTACTCCATATTTCAAAATTGCTTTTGTTATAAATCCCATGAAGAAGGTTTTGAATAAAGCCGAATAATAAGAAAGAAAATAAAATCATTAAGATCAAAGTATCGTATACGTCAAAGATCTCATGTATTTATTCCATTACTATAGTTAAGATGTACTCGTATAATTGTATCCCCCCCCCCTCACCTTTATTTCTCGATGGCTCTCAATTGAATAAATAATTATAAAATTTAGTTTATAAGATTTTGTGCTATACTTTATTTCCAGTAATATTATATTACTAATATTTTGTTTGAATATAGTTATTATTAATGTTATAAAAATGTTGAACTATTAATTCTATACTTTTTATGAGAGCTAAAATAGTCTATCATATATGTTACTTAACAGTTAAATCTTTATGTAAATAAATTGATGTAAAAGTAAATGTATTATAGTAGAAGTAAGTTGAGATTGAAGCAATTCATTTATTTGTATCGAATTAAATTGAACACAACAAGAAAAAATACGTGAGAGATGAAAGCAGGCAAATAAAATTTTATTCTAAGGCGTCAGTAAATGAGAGTATTTAAACCTTACTCCTCTCCTGCTTGTTTTGAGGATCGTAGTATATTTAAGTATGAGGCGATCATCTCACGTACGAATTGCAGTAATTCTAGATCTTGAATATATATATATATATATATATATATATATATATATATATATATATATATATATATATATATATATATATATATATATATATATACAAGGTGGTCCAAAAGTCTCCCCCCCCCCTCTTAACTTTTGAACGGATTGAGATAAATTAATTAAACTTGGGGGATCTCTACCATGCAAAGGGAAGTTTGTTTTCATGCAATCGCCCACTAGGGGCAACCACCCACTTTGCCCCCAGACCACCCAACTTCAAAATTTCAAATTGGAGTGGTATATTTTTGATAGCATATTTGGATTCTACGGTAAAAAATACTAAACTTTTACTTGTAACTATTTTTTCTATCTCCAATATTTTGCCTCCTGCGGGGGGGCAAAGATAGCAAAATAACTCTTCCGAAATAGTAAAAAAATTACAATTAGATCGTTATAAAATCTAAACAGTTTGAAATAAAGTAATGGAACTTGGGGGATCTGTACCATGTAAAGGGAAGTGTGTAATTATCCACTCGCGTACTAGTGGCAACCACCATTTTGCCCCCAGACGCTGAAATCTACCTTTTTTATACCTTTGCCCCACTACAGGGGAAAAAATATTGGAGATAGAAAGAAAAGTTAGAAGAGAAATATTTTTATTTTTTTCCATAGAATCTCAATCTGCTATCAAAAATATACACTCTAGGTTAAAATTTTGAAGTTTGGTGGCTTTGGGCAAAATGGGTGGTTGCCCCTAGTGCGCGATTGCATGAAAACAAACTTCACTTTACATTGTACGGATCCCCTAAGTTTCATAAATTTATCTCTATCCGTTTAGATTTTACAACGTATTATCAGAAGGGTTATTATGCTATCTTTGCCCCCCTGTGGGAGGCAAAATATTGGAAGTAGAAATAAAAGTTACAAGTAAAAGTTTATTATATTTCACCGTAGAATCAAAATATGCTATCAAAAATATACACTCCAATTTGAAATTTTGAAGTTGGGTGGCCCAGGGGCAAAGTGGGTGGTTGCCCTTAGTGGGCGATTGCATGAAAACAAACTTCCCTTTGCATGGTAGAGGTCCCTCCAGTTTCATTAATTTATCTCAAACCGTTCAAAAGTTAAGAAGGGGGGAGGGGAGACTTTTGGACCACCCTGTATATATATATATATATATATATATATATATATATATATATATATATATATATATATATATATATATATATATATATATGTGTGTGTATAATAAGGAAAGAAAACATTTTTTAATAAGGAAAGAAAACAGGTTTTGAATAAAGCCGAATAATAAGAAATAAAATAGAATCATTAAGATCAAAGTATCGTATACGTCAAAGATCTCATGTATTTATTCCATTACTATAGTTAAGATGTACTCGTATAATTGTATCCCCCCCCCCCCCCTCACCTTTATTTCTCGTTGGCTCTCAATTGAATAAATAATTATCAAATTTAGTTTATAAGATTTTGTGCTATACTTTATTTCCAGTAATATTATATTACTAATATTTTGTTTGAATATAGTTATTATTAATGTTATAAAAATGTTGAACTATTAATTCTATACTTCTTGTGAGAGCTAAAATAGTCTATCATATATGTTACCTAACAGTTAAATCTTTATGTAAATAAATTGATGTAAAAGTAAATGTATTATAATAGAAGTAAGTTGAGATTGAAGCAATTCATTTATTTGTATCGAATTAAATTGAACACAACAAGAAAAAATACGTGACAGATGAAAGTAGGCAAAAAAAAATTTATTTTAAGGCGTCAGTAAATGAGAGTATTTAAACCTTACTCCTCTTCTGCTTGTTTTGAGGAGCGTAATACATTTAAGTATGAGGCGATCATCTCACGTACGAATTGCAGTAGTATATATATATATATATATATATATATATATATATATATATATATATATATATATATATATATATATATATATATATATATATATAATCAGGAAAGAAAACACGACCGCGAATATGTAACAATAATTGTAAAACCTCAGGGTTCGGTCACAAAAAAACACAAGAATACCTTCTTCATGGGATCTAAAACAAAAGAAATTTAGAAATATAAACAATAAGAAGCAATAAAGCTCAAACTAATTCAAAATTTAAGAAAAAAAACAAAAACTTGTTGAGTGAAGAGGACTTGATAAGTAAAAACTCACAAAGAGTAAAAACTTGATAAGAGCTTTAAAAAAAAAAAAAAAAAAAAAAAAAAAAAAATCTGATTTATTTTTATCTGAGTATTTTATTTGTTATGCCACTAGATGCCACTACCGGTGTTATTTTTTAATGTTAGATTGTTACATTCTCTTTTTATTATCTTATAGTTTGTTTGTGTAGGTTTATTTATTGTTACTTCTCTTTTATATATTTAATACTCTAGTCATTTTTTTTTTACTTCTTGATTAGTGTTTATTTGAAAAATTAAAAAAAAAAACTCTTATTAACTTTTTACTCTTTCTAAGTTATACTTATCAAGTCCTAAACTAAGATTTTTTGTTATTTCTTAAATTTTGTATTTCTGTGAGCTTTACAGTATCTTACTGCATATTTCAAAATTGCTTTTGTTATAGATCCCATGAAGAAGGTTTTGAATAAAGCCGAAACGTCGGGTATTTGGAGAATTTTGTGAGGTTTGGTTGTGTGTTTTTGTGACCGTACCCTGTTTTTAAAATTATATATATATATATATATATATATATATATATATATATATATATATATATATATATATATATATATATATATATATATAAATAAATATATATAAATATATATAAATACATATATATATATATATATATATATATATATATATATATATATATATATATATATATATATTTCTTTTTATTAATTTTCAATCCCTTATAAATGTGATTATTGACCTCCCCTCCAATATGTGTGAAATAAAAATAAAATAAATATATAGATATATTTTATGTGTGAAATTAAATGTATAAATGTGAAGCAGTCTATGTGTATTTTTTACCTTCTCCAGTATATTAACAGCAAAAATAATATTTTACGCTTATGTATGATACCATAAAATTATACATGAACAGTGTATACTAGTAGTTCTGTGAACAGTAGACCTTGCTCGTTAAAATAACAAATCAAGTTTTGAGCTTAGGTTAAAAAAAATTACAAACATTTTACCGAAAAAATGATATTTCAACAAAAAAGACCTGAAACGTGAAAAAGTAAAAAATGTTTTTATACAACTTTAGAGAACTCTTAAAGGGCTTTCTAACGATATCAAACATGGCCGGCCAGCTACTATTTTTAATTTTTACCTTTTCTTAATGAGAGGTACAACTTTGTACCCCTCATGTACCCGGCATGTTAATAAATTTAATGTTTTCCTTTCATGTACACTTTAATACTATAAAGTAAATCAAATTATAATTATTATTAGACAGAGAAAAATACACTCCAGCGCCGGGGGGTTAATAATAATTATAATTTAATTTAAATTAAAATTTAATCTTTCCGTAGTAAGAATACTACCAAAATCATAAAATATGAATTACTATAATGTACTAAATACTATATGAGTTTTAGCCCGATCCTATGAAATTCAAAAACGTTACAGAACAAAGACTAAAAAGTAGAGTTTTTCCAAACCGGTACAATTAGTACAAAAAAAAGTAGAAATAAATATCAAATATCAATAAAATTAGTACAAGGGCAATAAAACCTATACACTTTTGAGTAAAAAGCAGCTATTTTTTTTATTATTTATTTTTACAGTGCGCCCTACAACTACCATGGTATTAAAAGTACCTCTGTACCCGAACCCGCAAAGGTACAGGTACGAAAAGGGTACAGTGCGTTTAAGTGTTATTTGGCGAAACTTTTGACCGAAGGAAATTTTCGAGCTGATAAATCCCTCGACGCTATCAGCCCCAGAGTGGGGTAACCTGGCCCCTGCACGGCACTCTAAAAGTACAAAATGGGTACTAAAGTACCAACCTAGTACATTTTTTCGAAAATATTTTTGCACACATTTGGTACATTTTAAATGGCTTCTCCAACGATACCTCTGTCAAATCGGTACAACGTCCCCTTCTGGTTGCGGCTACCCAAGGAGGACGTCCTTCACATAGACGTAGCTCCCGAAGTAGGAATCAGAAATATAATAACAAACCGGATTCCTAAAGAGGACAATATGACCTAAAGTCCGGTACCCTTTTGATTCCTGTCCGATTAAAATTGCGAACGGTACAGAAAGTCAAATTCGAAGTTTCGGAAAAACACGATTTCTGTGTGTATTTCGCCGAGGTACTCGATCCCCCCCCTCGAAGGTACTAAAAAAAGGGAGATTGCACTTTCCCCTTGGAAAAGACATTTTTAGAGCATACGAAGCAGAGTAGGAGAGTACTTTTTTCTCTGTACGTACCTCCAAAGTACCATCTTATACCTCTGAATTTAAAGTACCATATCTCAAAAAGTAAAAGTAGCATCGAGTTTAAAAGCAAAACGCCAGGAGCAAAATTTCATAGGCTGTTAAGGCTCAAAATCCCAATAGCGTCGTATAAATGCCCTAGGAGGAGATACGTGAACCATGTAGAAAAACGTTTGAAAAAAAGTGGTGAAAAGTGTTTTTTCGCTTTAAAGGGCCTGAAACGTGAAAATTTTAAAAATGTTTTTGCATCACTTTTGTACTCTTCCCAGGGGCTTTCCAACGATATACGTCACTCCGTACCAAATATCTCCAGTTTTCTGATCGGCGAAAAACAAATTCCCGATGTCTCCCCTAAGCAGGGGTGCAAGTAAAAAAAAAATCTCGTTACCGCCTATGGACCTCTGCGGGATCTACAAAAGCCTTAAAAAAAAAAAGTAAAATTTTCAATTATTTCAAAAGTTATACGTAAAAACGTGTTAAAAAAACAATGCTCTTTTTGACCGTAGACAATTTCCCATTGAAAATAAACCCATTTCCCGGAAAATTTCCCGACAGATAGAATTTTTCCTTAAAAATACACTATAACCTTAACAGTTTCCAGAAAACTGAATGTCTCTACGACAAACACATTCATCAGATACAAAAATCCAAAAAAAAACACCCTATTTCGCCCTTTAAGGCCAATTCAAAACTGCCCATACCCAATGTTTGGTCAAGTGATTTTTAAGGTTTCTAACCGATTTTGACATTACCAACTCAAAATTTTTCCGAAAATCAAGAGTCGGGGTAAAATTATTTTTTGTTTTTTGCCGTGGCGCCTTAAAATAAAGTAAATTTTTACTTCTGGTGGTAATTATATCTTTTGCCTAAGTTCACCGCAGCATCAAGATCTGGGACCCCTACCTCCCGGCTCTCATGTAAAAAATCGGTCCGAGACAACTCAGACAAACTTTCTCATATACAAGTTCATAATTACTTAGCCAATGTTTTCCATTTATTAGTTTTTGTAAGTGCGTTTAATTATTATTGAAAATTATATCAAAATTTACCATAAAAATAACTTCTCCAGGGCGGGGAATCGAACCCGGGATCTCTCCGTCCACGTTTTTAGCTATTTTCTCAGGAACTAGATTTTTCCCGGGAAAACTGCTTATATCGTTGGATCCGTATTTAAATGGACTACATTTTAGAATGTTTTAATCAAAATCGTAGGAACCGTTTTCGAGAAATATTTTTCTTTTCACGTTTCTTCAGAGTTTTTGGGGGGTAGCGCCCCGAAATTTGGAGCTAAAATTCATTTCTCGATTTCGCCTCGGGGTATGATTTTTCTGAACATGAATGCCAAATTTCATCAAAATCGGCCCAGTAGTTTAGGCTCCAGGCGTCTGCACAGACAGACGACAGACGACAGACGACGGACAGACATTTTTTAAAAACCACTTTTTTGGACTCAGGGGACCTCAAAACGTGTAAATCCATCAAAATCTCAAAATCGAATTTTCGCTCCATCACGATACTTTCTCTTTATGAGAAAGTAAAAAGAATCTGGTAACAAAGCCCGCAAATCATTTGGGTCCTCTGAAATATATGTCAATGTCAATGGGCGGGAATTAACTACAGCCTCCACTTCACACGGTACCGACCCCACTTCCTCATAGCCTAACACTGCTTTACCTAATGTTTTCCTTAAGAGCCCTTTAACTAGTTTCACTAATCTCTCCAACCCCCCACCCCACCACACGGCAGTAAAAGGGTTAAATTTCCACTTAATGCGTCTTGCAGCACTATAATCTAATCTGAACAAAATAACTGCTGCATATGCGACTGCACTAACATCGCAAAATACATGTAACCGTGTTTTCGACCTATCATTTGGCCCTAAACCTACCCATTTAGGGACTCTAAGCTGATTTAATGACTCAACTTTAAGTAACCAAGATAAATATGTTTGTTTAGCCTCCTCATCTAAATCAATTTTTTGACTCCATATATTTTTTAATAAGACTTTTAATCCAATTTTTTCCCTTTTTATCGCTTTTACCCACTCGAGTTGTAATCCTAATTCATCTAAATTTTTATCCCATATAACTCCTAAAGGCATTTCAGAACTTTTCCCTTCTAAAATAAAGTGTGATGATTCCCAGCATCTTCGCTCAAATTTCCCTTTCAACATCACTGCTGAACTATCTTTATAAATTAGCTGAAGACCCTCCTCTGAGTACACACTAGTAATTGAATTAATTATCTACGTAGAAACTTTTCTGAAATTTCTCTAAAACATCTGATGTGACACCTATTATCCTCTCTTTAAATTCATTCAGCAGCCTAGGTATGTTTGATATTAAATTTAGTCCTTCTCCTAAATTTAAAGAGGGACACCCCTTTGCTCTACTTGATGCGTCGAACACTTGACGCACCAGTGTAGTAGCACTACTAATCTTAACTTCTATCTTAAATTCTAACTTAACCTCATGAGGAAGATAATGTCCCCTTTCCACTAACTGATCATGAGGCTCTCTCTCAATTATCTCTTCCTCTCCAAACCTGGCCTTCAGGCTTTCCAAAGCTCCCCTATAGTTTTCCCCTGTTGGCGGGTAGCTCTCTACTACTTCCCTTGCCCTAGTCCCTTCCTTAAGAGATAATAACAAGTAGTAGAATTTTTCCTCGTCTTTTAACTCTGGGTCATTATGAATCCCCTTGAAACAACTCCAAAACTCTAACCAATTCCTAATCTCTAGGCTGAACTTCTTAAGTTCAATCTGGGGAAGCCTTATTTTACGAGAGCCAGAAGTAGGAGCCCCATTTCCCACATCTGCTTTGCTCTGCAAAGAACTCAAATCTGCGTCAGTACTCTGCCTGGCACACATTAACTCATCTACTTTATGCTTACATAGAATATACCTCTCCTCATAGTCATAATTTATTTCCTTCGTGATATCTTCTTCACTCATATCTTCAGTCAGAATCATATCTATAACCTTCTTTTGGATGGTATCTAGCTCCGAAAATCTACGGGTCAAGAGTTCCATCTTTGTAGAGAGCTGCACCTTTGATGTAGTTGTTCCGTCTAATTCCGCAAGAAGTGTCTTCTCCGCCTTTGTAAAGCACCCTCGAGCTATAGTCCTCGCCTTTTTTAAGACATCCATTCTTCAAAGACTTCAAAACTTCAAAATTTTGTTTCAAAACTTACTCGAACTTCTTTTTCTAAGATCTTGGACCTGTAAGTACTTTAACAGTGCCCAGTTCTTATTAACTCTATAACAAGTTCCAGTCCTGTCACGGTCGCCATAAAATGTAACATCTACGATAAAATGATCCTTCTTAAAGTTTTTAATAAACCATTCTATATTAACTCTACTACATCAAATGTTCTACATTGACTGACAAAAATAATTTTCTTTTCCATAACAAAGTCAAAATTAAATGCAAAGTAAAATAACAAAAAATACTGTCAAATATGACAACTATAGTGGCAGTTGGTCACATTGATTGTCAATCGGTTTACTCTACTTTAAGTGTCACTCTGTGTACATCGTGTTAAGACGTGTAAATATAATTTTGAGTTAATACGTTTCAAAGTATAATATTTCATAGTAATACCATTAAAATAGGTTATAGGCAGGGGCGGACTGGCCAACCTTAGATATTAGGAAGGTGCACATTGAGGGGTCTGGGGGGGGGGGGCGTCAGGGGGACCCCCGGGAAATTTTTAAAAATGTTCCTTTAAAATTAAAATATGCATTTTAACGCTACCCTGAAGCTGAAATTTGTAATGGAACTTGTCTGTAATTTGGAGGTTTTTTACAAATTCATCTTTAAAATTACTGTTTTATGAAATTGAAACGTTCAAGTTTCAACGTTAAATAACCATTTAAGACAATCCCTTTTTTTAAAAAAAAAATCTTGTTTTGTAATGCACAATTATACTAATATAAATTTCTAAAGCAGAAGATTGTGAGAATAAAACTACTCTGAAAAGCTCTTGTAACATTGCCTTCATAACATTGCTTGTTTATAAAAATTAAAAATTAGATATAAATACATTTTCCATTTTATAACTACATAAATAAATTGAGGCATACGCTAGTAAAAAAATACCTTTCCATAATACAGTAAAATATACCTCTATAGTCAATCATAAACTTGAAATAAAAATAATAAAAAAATCTCAAAAAATCTTAAATTTTGATCGTGTTAGAATTTTTGGTGCAAATATCTGTAGTTTCACAACACTAACTAATCAAGTAATAAATTGAAAAATAAATTAAACAACTAATAAGTTAAAGTTAATTTAAAAATGTCATTAGACTAAAACATTGTAAAAGAGGGTTGTAAGTGGTACAGTCAATCTATCTTTATCTGACCAAAAACCAGTTGTGTGGTTAAAAAAAAAAACAAAAAAAACACCCCGCCAAGTCTGTGGTCCAAAAAAGTTGTGAAATCAACTTTCTGTCCCGCCAAGTGTTGTTGGCACTTTCTCCTGAGCCAACACTGTCAACTTAAATACTTATCAGCTTCTTCGCCTTGCCATTTCCTGAAACTGGAATTTTAGTATTCTTCAAACACCAATACAATATCTTGTTTCACCTTCACGTTTGCCACATGAGGTTTGTGTGGAAAGATAGTTGTTCACCTCATAGTCTTAGTTCTAGACAACTAGTACTAATATATGCAGGCACACATTGAAGGGGAAAGCCTTTTAACAGTGTTGTTGAAGGCTCTTCTCGATGCCACAATGATCATTGCTGTAAATCTTTCCCATTATCAAAAAGCAAATAAAATAGAAATAAGTAATATACAAATTAAGCTTTCAAGGCATGACCTCATTCAAATACTACTTTCATTGCAGAGGATGTGGCATAGTTAACTTTAGGTAGTGCTGCAGGCACACCGCCAAAGAGAAGAAGCTGATAAATCTAAGTTGACTATGTTGGGTCAAGAGAAAGTGCCAACATCCCTTGGCGGGACAGAAAGTTGATTTCACAACTTTTTTGGACCACAGACTTAGCGGGGTGTTTTTCTTACCACACAAGTGGTTTTGGTCAGATTTCATGACTTTTTGTACGGTTCCTAAGGAAGGATTCTCTAAACTGTTTATTCTTACACATTAGAGTCAAATAAAAGTGAAGTTAAGAGCTTGACAAGGTCTATGGAGATTGGAGAACTACGAGACCTATGACATCGAAAGAACTTAACATTCTGATAGTAGGAGCATATAAACATTTTTAGCAGCATTTGGCCACCTAGATATACTAACATTGCTATAATTTGCGCATATCCAGCTGGATCCTGACCTTATATAAGTAACGAAGTGACCCCTTAATATTGTCTCACCATGATGGAAAATTGCAGCGTTAGCTTTGTATGTCTTATTGCAGATAGTTATATTGTATACACACGGTATGGTTCATGTGTTGCAACATTAGTACCTCCGTACAATTGTCTGGCTCACCACTTCGTATGGCTTGCTTGGTTTCTACCCATTTTAGACTGTTCGCTAGCTTGGTTTCTAGCTCCGCGTTCAGCGTAGGAATGAGTTACCTTGGAGGGGGGAGCTGCTTTGTTGAATAAGTAGTTCCCTTTTCTTGTTACCACTATTAATACCCCCCCCCCCCCCCCCTCCCCAATCTAAACTGACTTTGAATGTGCCCCCCCAGACCTTGCCGCTGGATATACGCCACTGAGTTACCTAATTTTTTTGATCTAGGAATGCACTAGGGCCCTAGACGAATCCAAAAAGCCCTCATTCATTAAAATTGGTTCAGTAGTTTAGGCTGTAGGTCGTAGGTGCGTCAACGTAAAATGGAGGAAGAATAAGAAGAAGACATCAAAACTACCATTTTCAAATCAATTTTTCTTTACTTCTGCTTGACCGATTTCGACCTTTTTTTATTTTGATCTACAGGACACGGCCTTCAAAGATATTAAAAAATTATTTAGGTAGCATGTACGTATTTCTCGCTGCAGACCCTTTAAAACCCTAGTTTGTCACCTACGGTATATTTACATATAAATACACTGGCAGCTTTTGTGAAATTTTGACTTTTTAACTTGGCGGGGCGGAACGCTACTGCGTTCCTAAATAAACAAATAGTTTTGTTATATTCTTATAAGAAGGCCTTTAAGGATGAAGATAAGATAATTCTTTTCTTTTAATTAACCTATATTTCGCCCAGAAATATATTTTGTGCCACAAAATACACAGTTTATAATCTGTTGAAAGTGAAATTTTATTTAGTACAGAGAGGAAGATCTAAATGAAGACAACTTTGGATTTTGGACGAACTTGCCATGGTATCGATTCACTTAAAAGCTTCAAATAATGAGAAATAAAAAGGATCACAAACAGTGGCGGCGCGTGACCAATTTAACAGGGTGGGCTAACATACTTTACTTTATTTTTGGTTATATATTCTGATTATTTTCTATGCTATTAAATTCTTTTTGTAAAATACTAATTTCAAGGTTATGCTCTTCCTTTAAATGGGACTTAAAAGGACTCCTTAAAATAAATGATTATTTATCTCCAATAGGGACGAAAAGTAACTTTTCAGGGCTAGTTTACAGGTAATAATGTTGGTCTTTTCATCCCTGTTCTTAAAAACGGGGAAATAATGTGAAAACAGGGAAATAATGTAAAAACGGGATTATAATCCACGTTCGCCAACCTAATTATTTTGTAAATAGTAGAGAATGAATAGCAAATGCAGTGAATTGGTTGAAATCAGGTTGGCACCACTGCTTTTAAACTTCCAGCTGTATTTCGAGTCATTCTACGATGTTTTGTTTACTTTTGCTTAGCTTTCGTTGAACTTTATTTTTTCTTTTACTTTAAAAGTGATTATTAATTGTTTTAAACCATTTAAATCATTTATATTATTTAATTTCTGTATTAAATGCGTTTATTAAAGAAATACAAATGTTTTCTTTGTTGACTAAATCTTTTATAGCGCTTTTTCTGGAGATAAAATTTTGTATGTACCTCGAGAATAATGCAGTAATTATTCCCTTGTTATAATTATCTCCCTCGGCTACGCCTCGGGAGCTAATTAGCATTAATCCCTCGGCTTCGCCTCGGGAATTAAGATACCTAATACCCTCGGCTTCGCCTCGGGATTTAGTTGCCTTGATTACTTCGGCTTTGCCTCAGGAATCAACTCTGTCACGCGGGAAATAATATCTTACATTATTCCCTAGGTGCATAAATAACTATTACAGACTTGGAACATACTAAACATATTGTTTTCTTTTTTAAATAGACATTTGTAATATGTCTATTGATTAAAGTTTTGTCGGCAATTTTTTTATGGCAATGATGACATATATTTAGTTTTCCTTTTTGATGAACATGCTTTACACGTCTCACTAAAACATTTTTAGGCTAATTCGGATTGTACGTGCCCTGGAAATTTCTTCGAGTTGGACCTCTACCTGGTTTATACACAGGAGGGTTGTTTTTCTTCAGAAAATGAGCGGAGCACCGCGAAGCGGTGCGGAGCGGCTATAGAAAAATCAAGGGTACACAAAATTAAGGTTTTTAATTTAATATGCGGGATTTTATCACCTAACCTCAAAGTGGGGGCACGTACAATCCGATTTTACCACATTTTTATTCACGAAGTCTTTAGGAAACTGGTTACACTTAAACTCTAAAGTCATTTTATCTTCAAAATAGCTTAGGATTCACAAATTAAAAAAAAAAACATTAACACTTTCCTATCGTGGGTAAGAAGGAAAATCAAAAGACTACAAAATCATAATTAAAAAAAAAAAAAAAAAAAAAAAAAAAAAAAAAAAAAAAAAAACTTCAAAACAATGATAACCTACTCACTTTTCCCTGTTATGCGAAAAGGAAAGTAAAAAAGACTACAAAATCGAAATATAAAAAACAATGAGAAAATAACTTGAAAACAAAAATAACGACACACTTTCCCTTCGTAAGGGAGATGGAAAGAAATAAAACTAAATTATCCTCTACAAAAAAAGAATGAATTACAACAAAAAACCTAAAATATTTAGCAATAAAATCGAAGTCATTCAAGCAAGTAAATAATACGAGGAATATCTCTGCAACGAGTGATAAATGAACCTTGAACGGTGTCAGAAGCTAGCCTGAGGTCTGAGTAGACGCTAGTTGTCTGTAACACCGCTGATAGTTAATAATGAGATTTGTGGGGGGAAGGAACGTGCCTGCCGCATGCCTTCTTTTATCCTGTCTCGCATGTCGAGGGATTGGAAGGTGGTTCGACCCAACTCAAACATTGACAATATTTGTCAATGGACACCATTTGTCAAGGTACACTTGGAACCTTGGAAGGTCGGCCAGCTTAGGGCTCTGCCCGAGTGCTGTCTGACATGCTTTCACATGTCTTGCCACTTCAAAGTTTCAAGTTCCTCTACCCCAATTTCTCCCATCCCTAAGGCTAATGACACATTTCGCCACCCGGGTGGCGGTACCCGGTCAGCAATGAGAATAGAATGCAACCTGCCACACGGGGTAGAGCCACCCGCCGGGTGGCACTACCCGGTCGACCGTACCACGGTCTAGCCGCCACCTGGGTGGCGCTACCCGGGTAGCGAAGTGTGTCACTACCCTAAGATATAGAAGCACAATTTCCCATATGCTTCACACACTCCCAGGAAAGGGTCTGCTGTTTCCTCTTCACCACCACACACTGGACATATGGGACCCTCCTCAACTTTTAGTAATGCCAGACGTCTGTAGTGTCCAGTTAGCACTCCAACCAGGTTACTCAGGTTGGTTCTACTCGGTCCTAAGAGCCATCTGGTTCTCCTTTTGTTTATTTTTGTTAGTAACATCTTGGACTGCCTGCATCCCTCTATTGTGAACATAAAATTAGTTAGTATAATGGAGGGCGGGGGGACACACAAAATGTTGATGTTTTTTGACAAAATGGCGTTAAAAACTAAACACTTTCCACAAGTGTTATATATTTATGTAATCTACTCTTCAATAACTTTCATATTACGATACCCCAGTTAAAATTTAAAAAAAAAAAAACAAATTCGCGGGAGCTGATAATTTTGAGTTCGCTTTATTTTTCCTTTATGCGCGTTTATGAAAGTTTCATGATTTTGTCTCTTTTGATTCAAAAGTTATTGGAACCGTACAGAGTCAGATGCAGGAACGAAACTTAAGGGTTTCTTTTTTTTGTTTTACCATCGAAACCATAAAAAAGGTCAAGAAATATCTTAGAATTCGAAAACTTAGAGGCGTTATATATATATCGAATTACTGGTTCAAAAAGAAGAGTTGACAGTCAGACAATATAGATTTGAATTATAAGATTAAAATAATACTCGATATAATTAAAGCTACTATAAAGAAAATAATATTGTTTTGTGTCGAATTATGTAATGCAAAGTAAGATGTTATGCTTTTGTCATATAATAAAAGGTTTGGTGAGTGGTTGCTAACGTCATAGTTGGAAGACAACAGCCTAATAATAGATATCGGTGACATAAATTGTATGGAAGAATAACAAAAAACAACCATTGGTAAATTATGTAATATCGTTAAATGGGAGTGTTATTGACAGACGTTGAATGACATCAAATTAATTTTTTATCTGTTTATGATTTTCTCGTTATGTCTTTTTGTATTGTTTGAAACCAATTATAATCATATTATATTGTGTCCCAAGTTGTCGTATTTAATAAAGTGGTGCCGAAAACCCGATGTCGGACTCAGGAAGAACGGTAGAACTAAGAAGAAGTGAAAGAAAGACAAAAGGTTGGTGAAAGAAAGACAAAAGCCCCCTTTACGATATGGGGTAGCTCCGTACCCGTAAGTCAGGAAAAGGATGAGGGAGTTGAGGGAAATTTTGTATTGCGTAATACAAAAAACAGAAACCCTGGGAAAATGGCCCATAATCGATGGTTAATTACTGTTAATCGCCTCCTTCGGCTGTCATATCTGAAAATCACCCTTCTGATGAATTTATAAGCTCTAGTGACGTTCAAAAAGTATATGGGCCATCTTGGTTTACCATTAAACAGCAAAATTCAAAAAGTGATGGCTCAAAGAATCATATAGATTGAAAGCTTAGGGTAGATACCTGGATCATGATTTGAAACAAATCATCGACCCAGTTATACAAAGGAATGCTTACTTCGCTCACCCGAAAACCTTATACTGGCAATGATATATGATGACGATGAAGGAATAAGAAGACTCGGCTGGATGAGAATACTTGCTGCAAAAAAGAAATCTATTGAAATTAAAGAAGTAAGACAATTTTAAGGTTCCAGGAATACTGGATCCTGCAGACATGATACATTACAGACTGAGTACATCGACATGATTGACTGGAACAGAATCAGGATTACTGAACCACCCTTGACAAAACATCTCACAGATAAAGAGATTACAGGAGCAGATATTAAATTAAAATTTTGCAATCCATGTGACACTCAAATTTTAGAACGATGAGTTAACTTGGTGTGCACCTCACATTATTTTTTGTTTTTTTCTTTTATGAAAATATGGAATTTGTGCAATGGAAAATAGTGCATTACTTTAGGTCCAGTTTAGGCCACATCAGCCGTTGTTGCACTTTAGCCTTAAGTAGGAGTGCTCGTTACAAATTTTTAAAATAAAATATGGAATTTGCGACGTTTATGAAAAGTCGCAATACGTCGGAAAACTAGTGAACAACTTTGGAACCTATTTGAACCAAATCGGCCGATGGTGCACTCCACAGTTAACTTGGAAGCCGTCGCAAAACTCTTACTTGACGTCGCAAAACTAGTGCAAAACTTTGGGCCCAATCGGCAGTTGGTGCACTCTAGTGTTAAGTAGGAGTGCTGGTCACAATTTTTTAAAATAAAATATGGAATTTGCGACGTTTGTGAACCGCCGCGAAACTCAAACTAAATTTTGCAAAACGTCGCAAAAATAATGCAAACATTTGGGACCTATTTGAATCAAATCAGCCGATGGTGCTCTTCCTTGTTATCTTGGTGTGCACATTTGACTTGTGATTAATCGCAATAAGGAAGCGTCGCATAACTCAAACTCGACGTCGCAAACCTAGTGCAAAACTTTGTGACCAGTTTGGGTCAAATCAGCCGATGGTGCACTCAGCGTTAACTTGGAGTGTACCTTACAATTTTTTAAATAAAATATGGAATCTGCGACGTTTGTGAACCGTTGCTAAACTCAAAGTCGCAAAAACTAGTGCAAAACTTTGAGACCTGTTTGAATATAAAAGTTAATTTACAAAGCTAGTTACTAGCTACTAGCTCATGGCAGGGTGGTTGGGAGGGCTAGCGTGAAGCTCATGCAGCCACCTCAACGTGGTGAGTTCTGGCAATTATTTTTGAATACTTTTTTTAAATAAAGTGTCAAAAATAAGCTGAGTAGCTGCAGGAACTTGACTTAGTTAAAAAAAAATGTTAAAAGATATAAAAAAATTATATATATTATATTTAATTATAGCTATCAGATTAACCAACATTTGTTTATTTAAAATAGTTATCTATCATTCGTCAGTATTAAGGATTATGTAATAAAATTTTTTTGTTATAAATAGTTGAGGAGTTTTGCGGAATTGTTTACATATATAGAAAATACCGAAATATCGAAATTTTCAAACTTTGGGGCCACTACCTAAATGGGGTCCGATGGGGCCCAAATTTTTTGTATCATGTTTTCAACCCATTTGGCCAGTTTTTATCATATTGATTTGTAGGATTTCCCAAACTTTGTTTTTTCGACCCACCCTAGTGAGTAATAATTCAATATATGACATATTGTTAAGTAACGTGTCGACCCTCTCTAAGGTCATCTTCAGTCATTATTTGCTATAACAAACCAAACACTGTTAATCAATTAACATTCCCATTATTACCTACAACTTAATTATGCTTTAGTTTAACAATGATATTTCTATAATATCTATAGTTCATCTTCATCACTTAACAACAATAATATAAAGCTAGTAAAATTAACTTTTTACTTACTTATAAAGTCATACTCGTACATCTTAAAAACAACATTGATTTTAATTGGATTGTTAGGGGATGTCATCTTTATTCATCTACTTACTAATGTAATGGCATTCAAACTTACTAATGACATTTGTTTCAGTGTGAGTAAACTCCGCATTTCTTGGTGGGTCAAGCGTCAGAACAGATCAATGTGTGAGAGTGCATCCCATACCAGGAATAGAAGGAGACTCCAAATTTTGTCTGGATAAAAAGTTCCAGTTTTTATTTCCTCTATACTAAAATTATGTTTTATTTTACGCAGATGGAGGTTCAAACCTATTAAAAGAACTTTCTGGTGTCAATAACCCCATAGTATGGACAGTGGCGGATTAAGGGTGTCATCTAGGGGGTGGCGATCTGACCCTTCAAGGGGTTTCGGGAGTATGGAAAGCCCTTAAGGAAAGGGGGGGGGGGAGTTCTCAGGCCCCCCCCCCCCATTTTTATTCCAATATTTTTTGGAATAAATGCGGTTGATTCAGATTGGCAATAACAAACATTTTGCTAAAACTTCGCATCTATAAATTATTTTATCAAATAAATTATCAGAATATGTGGATTTGTTTAAACGAATTAATCTATTATCGGCGACCCTATTGAAAACTAGGACATTTTGGCGTCCCGAAAAGTGTTTTCGGGAGACAAGTTCGGGATTTAAAGTCCAAAACCGGGACAACTCCGGGACGCCTGGCGTCGTCAGAAGTTTATTATTGGGAGGGGGGAGGATATAGTGCGGGGCCGGGGGTCCTCCCTCGGAAAATGTTGAAAATATTACCTCTCAATTAAGCGCATGTATGCATTTCTGATATAAAATTTGGTAGTTGTTAAAAAAAATTATAACCAGGGGGGGGGCGGTCGCCACCCCCCCCCCCCCCCTTTAATCCGCCACTGTGTATGGAACTAACACGCCCTGCAAGTGGAAGGGAGTGTTTTTAGGAGGTGTAAGTCCCTCATGACGTGCATAACGCATTTTTAAACCCTGCCATGTTAAAAAAAAAAAAAAAAACTAACAAAAAATATTTACTGAACAGTCTACATTAAATTTCTCTAAATTTCTCTAAATTAACTTTTATTTGTATAACAATTATTAGTCAATTCTATGAAATTGATACCGAACTTCATTGTACAAACTATTTTTAAACCAAATAAACCCTATTCTGTGAAAAAAGAAAATAATAATAAATAAATTTTAAAAAAATATATAAAAATACAGAAACGATTTGTATTAAATTAAAATTAATGATATATTATTGTTAGAGGTACGGAATTTTCGTTTTTACGAAATAGACGCCAATTTATGCGACAATTGGAAATATATTAATAGATGCGAAATGTACATATTAAAATATTAATACTTTTTATCAATTACGTAACATAGGTACATATTTTACAAACAATAGTTTTTAATGTCGCCGTAGTCAGATATCTTCTCTAAGAACCATTTTTTTCAATTAATACATATAATAATATATTTTATCTACGATTGACACGAAATATAAACATTATATCTCTGTTTAGATGCGTAAAAAGTCATTATTTACATACTTGTATTCATTGCGCATGCGAGTCTCATAGTTCTGAAGAATTCCTCTTCTTTACCACGCTAGCGCGGTAAAGAAGAGGAATTCTTCAGCTTTACGCACGATTAGTGAGTTTGTTTACATTTAACAAAACTAATTTGCTATTCTTTTATTAAAGTAACTGTTTATACCGAGTTTTTAGTGAAAAACAATGAATGAATCAAGTGGCTTTGACGAAAGTGTAGAGAATAATACTCCTCCAGAAATAATTAATTCGGCAAAAAATACAGCTCAAGATTAATGCCATCTTTATCAAGAGAAGAGATACGAACATTATATACAGCAAGTTTATTTTTTTCTGTATTTATTATTTAAATCTAACAATCGTAGATAAAGTACGGTACGCAACTCGTGCGAAAACGGCATTTTGCATTGCTCGTGCGTTTTTACTACCCTTGCTGTCGCTCGGGTGCAAACTCCACACTCGCATGCAAAATGCTACTTTCCGCACTCGACGCGTAATGTACTATAACAAAAAAATCAGGCGAACGATAAAGAAAAATATATTTATCAATTGCCTTAAGAAGCCAACTGTATGTATACAATGTAAATAGTCAGAAACCAAAGAGGGTTTCATCTCGGCATTCGCTGAAGCTTCGAAATAACTAGGCGAGGTGAGTTTCCGGCGCCATCTTAGAAGCTCTTATAACATGAATGTAAGCTCAACCCGAGGTATCACTGTATAAAAATTTGAAGTATTGCAAGTATGACCACCTTAAATCAAAATACATTCCTCGAAAGCTTCTCAAAACTTCTTTTCTTCAGAGCACTTCCTTAAAATGAGCTCAGTGATGGGTTCTCCATTTCATCGCAAAAATGCTTCAATCAATAGGCAGGAATGAAGATACCATTGTTAAGGACATTTTGTGGGCTACTAAATGCTGATTTGGAGTCCAACTAACAGCGTAAACGCAGAACACTTCTTTAGTAAATATATTGTCGTCGTTACTGTCAGAAGAACGACTCTAACAGAATCAACTGTTAAAATAACAACAATGTTATCATTTAATTAAGATGAAAGGTAAATTTTAAGTGTATAAAAAAAAAATGTTTTATTTCATATATGTTGTATACACGAATTTTAGCGAAATTTCGACCTTTAACTTCTTTTTTTGCGAAATCACTCTTTTTTATTTGCGAAAATTCCGTACCTCTAATTATTGTAAAGACCGTATTAATAAATAATTCTATGATAAGTGGTCTAATTAAAGCTCAAGTGTCAGTAGATTAAACTCAGGTTCACCCTATGTTTTAGCCAGAGCATGTTAACTGTTTGAATTTAACCCTAGAGTAACTTTTATGTGAATAAATCAGTTCATTTATTATATTTCTATAATATTTATTTCCAAACCTTCCAAGTATTTTTAATATGCTCTATTTATTATATTTCTATATTTATTTCCAGCCCTTCCAAATTGGATTTTTCAAAAATCCAATTTGCTGAATTCATAATTATTAATTTTTTCTAATCATCCAGGTTGATTATGTATTATGATATTATATCTTAACATCTTTTAAGAAGTAAGTGAAAAAACTGAATTAATATTTTAAATAAGAAATGTAAGGAGGAATGAATATAGCTTAATATTTTTATTTTTGAAATTGCAGGTCATTAAGGTGGAAATTAGTTCTTTTTTCTCTGTTTGGTGAGGGGTGTCACTGACTATTCCCCCCCCCCCCCCACTCTAACCGTGTCAAAGCTCATTTAAGAGGGGAGATGACTATCTCCACATATTACTTATCTCTGATGTAGCACACCTATCCCCTAGAGACTAAATTTTTCCTAGGTGTTTGGCTGGTGTATACATATGGTGGGGAGATCGTTACATTAGAGAACAAACATTTTATCCCTCCAGTGGACATTGTCTGTGAGCCCGTTATAGCACCAACTTTGACCTAAGTAGCAAACTAGTGGGCATCTGTGATTTTTTTATGGGTGGTTCTCAGACTACAGGCAATTTTCATGTCCACACTCTTCAAATTGCACATAGTGCTATAATTTTATTTTATTTTTTAGATAAATTATTTCTACCATAAATATGCAAGTTAAAATTAAATTTAAATAGGCTTTAACAACGTTTTTAATAATATTCGGCTATAAAAATATGTTAAGAAATGGTAAAACTGTAATTACCATGGAAGTCCAGAAATAGGATTTTAACATTTTTTGGTTAATATATTTACCTTAAATAAGTGTATGGATAAAAGTTATAAATACATGCATTCAATACTAGTGAATAGTTAATAAAACGCAATATTTAATTTAAAAAAATTATTGTATTAATTTTCAGAGCATTTTGACTTGTGTCCTTTTGTTATTTGTCATTACCATGCTCGAAATAAAAACAAATCGTAGAGAAATTTAGTGTAAGGAACATTTTTTTTCTCCCTAATCGAAAGTCTTTTGGCATGCCTGCTGATAATAAAAGGCAGTGAGTTTCATGTTATTCAAGGTGAGTCTGCTTCTACCATCAAAAGAAATCACGTGTTCTGGTATGTACCTTTATAATTGAAATTACCATGGTTGTTTATAACACAGGTTATAATTGTTTGTGAACGATTTTGTTCCTGTGATTTATTAGCATAATACTGCCTTTTTACATTATGTCAACAATATATTTTATAAAGACATTTTTAAAGTAAATAATTTACTTACAATTTTGAAATGTAATTACCATGTCTTTAAATAGTTGTAATTACCGTGGGTCTTATTCATTTTTAAAAACCATGGTAGTTACAGTTTTACCACTTCTTAACATATTTTTATAGCCGAATATAATTAAATACGTTGTTAAAGCATATTTAAATTTAACTATAACTTGCATATTTATGGTAGAAATAATTTATCTAATCTAACATGAAAATTGCCTGTAGTCTGAGAATCACCCTTATATGTTTTCTGCACAGTTTTACCTCTTAGTCTCTCCCAGTCACCGTTCCTGGTTAGTTTTTTGTTTTACTAAAACAAAAGGGGTCTGATAGACCGGTATGCCTCATAACATATGGTTATCAAAGTTTTTGTACCGGTCTGCCAGACCAATATGCCTCATAATGAATAAATAAGTTATTGCACAAATTAATTGTTATAGACCAGTACATCTAACCGTTTAAAATCCTCATGTCAGTCTTGAGATTGCTTAAAATATTTTATTTATTGTTTATAGTATTTCTTTTATTTTTATTATTTATTTTCCAACAAGAAAATCTAAATTTAATTCTTATCTGGATGAAGGTTACATACAATAATATACAATATTCTAATCTTTAAAAAAAGCACCAATTGTAACACTCTGTAAATGACTATTATATTATTAAATTAAACAAACAATTACTTCACACTCACAAGTTATAAAAATACACTTTATTATAAAAATACAATAATGAATAAATATTTTTGTTCATTTTGACAATTACATGTAGAATTACATCCGCATTTATGCAAAATAAAAATAAACAATTAACAATAACTCTTAATATATGGGAGGTAAGATGGGTGATAAGGTGTACCTAATTTAACACAAAAAAACAACTACTATTTCATTATTTGAAGGTAATTTTCTCTATCTCCGATGGAGAGAGTAGAACAATATTGACACGACAATATCTACCTATTGTAAGTTTACTTATTTTTAAATGTAAAACATAAGGCACTTCTTTAGATTGTTACTCCCCTTATAAACAAAACAGAGGGGAGTAAACATCTAAAAAGAAGATGTACAGAATGTTCTTCTTTAGACTGTTACTCCCCTTATCAAAACAGAAGTGGGATATTCCTTTGTCTTAAATTACATTGGACTAAATATCCCTTTGTCTTTATAGTTATTTAGTCTGTCATTTTTATACTAAAACAACATAGGGGAGTAACAATCTAAAGAAGTAGCAAACATAACTGCTAATTAAGCTTGGAGATCAAAGAAATTGTAGTAAGATTTGGATTAAAAAGTAATGTAAATCTATAGCTTGATTTCTTGTATTAATATGAGGTATATTTGTTTTATTTTTAGAATTAAATACGACTGAAGATTACCTCCAAATAAGGGTCGAAACGTTTCAATTAATGAAATAGTAGTTGTTTTTTGTGTTAAATTACACCTTATCAGCCATCTTACCTCCCATATATTAAACCAAAAAAGGTGTATCACAATAATTAATAAATCACTATTAATTAAATTTGTTTTCAAATAACTCTTAAGTCCATGAGCATTAATTGGGAAAAAACTAAAGCACTCACAAACTCATCGAAGCCCATAATAAAGGGTGGAGACACAAAAATCTCTTATGAAGATATCTCTTACTGATAATGTCAATCAAGAAAGAAGAAATAAGTAGGTGGAAAAAATACTGGTCTCTTAAAAAAGTCTTTAAAGGTAATCATTCTATCAAAAGATAAAAATATAAAAGTGCTAAATTGCTGTGTGTTCCCTTTATCGGACATTTCCATTTATATGCAAAATTTGTCAAAGCTATACCTTTGGAACCAGTTTCACTAGAGCATTAAATTTTTTTAGGTAGGTTCCTCTTTGGTTCTAGGTTTTTATTATTATTATTTAATCTGCCATCTTAAATCGAGATGGCGGCTATTTATATCTCCTGAACCAATCATTGGACTAGGATTTTGAAATTCGAAAAAAAAAAAATTATGACATTGCTACTTCTGTAAAAGGTTTTCCTAATTAGCCATTTTGTTTCAAGATGGCGACTGTACACTTATTTAATTAATGTATCCGCATTAACATGCGGAGTATTTGAATAATTGAATAACAGTAAATTGAATTATCTGATAATAGTTTTAGTGATATGACGTCTTATACAGAGGCATATTATAAATAAAAGTTGTTATAGGAAAATCGGTACAGAAGAACTGGAGATAGAGAATATCTTAGGTATTCACAAAGCCCCCCCCCCCCCCCCCCCCAACCTAGATTCTGGAAAGGAAAGGCATTTAGGAATTACCACTTAACACTAATGCCAGACAGATAGCCCTAGAGTACAGACCAAAACCAGGGTGATTGTTTCCAAGTTAGAACCAACCCTACAACAGCGAAATATTTGCCTTTAATAATAAAATAAACGGAAATAACAGAAAACTATAAAAAGAACATACACTTGTATTCTACCCTTATTTTCCTTTAATTTAAAACTCTACTTAAAATTTAAAAAAAAAGTAACTTTTATAATAAACAGTTTGGTTTTCTGGTGAAATCCGTGTCACAAAGGGGTTGAAATCCGACTTTTCGCTTCCACTGAAGCATCTTCAGGGGTGCGGTGCATCGTGATGTTTACTTAAAGCAACAAGACATACTCACTGCTACTGTTGCTTCAAGTAAACATCACAATGCACCACACCCCTGAAGATGCTTCCACCACTGGAAGCATCTCATATTATATATATATATATATATATATATATATATATATATATATATATATATATATATATATATATATATATATATATATATATATATATATATATATATATATATTAGGCTCATAGAGTTTGACCTTATATGAGTACCTAAGTTGAAAAGATATTCCAAAGAATAATATGTGAAACATGTACCCAAAAGACCATCTTAAAAAAGGAAAATAAATCAAAACGAACAATATGAAATAGGTTTAAGTTTAACTTAGCTTTTTCTGAATGCATAACTAAGCAAGGGAGGTTCCATTGAACACGTTAGGCCGATTTACGATCCATTTACATGATTTGTTAACAAATATGGTAGCTGTACCATATATTTAAGATGACGAAAGAGTTGTGTCGATTTGAAGAAATTGCATGCTAAATAGTGCAATTGTTAACATAAAATTATACAAAATAAAATCAGGTAAAATATAAAAAAACGTAAACAACTGTTGGTCTCCAACAATAAATATATATATATATTAATTGACTGGTTTAACATAATTAAGGAAGACTTATGGGCACAAGTTAAGTTAAGTTGTTAAGGTGAGAGACACACTCACCTTAATTTCATTTGAAAATGTCTAAAAATTAGTCTCTTGATATTACTTAAATAATACAATGTTTCATACTTTTTACATTTGATTTACTTGCACCGTATTAATAGAACATGATAAATAATTTCATAGGTGACTAGTAGTTAAAAAATAAATAATACATTTTAAGAAAAATATATCTGTAATATAAATTAATTTTCCTTCGGATGCCAGGATCTCATAGGTAAATGCATAAGCAAAGCACAGTTGTCCAAGTCAAAACAACAAAAATTTAATTATGTATCCAAGCTTTTTTGTGAAGATACAGGAAATAGCTTCATAAACATATACAACTGAGATTTTTATATATTCAAACTGTTGTCACACTAAATATACAAGCTTATTACACACATATTGGTATGAACATATTTCTAAAGAACCTGTAGCCTTAATTTTTAAAATGTATATTTGAAAAATATTATTTTATTTTGTTTTAAAAAAACTTATTGAAACTAAGTTTTGTAGATTTTTTAAGAATATACATTACAAGAAAGTACTCATTCTACATCCTAGTAATGAGCATAGTATCTTCCTAAAATCACGTTAACTACCTAAAGTGAGTGTTAAACCCTTTTTTATCTTGACCCGATCTGATTTATCACCAGTTGTCGGGTGCTTCGTACATTACAGATTCCATGACTCTACTCTTGTACCTTTCCGTATCTCTTATAAATAAGCTTAGATAATAATTTTCTTTTAACAAACTATATTATTATATTTAGAATACAGTCTACTGCTGATAAATTGAAATCTCAGGGACCTCAAGGTATATTCAAATTACCGAGAGTTTACCCTTTCGGTAGTGAGGAAGGAATGGAAGATACATAAAAAAAAAATTATTAAAAATAAAAAATAATAATAGATAAATGTTAAAGAGTAATAAAACACAAATTAAGACGTTTCGAGATCCTCTGTCACTTTTACTAATCATCTCCAAAAGCACTTGATGGCTCAAAATGAATCTTATATCACAATCAGCCATGGTGTTATATAAAATGTAACTAATAAATATATTTTATAGTTAAAAAATCTATCGATAAATGAGGTCTAAATATCAAGGCAGGTCACAATCTGAATTAATCTCGAACAGTAAGTACCAAAAAAGAAAATCAGAGTTCCAAAATACAAGCCGAGAAAAAAACAATATAAAAATATATATCGTAAAAAGTTTGGAGGGTATGTATAAGGTAAGTGACAGGTACAGACTGAACTCTGAAAGGGACATACATATGTATATAGGAAGGGTACGAGGGAGAGGTAATAGTACATTACGCGTCGAGTGTGGAAAGTAGCATTTTGCATGCAAGTGTGGAGTTTGCACCCGAGCGATAGCGAGGGTAGTAAAACCACACGAGCAATGCAAAATGCCGTTTTCGCTCGAGTTGCTTGTACTTTATCTACGATTGTTAGATTTAAATAATAAATACAGAAAAAATAAACTTGCTGTATGTAAGTTCGTATCTCTCCCTTGATAAAGATGGCATTAATTCTTGAGTTGTATTTTTTGCCGAATTAATTAATTTTTTTGAGGAGTATTATTCTCCACATTTTTGTCAAATTTACTTGATTCACTCATTGTTTTTCACTAAAAACTCGATATAAACAGTTACTTTAATAAAAAGAATAGCAAATTAGTTTTGTTAAATGTAAACAAAGTCGCTAATCGTGCGTAAAGCTGAAGAATTCCTCTTCTTTACCGCCCCTAGGGTGGTAAAAAAGAGGAATTTTTCAGAACAATGAGACGCGCATGCGCAATGAATACAAGTACGTAAAGAATCACTTTCTACGCATCTAAACAGAGATACAATGTTTATATTTCGTATCAATCGTAGATAACAAGATTTTACCAGTCCCATAGGTGACGGATATGAGGGGTTCTACTTTATACTTTACAAAAAACCTCAAAATGTCCATAGACGTAAGTAGGCTGTGGGATGCACACTTTTGATTCTGTCCATGGACGTCTACAGTCTAATTAAGGCACTTATTAATTACGTCCAAGGACATCTACTGTACCGAAAGGGTATCACCGAGAAATTAATCAACGGGTGTTTTATTTATCGAGGGGAGCCAAGGAAAAATTTAAAATTAACGAGAGTTGAAAAAAATCATTGTCCTATACATACATACATATGTACAGTACAATAAATAAAATATTTTATAAAAATAAAATGTAATATATTTAAAATAATAAAATTCAAATTATATTTATTTACAATGAATATTTGCTATGAATAAATTAAAAATAAATAGCATCTGTAAACTACTACCCCACAGTGGCCAAGGCCAAAGCATGGGGAGGAGTTAAATACATACATCAATCAATACATTTACCCATTTAATATCTCATTGGATACAACTGTAAATTTTGCAGGGACAATTACTCTTACTTCTATGTGATGACAAGGGGGGGGGGGCATTTAGTTGCGTACTGAGTCGCCTTTCTCCTCTTCTTCATTACTGGGGCCAGCCAAAATTTCTACGTCATCGTCTACATGAACATAGTCATCAAATGTGGATTTTTGGTCAGGATGTAGGTTCTAATTGGCTGCACACAACACTTATGGATATTTTTTGAGTTTTGTGGGCTTTGACGAATCCCCATTTCTTAAATCAATTGAATATTGTACTCAGGCTAACGTTCCTCGATGCTCTCAAATTAAAGGATGGACTCACCTCTGACCTTCAATTTATAGCGTGTTTCCGAGAAAACAGATCTCTGTTTCGACTTCAAATTACAGAGTGTATCCAAATACAGATGATTTTTTCAATTTACTGAGGGAATCTCAAGGGACTGGAGAATTTCTTCAAATTACCAAGTTTCAACTTATCGAGAAGTTTTAATTTTCAGGAGTAGACTGTATATTGTTTTGTTGGTTTATTATTTTTTTAAATGAGTATATTTGGTATTTTGTTATTACAAACTATATGACATTTATTATACTTTAGAATATAACCTTATGTATTTTCAGTTGTTAATTAATATAATTATTAATAAATAATAGAGAAAATAATGTTTTGACCATTCTTTACATTATTATCTACGTGATACTGATAAATATTATTGTTATTATGACATACCCACAACCCATGACATCAGACATGGACCATGACCGCTCTAGGATTAAGTTACTTTTCAGATCTGATGTGTCAATCTCACAGTCGTCAATAAATCTCCTATTTATTCTCTTCTAAGTAGAGTCAATTTCTTAAACAATAAGAGTTAAAATTTTATAGCTGTGTTTATTCAATAATAGTTATAATGACTTCCAAAAGACAAAACCAATTTGAACCATTTGTTATCTTGCATCAATAAATACAAATGTTGTGTGAAACATTATACACATACATTTTTACGTGTGTGTATGCAATAGGTATTCTTAAACATTTTATGAAAATAATTCTTAAAAGAAGCTATGATAAAAAAATATATATATATACAAATACATAAATTATATACACATATTAATAATAATAAAGCATACATTGTTTAGTAAGACTGCCTTATTAAATGGCATAACATATAACTTCTTCTTAAATCTATAAATACTACATAAAATAATCCTCAAACTTAATAAATACTAATTATAACAATAAAATACTGATATAAGTGATATTAAACTAAATTCATACATAAGGTCTTAATTTCTGTTTATATAATGTATATTATTTTTTCTTAATCGGGGGATTTAAACCTGAATTGAGCCTGAAGGCTCGGGTTCTGAACCCGGGGTTATCGGCCACTTCACACATCCACTTGATATGATCATTGGCGTGAAATATGTCTTACATCCCTGGGATTCAAACCATCAGCAGAGATATTGACAATGACTTTGGTTTCAAGTGAGCTTTTCAATATGTTAATTACTCAGGTACACCGATCCCATATAAATACATATATAACATACAGAAGAGTGAGTAACCAATACAAAAATTAAATTAAAATTATTTAATAAAGTGTGATAAATAGTGTGGAGGCCACAGTTTTAGCAATTTTCTTTTCACCACAAAAATTTATATTGCTGTATCACACAAATTTTTGAAACAAAAGAAAAAGATCAGAATTAAAAGACTGAAACGATAGTTTCGTTCAAAAAAAAAAAAGAATACAAGTTTTGCTAATATTAATACTAGCACTGGTCAATTATAACTAACAGTTTTATTTTCAGTCAAAATATTAACACTTTTTTGTAAAAAAATAATAGTGTATGAAAGGCAACCATTTTCATTTTTATTGAATCACATTACATTTTCCCATAAAATTGCTTAATTTTTTAAATAGTTGTAAAATCATTTTTATTAAATATAGACTAACTATCCAAAATAAATTATAAACCTAATGTGTTTATTGTTGCTCAATAGAAAAATATTGTCATTTCAATTTTTTTAAGCAATGTTCTGAACAGCATTATGAAAAAATAGGCAAAAACTGGTCGAAAATTATGAAAAAGATGCATTTTGGCCAAAAAGTAGCCCTTTCCATTATGGAATTATTGATTTTTAGTTAATGTCTATTAATAACAAGTAAAAAAAAAATACATTTTTATAATTTTAATAATAAAAAATTTAAATAAAATGTCTTTTCAAATGCTACAAGAAATGTCCAGACATTTTTTTTAGTCTCTTGCATAGTTTGCAAGTAATTTAAACAATTAAAATACATCACACTTTTCAACTTTAATCTAGGACACAAAAGGAAGAGAATAAAAAAAAAATCATCAAAATCGGATTTGACAAACTGGGTTTAAAGGTGGAAAGTGCTTGCAAACTGGATTGAATTAATAAAACGGGATAATATTAATGTAAAATTTAAATAGCATTTAAAAACTTCATGTCAGTATTCAAATGATACTATCACATTTTAGACCAAATGATGACTTTCGTCATTCCCTTCTGTGAATTCCCATAAATGAATCCTGATGTGATTTTAAAGCTCAATAACTGTAAAAAAAAAAAGTTACAAACAAAAGAAACCATCTTAACCCTACCCAGGACTACATCCTCCAATTAAACTGTTTCCCTAAATTCCTGGGTGAGAAAAAATCTGGTACATATGGGTGGTTCTCAGACTACAGGCAATTTTCATGTCCACACTCTTCAAATTGCTCATAGTGCTATAATTTTATTTTATTTTTTAGATAAATTATTTTTACCATAAATATGCAAGTTAAAATTAAATGTAAATATGCTTTAACAGCGTTTTTAATAATATTCGGCTATAAAAATATGTTAAGAAGTGGTAAAACTGTAATTACCATAGAAGTCCAGAAATAGGATTTTAACATTATTTTGTTAATGTATTTACCTTAAATAAGAGTATGGATAAAAGTTATAAATACATGCATTCAATACTAGTGAAAAGTTAATAAAATGCAATATTTCATTTAAAAAAATTATTGTATTAATTTTCAGAGCATTTTGACTTGTGTCCTTTTGTTATTTGTCATTACCATGGTCGAAATAAAAACAAATCGTAGAGAAATTTAGTGTAAGGAATATTTTTTTTCTCCCTCATCGAAAGTCTTTTGGCATGCCTGCTGATAATAAAAGGCAGTGAGTTTCATGTTATTCAAGGTGAGTCTGCATCTACCATCAAAAGAAATCACGTGTTCTGGTATGTACATTTTTAATTGAAATTACCATGGTTGTTTATAACACAGGTTATAATTGTTTGTGAATGATTTTGTTCCTGTGATTTATTAGCATAATACTGCCTGTTTACATTATGTCAACAATAAATTTTATAAAGACATTTTTAAAGTAAATAATTTATTTACAATTTTGAAATGTAATTACCATGTCTTTAAATAGTTGTAATTACCGTGGGTCTTATTCATTTTTAAAAAAACCACGGTAGTTACAGTTTTACCACTTCTTAACATATTTTTATAGCCGAATATTATTAAAAACGTTGTTAAAGCATATTTACATTTAATTTTAACTTGCGTATTTATGGTAGAAATAATTTATCTAAAAAATAAAAATTATAGCACTATGTGAAATTTGAAGAGTGTGGACATGAAAATTGCCTGTAGTCTGAGAACCACCCATATAAATTCATTCTAGGTTTTTTTCAGGTTAAGAACTAAGTCATGGGGGATGCAAAGTCTGACCCCTATTTTACATCTTGTTGATTGAAGATTTTGTTTTATATTCCCAGGGGTGACTGTTACACATGTTTTTTCATTGGGAAAAAAGTGGAATGTCACATTTTTATCATAAATGAGATAAATAAATTATTCAGCTGAATGAGTAGAATTCAACGGTCTGAAAATAATTTTAAAATGTTCAAAGATGTCATAATAATTATTTGAGGTCAATTAGTATTTAATGGTGCTCCGGACTTTAAAATGCTTTTTGCCGTGTTTAATGTAAATGGGTTATAACACTTTTTTCCCATGTTGTCTTCATATATGTCACATCTCTGGTTAGTACCAGAGCTCATAGAGTTACCCTATACATTTATCCTGGCTGCGTACAAGGGGTTTCCAAGACTTAAAGAGGGAAAATCTGTCGTCTCTGTAATAGGACAATAAATATAGCCCAATATAGTCAGTTGGAAGTCCTTCCTTGAAGCTCTTCATCCCTCTAAGGAAAGAGTCATCCCCCGGTAATATCCAATTCAACCTTCAACCAACAAGTAAGATAAAAATACATAGCTTAAATTTCCAGAAGTTAAACTCACAGTGTTCAACTTCCCTAAAGATTATTCCGGTAGTGGAAGCAAAACATAAGACTTGACATCCTCATGACATGGTCTTCATGTTAAAATTTAAAATAAGAATCAAATCTATGTAGTCTAAGGTAAAAAAAAACAAAAAAAACAACCATAATGTGTCAAAGAACCCGCACATATCTCTACTTAATGCGAAAATTAAGACAAAATATTTATTTCAAATTATTTGAGTAAAAATTAAAAAATGTTATTTTAAGTATTGAAGTTTTAGGTTACTGACATTGAATAAGTTGGCTTGATTGCATATTAGTTTAAAAAAAAAAAAAAAATATATATATATATATATATATATATATATATATATATATATATATATATATATATATATAATAACAATTTAAAGGAATAAAAGCTTAATGTTTTTAAGAACATTCCATAATACTGATCATCAAAATAAAGGTCAGTAACTTCCTCTCTTTCTTCACACTTAGTTTCTTTGTGTATACAAGAACGTAGTGATTTAACACACATTTAATTATTATAATTCCTTTATTATCACATAACTTCATTTTGTTAATTAATACTTAAAAATGAAATCAGTTTTTTTTTTTTTGTTTCGGTATTTTTAGCCCATATTAAAAAAGTGTAAGAGAAGAGAGGGTGGGGATCTGACATAGGTAAGTTACAAGAACAATCCAAATTCGAAGTCAGGTTTGTCAGTGGTACGTGATTCATTTAAGTCCACAATGATTCAACAATAGACAAAATAAAATTTATAATAAACAAAACAAATAGAACCTCGATAGGCAGGTAAATTAATACATGTGTGCCTGTGCTTTGCAGTTGATAAAAGGGTTTTGTAAAATTCTAGGAGAATTTTCCATCACTCTGAGCAGAAGATTGTCAATGTAATCTTCTAAATCCTCCCTGTGCTTTTCATGAGCAACTATCTGATTTTGCAGTTGTAATATTATTTCAACGAGCTCCTGAAATAAAAAAATATGTTAAAAAGTTAATCTACAGTTCAGAGGGCTGTTAGAGGTTGAGAGCAATTGTTTTTCAATCATTAAAGGTAAGCAGCATCGGGCATGGTCAGTAGATGATGGATGACCACTACCCTCTGACCATAGCGCTTACTTATAATAAGCTTATTACTTTCTAATTACTTATTGCTTTATTACGCTCTGTGAACCCGAAAAATTGCCAAAAGTTCACTTTTCCCCCTCCTTCCCCCCCTAAGATGAGAAAAACCGTCGTAGCTATGTTGGAATTTTTTAAAAATTAACGGTTTGTTGTAGCGAAAAACTGATTTAACAAACATGTACTGATTTTAAAAGATCTAAATTTTTGTTCATAAGTCATTTTGTCGTATCTCTCTTGGTTGTAGTCTAAATGGAGCTATTTTGGTTTTGTTTTTTTCAATTTTTGTCTTTGAGGTCTCATATCTTTGGTAATAATTGACCGATTTAAATTCTGATTTCTAGGTTCAAACCTCACACTAATGCCCTTTAAAACAAGACCTTGATATGTTTATAACTCTTCCTATTTGCTGAGAAATTGAGAGTAAACTTTTTCCCGGAGTGCCGTCGCCAAGTAAACACTTTTTTTCGATTTAAATATTCGTTCTCATATCATTTGAAAGCTCTTGACTTGTACATTAAAGCTCTTTTATTTGTTTATTTTTTAAAAAATTGGTACACGTACTTTTGTACCGATTTGTATGTTTGTTGTTAAATAATTATTTTAAAATTTAATAAGTGGTCTATATGTCTTCATTAGGTAATTTAAAGCTTATTTGGATTGTTTGTTTATTGAAAAATAATTTTGGTACCTATTGGTACAGGGGTACAAATGTCAAAGTTAATATTTTAAATAATGATGTATATCGTTGAAAAGCTCTTTAATAGTAGATTAATAATTTGTTATTAATATAGCGTTTTTTTTTCCTTGAGATAAATTGAAAAAACTGTTTTCTTTAGTGTTTTTTCTGATTTCTTTGATTGGGTTATGGTTTAAATAGATGAAGACCCCCCCCCCCCCCCCAGCTCTAGCAATGAGATAAATTTAAAAAACTGTTTTCTAATTACTTATTACTAATTGCTTATTACTTTCTAATAAGCTCTCTAGTCATAATTATGAAGTGGTACCACAAAATATCAGTCAGAACAACCAATCATTAGTAATATTTATATCAAATAAAAATAAAAATAATTAACCATACCTCCTTGGACTTTCCAGAATACTTTTGTAAGGCTTCTTTGGATAAATGAACTGCCTTGGGTGATGGTGATCGTGGCATTTCCCTACCAACAATCATTCTCTCTAAAGTCATCTTACCAACTAAAACAATAAATAATAGCTATTTCAACAAACAAACAAAATCTCATGTATACATTTAATATTGATAGAACAAATACAGAGTGAAAACAGAGTGCTCTTTTCTACAGTAGACAATTTTATTTATAAGTTTGATAAACCTCAATGAGTTGATTTTATTCAGTTTAAGCACTTGAGTCTTAAATACTACTCTAACTACTATATACGAGGTGTCATTAAAAAGTATTAAACCTCTTTTTAGACAAGGTACCTATTACTAGGCTGGGCTTACAATCCAAATCTCAAATTGTTAGATAGAAAACACTAAACTTAGATAATCAAATTCTCATATTTCACCATGCACTTATCTCATATAAAAAAAAATATAACTCAACATCTGCTAGTGGAAGTGGCACTATAAAGAAAATGGCTTTAAGGAACAGGCTTTGTTATGCATTCTGATTATTTTAAAAGGACACAAAATGACTTTTTGTGGCTCTAACCTGGATTTATTTCAGCAAAATTTTTGTGGTCACGAAACAGCCGAAAATTGCTGGGAGCCATGTCAAGAGAGTGGGGAGAATGATGAACTTAAGGAATGTTAGTTAACGAAGAGACTGGATAAAGAATGGACTAGTACATTATCATGATGAAGATGCTTAGTTCCAGTTGGCCACAGCCCCCCAAAAGCAAAACAGATGTTTGGCCCGGTGGTGACTGGACTGCGGAAAACTGTCAATATGACATTGTGTGGCGGGGAAGCCAAGTTTAGAATATTCTAGGAAATTAGTGTAGACCTTAAGCTCAAATTTCTGTCAAGTGGTGCTTTCCCCCACCAAGAATCTATCAGACTAAGCCCTAGCATAGAGTCACACGAAGAGTCTGATAACTCTGGAGGTGTACACATCATAAATTAATATCAAATACCAATAATATATACAGATTAAACACGACAAGTTTAATTTATTCACTCAATAAATCCCTGTTACAATCGCCATTTCAATTATCCAGGTCATACAACTAAACTTACGACTCTTTACCAGTGATGATGGTGTTCCAGAAGCAAGGTTTGCAGTTAGCACAGTCCAACATGATCAGTCTACACACTTGATTCTACTCAAATTGTGAAAAACAAGCAGCTTTGACGCTCTCTCACTGCATAATTATAATCAAGTGCGTCCACCACAACTTACTCCTTCTACTTTGTGGCCTTTCTGCTGCGATTTAAAACAGGCGCTGCCCAACACTTTACAAACACTTCTTTCTCAGTGAAAGGTTTGGGACACCCTTTCCTCCTCGAGAAAATGTTCTTGCATTTGGGCTCACTCTTTTCCAAAGACACTGATGCTTCTCCCAGTGTCAGTGTGCTTGACGCCTCACAAAGGCGTTAAGCCTTCTGGCCTTTTACTGGGGTAGTATCAATCGACTTAGGATCTGGTTCTTATCTGCTATTTTCCCTTTAAAGGTACTGGCAGACGTAAAGGACTGAGTCCTCTTGGAAGAACTAGCTTCCTTTTCGTGGAGTAACAACGGCCTCCTCCACGTTTATCTATCAGCTTCTCAACTGGCTGACAGGTACCCTCTAGCTTCGTGCCAGAGTGATTCCCTTGACCACTGTGACCAGGGGTAAAAGCCACATTAACTTGGTTTCCCTCACAGTGACAAACATTTTTAAGGTTTTTTTAAAAGTTTTTACTATAAATCTCTGAAGTTTGTACCACTTCAGAAAATTTGAAGACTAACTTTTTTTAGCTACCTACCTATGGTAAAAAAAAAGCTACTGAAGTTGTTATTTTTAATCTAGGAAGGTACATGTAATATTTTATTTGTTCCTATATCTTAAGTATTTACCATGGATACCTCGGTTTTTTAAAAAATTTGCTCTTAAAAAAATTCATCTGCAGTAAGTTTGTAGTACCTATTTGTTCCTACATAATACCTATTATCTATAAGCCAATTTTTATACTTTTTAATTCACTACATTCCTAAATTTTTATTTGCTCATTTTACCTAAGAAAATTTAAATACATTATGTGATAAATTACCTAATTCGATCTCTAACATTGTTAGTATGTATGAAACATATTTTAAAATAAAAGTTTGTTTAAATGTTTCTAAATTATATTCTTCAACTTAACCAAAATTGTATCCTAATAGGGTGAAGAGTGAAGGGGCCAACTACTAAAATATTAGGGGGACAACTACTATAGACAGGCCTGCAAATATTGAAATTGGCTCATTTTTACATTTCCAAAAAATAACAATGTTTTAATTGTTTATTTTTAAGGAGGTGTTTAATTGTATTAATAATTAAATAAACATAGAAGGTAATAACAAAAAACGCTAATGTTAGATTTGTGTCACAGTATTCCAAAGTTTTGATTGCTGACAGTTGGGTCTTAAGGGGGCCAATTATGCACCACTAAAAACTTATGATATAGTTTTTTGTGGTCCATTGCAGGTACTACTAAGTGTTACTGCTAAGATACACCTCTTAAATCACTCAGATGTAAGTATGGAGAATTCAACCTTCTTAACTTGTAATGACTGATATAAAAAATAGTTAAAATAACTTCATGCCCCAAATAAATAGAAATCCAAATTAAATGTAAGCATGCAATAGTTTCTGTAAAATTCTTGCCTGGTTCTGACAAATTTGAAGAAACTGTTTGTTCATCTTCTCTAGTAGAAGACAAAGAAGATGGCAACAATGCACTTGACCTCCAATTAACAGGCTCTTTCACAGATATGGCTAAAATTGTAAAACACAATTATAATATAAATAAATGTCTATCATTCATTCATTTAATTTCTACAACTATTCACTATAAATTATCAGCTTGTGATAATAGAAGCTATTTTCTAAGTATAATTTAATAATAATAAACAAATAAAACTGACGCTTGTTTGACTGAGCAATGATTTCTGGTGTAATTAAGGTTGTTGGTGGTTTGACTGGGGATAGAAATTCTCTAGGTGCAGGGACTGGGTCTCTTAGAGCCGAGACATTCTCACTTGATCTTGTACTGGTCGACGTACTAGTGGCATAATTGAGTGAACTAACAGAACCTTTCTGCGATAGCTCGTCCAACTGAAATAACATAAGAAACATTAACTGTAGTAGTGTAAATGTATCCTTCAGTTCCACAACCTGTGCTAGGTATATCTCACTGTGTAGTCACAACAAAGAAATTTTCTAACAACTGGAGTTGCTCCTAGAATGAGACAGTCCAAGTTGTTAAAATCAGCACTCTTTTATAAAGTTATAAGGAAAATGTTTTCCCTTAGTAGGAGCTGTTGTCATCTTACATTACTGCATTTATAACAGGGCATAGCTGTCATCTGATTAGACACTTGCAGCTTGCTAGGCTAGTAATTCCTATTTATTTTTCAAAATAATCAAACCATATTCATAAATTAATTTATTAACAAGGATTACTTGTAATTATTCGTTAAGTTAATGAGTTAAAGTATTGTATGAAAAGTAGTTGTCGGTGTACCCTGTAGTAATCTTATAGACAATTAATGGATCCTTATAAGGGTTGGTGAAAATAATTATTCAAATCATTTCAGTTCGGCAACGTTTCGGCCTAGCCGGCCATTTTCAAGCCTTATAATTGTGCACTTGAGGAAAGTGAAGTCAAAAATCTGATATATATAAAATTTATAAAGGAACTCTAACATTCCGTCGTCTACTAAAACAAAATTGCACTTCCTATCTCCTACGTGCGTACTCGTGAATGATAATAACAATGAACTAACAAGTAACAGGAACAACAATAAACAAAAGGTAACATAGTTAAAATAGATATTATAAATTAAAAATTAAAAAAAAAAAATTTCATCACTTCAATTTTTAGCATATCTGTGATGATTGTTAATGTTTTTTAATTTTTAATTTATAATATCTATTTTAATTATGTTACCTTTTGTTTATTGTTGTTCCTGTTACTTGTTAGTTCATTGTTATTATCATTCACGAGTACGCACGTAGGAGATAGGAAGTGCAATTTTGTTTTAGTAGACGACGGAATGTTAGAGTTCCTTTATAAATTTTATATATATCAGATTTTTGACTTCACTTTCCTCAAGTGCACAATTATAAGGCTTGAAAATGGCCGGCTAGGCCGAAACGTTGCCGAACTGAAATGATTTGAATAATTATTTTCACCAACCCTTATAAGGATCCATTAATTGTCTATGAGTTAAAGTATTATTGTTAAACGTAACAATTCACAAGCAACAGTATTTGTATGAATATGGAAGGGTATCTTTTGTTTTGTTGGCATAATTTTTTTCACTTTTCAAAAACACAATTCCTCTTATTAATTATTATTCTTGATATTGCACATCTAAATTGGTGCTTTCTTTAATAAAGTTAAAAATAGTTTTTACTTTCATTTCTCTGCACATACTTATTTTATATAGGAATTATCAGTGTCCGTTTATTATTATTACATTATCATAAGCTTATTACAGCATCTGCCATGAAGCTTGATAAGCTAAAATGCAAAGTCTGCTCTTCAAGCTGACTTATATTCTAGTTTCAAAAATCACAAGAGAAAATAATTGAATAAATACTCATTTTAGCCATTTTCTGAGTTTACATATTAGTTCATTATCGTCAAATTAATCAGTTCTCTAAACCAACTAAATTGGTTCAAATTTTATTTACTATGTGATGTGCTAGGAGTTTACTACATAGTTATACTTGGCAACAAGCTGCTGTATTACCATTACATTTGAGCGTACAAAGAATAGGCATTTAAAATAAAAGTTTATGCATATAGTTATACAGTACTCACTGCAAATTCATCATCACTTTCTGCTTCACTTATTACACCTGGGTCAGGCTCTTCAGGAGGTTTTGGATCATCTGGACTAAATATTTGGGGAATTTCCATGTCTTTCTTCGAGCTCTTACCAAATTTACCTAAAAACAATTTAACAATAGCATTAATGTAAATGTAAACACATCCTTATTTACAGTACTAGGAGGAAAAATAGGAAATTAGAGTAAGCAAACCATAATTTTGCAGCATAAACTATCAAAAAGAATTATTTAAACACATCATAAAAAGGAAACCAAATAGTCAACCATACAATTATAATTAAAAAAATTAAAGAAAATTATACCTAATTTTGAAGTAAGTTTCTTTAAGCCTTTTCTCTTGTCCAAACTGCTAATGCTTATCAAACTACCACCTAATGATAAAAATTACATACATAGTGATTAATATATGAAATTAATATATAAAAAGTATATATGACAAGTGTCTGATGTTAGCCAGATTCCAACTGAATCCACAAACAGAACTAAAAAATTGGTAAGGCGTGAATCTCACGTAAAAAGGGTTTCGTCGGTATTGTGGACACAAAATTAGTAAGGGGGGGAGGGGAGAAAAGTTTTGATTTTTTTTTTGACAAAATGGCGCGCAAAATTAAATGTTAACATCAAGTGTTATACATTTTTGAAATCTACTCTTCAATACCTTTCATTTGATACCCCACTCAAAATTTAAAAAAAAAAAAAAATCGGATAACATGAATTATCCGCCATCTTGGATTTCCAGTAAATCAGATCAAATTGATAATCTTACTTTTTCTATGGCCCAGCAGACTGCACATTCTGCATATTTTTCTATATTTTTAGTAACAGCGGATATACGATTTTAGGGGGGGGGGGGGATACGCAAGATTTCGATGTTTTTTGACAAAATGGCGCTGAAAATTAAGCACTATCCCTAAGTGGTATATATATTTCTATTCTACTCTTCAATACCTTTCATTTGATACCCCACTCAAAATTTAAATTTTTTTTTTTTTTTTTTTGCGATGTGAATTATCCGCCATTTTGAATTTGAACAGCTGATAATATTGAGTTCGCTATATTTTTCCTGTGTGCGCGTCAAAACGATCCTTTACACTGGAAAGTTTCACGTTTTTATCTCTTGGTTTAAAAGTTATTGGAACCGTACAGAGTGACAGACAGACACAGGAACAAAACTATAAGGGTTTCTTTTTTTTTGGTTTTACCAACGAAACCCTAAAAAGAAGGATGAATGACAAGTTGCTAGTTTATCCCCCCGCATTAAAGGTCTACAATGACACTTAATGGTATATTTATTAATAGACAAAGGCCAAGTTAATTTAATTTAAGACAAATTAAATTAAAATTTGTTGATTAATATTTTATCAAATTGATGTTATGCTCTTTCTGTGTTATGTATAAAAAATAGAAAAATTTTTACTAAGTTAATTTATATCCAAGAAATTGACTTGTGCTATTTATTTTTAAGCAAGCCAACTGTTGAATTTTAAAATTTTTCTTCATAGGAATTTAAGCTATGCCACTCTTGTTAAACAAATTGTTTTAAGTAAATTGTATTATGTCAAATCCAAGGTGGTAGGAGGATAAAGGATTCATTTATAGTTTTTTTTTTTTAAATAATTAAAATTTGAAAGTAATTGTATCCATAGGTTATATGATACTGACCACATTTTTTGAACAAGAATTAAAATAAAAGCCCAATGCTCTCCAAGTTAAATTGTATGATAAATTGTGTTTAAGATTTTATAATTGTTTTAAAAAAAGAAGATATTTTAATGTAAAGTTAATTTATTGAAACTAGAAACATATTTTAAAATTGATTTTTTTTATGATTTCTCCCATAATATATATATAATCATAAATTTTGTATTGCATTTTATTTTTAAATTGAGCTAAGTATTTTTTTTTTTTTTTTATTTTGCTAAAGACACCATATTTCTGACAACAGTCATTGGGTATGAATGCGTAACACCGCAAATATATACATATATATATATATATATATATATATATATATATATATATATATATATTATACTCTTCTTATCAAGACCGTTAGATAGATACCATTTCAGCATCCTTAGGTTCAATGGTTTTTAAAAAACCTAATTATTTTTATGAATTAGAGTAGTTGTTTCCTTCCTGCGATTCCTGCGATATTTCGACCCCTCCTTGGGTCATTCTCAAGCTGACTGACTAGAAGATTACCCTACATAGATTATTTTACGTCAAATTAACCATTAATCAATCATAGAATCGTCTGATTCTCGTCAAACTTCTAAAATTCGATAATCTTTATTTCATTTCGAGATACTCAGTACAAATTTATTGATTTAATATATTTCTATTATCTAATAATTTATCCACTGTCCACTGGAGAAGAAATAGTGTAGTGGACAGTGGATAAATTATTAGATAATAGAAATATATTAAATCAATAAATTTGTACTGAGTATCTCGAAATGAAATGAAGATTATCGAATTTTAGAAGTTTGACGAGAATCAGACGATTCTATGATTGATTAATGGTTAATTTGACGTAAAATAATCTATGTAGGTAATCTTCTAGTCAGTCAGCTTGAGAATGACCCAAGGAGGGGTCGAAATATCGCAAATGAGAGCGTTTTAATTTTCCTTTAGACCAAAAATCAACTAATTTCTAATTATTTTTAATAAAGCATTTTTAAACCCTTCTAACTAACCTATTTATTTTGATTGTTTTTTTATGAAGTAACGTATGGGCAGGTAACATACTGAACATTTTGACTGTGTAATACTTCTAGAAGAATCAGCACCCTGCAAACTCCCTTTATATTTATAAATATAGTTACCAAAAGCTTGGGAAAGTTGGCCAAGTGATGATTTATGTTTTCCTTTTTTACTCAAATCAGAAAGGCTTCCAGCTTTGACAATGAATGAGATTTTTACTTCAAGTTCGCCTCTTTCTTTCTTGCTCTCTTTGCCATTTTTATCCATTAGTTTGTACCACCTAAAGTTTGAAAATTTAGAGGGGTAAAAAAATCAGCACATCAGTACATTGTCTAACTATTTAGCAGCAGATCAAAATAAATTAAGAGCTACCCTTACCGGTTTTTTGGTCTTTCATAAACATCCATATCAGCTAGAGGGACATGAACGCATCCTAAAAATTCGTCAATACCAATAAATGAACGATGTAATGCTGTCAATACTATAACTGCTCTATTACCCTGCTTAGGAATTTGCCTGAAAATAGAAACAAATATTATTTTATATAAACAATGATTAATTAAATAAAAAAGTGATTCATTTTTAAAATATTAAAAAAAAAAAAAAAAAAAAAATAGAAATCACAAACTTCTCGCTCTTTGATTTAAATTATTTAATTAAAACTTGAAACGTGCCCCCCCCCCCCCCCCCCTCTATCTCGCTTATGTGACGTGCAAAAAATCTGAAAAAATTTCTGAACATTCTTCGACCAAAAGTAAAGATACCACTTTTTGGAAATTTCGAAAAAAAATATTATTTTATTTTTTATTGACAAAATACGTTTTTTTTTTAATAATTATGGTCTTTTCGATGTATTTATATGGTTTTAGTCCGGTTCAGTGGAAAAAAAATACTTTATCAGAGTGTGTTTTGAGAATATCACACCCAGAATGGTTCAAAGTAAGCTTTTTAGCATTTTAAAAAACACTGTTTATACACTTTACAGTTAAACACTATATAGTTTGGCCTACGGACCCTCGCTGTGTGCTGACATTACTGATGTAAGTAAATTTTAAAATTACCATACTAAGATTATTATGGACACACCACTGTTTTAATTAAAATAAAATAAATAATTAAAAAGATTATATATTAAAAATATAGATTAATTTATGTTAATTTTCATAAGAATTTTAATTGTGTAATTAGTTGTTCCAATAATAAAAAAAGAAACAGACTGAAGATGACCAAAGGAAGGGTCGAAATGTTTCAAAATTAATAAGGCGTAGAGCGTTATACTTTTTTCACACATCTTTATGAATATGAACATCACAAAATCTTTTCCTATTCAAGTATTGACATGAATAAAAAGCTGTTAATTTTAGACAATTGTTCTACTAACAGTTTGGAAGTTAACCAGGAGAAAACAAAAGTTATCAACTTTTGCAAAGGGAAACTATCAAACAAAAGGAATAAAAATTGACTATAACGGTCAACATATAGAAGTGTGCACAAGTAAGGGTACAGATTGTGAAAGTACAGCCCTTATATAAAAAACTTAATTTTATTACACAATTATAATGAAAAAGCCTAATGCATAAGATTAAGATGAAGTTAGCAACCGTAAAGTATGGATGTGAGGGAGTTAGTGAGGTACGGTCTAAAGAAAAAACTTGTTTACCAACTAGTTTCGTAAAATATATTTACATCATCAGGGTAACACAATACAAGACTATAAAGAAAGTTCTATGGTAAAGTTTGGAATGTGAATAAGTGAGATTGGAGAAAACAGAGTTTAAGGATTGGATTAGTTAGAGGAACACAAGGGTGGGGAACAAAATGGAGATGAGAGGATTAACAGTAAGTGATCAGGTAAGTTATAGAAGAAATGTACTATATATCCAAAACTAATAACACCGTTAATTTTAGAACTGACACCAATAACCTCAGTATCTGTTATCATAACATTATATCTAATTTTTAATTTTTAATTTGTATATTCACCTCTCTTCTCCTTTCTAGTCTTGCCTTTAATTGTTAAAAGAGTCATATTTATAGTTAACCACTGTGCAATATATATTTTTGATATTTTAGTTTTTAAGTGTTTGTTGTAATATCTTTAAGTTAAGGCAACCCACCACCTTTTTACCCTTACCTTAACTTGCAACCTTTACCTGATCACTTACTGTTAATCCTCTCATCTCCATTTTGTTTCCCACCCTTGTGTTCCTCTAACTAGTCCAATCCTTAAACTCTGTTTTCTCCAATCTCACTTATTCACATTCCAAACTTTACCATAGAACTTTCTTTATAGTCTTGTATTGTGTTCATAAATGTTACCCTGATGATGTAAATATATTTTATCTACGATTGATACGAAATATAAACATTATATTTTTGTTTAGATGCGTAGAAAGTTATTATTTACGTACTTGTATTCATTGCGCATGCGCGTCTCATAGTTCTGAATAATACCTCTTCTTTACCACGCTAGCGCGGTAAAGAAGAGGAATTCTTCAGCTTTACGCACGATTAGGGAGTTTGTTTACATTTAACAAAACTAATTTGCTGTCCTTTTATTAAAGTAACTGTTTATATCGAGTTTTTAGTGGAAAAACAATGAGTGAATCAAGTGACTTTGACGAAAATGTGGAGAATAATACTCCTCCAGAAATAATTAATTCGCCAAAAAATACAACTCGAGAATTAATGCCATCTTTATCAAGAGAGAGAGATACGAACTTACATGCAGCAAGTTTATTTTTTTCTGTATTTATTATTAAAATCTAACAATCGTAGATAAAGTACGGTACGCAACTCGTGCGAAAACGGCATTTTGCATTGCTTGTGTGGTTTTACTACCCTCGCTGTCGCTAAGGTGCAAACTCCACACTTGCAAGCAAAATGCTACTTTCCGCACTCGACGCGTAATATACTATTACGAAACTAGTTGGTAAACAAGTTTTTTCTTTAGACCGTACCTCACTAACTCCCACACATCTAATGCATAAGTTTGAATATGCGTGTATAGAATGCCTAATGCCTCGTTCGATGTTACCTGTTTATTATACCTGTCCAGCTGAAGAACAAAGTTCTAAATATTACATTTTATTCAAACTTTTTAATTTTAAAATGTTGTAGTTATTTATTTTATTTAATTATAAATGTAAAGCGAGAAGCACATCCCCAGGACGGAACCACACTTGGAACACTACAATGTATTATTTGGGTGGTTCTCAGACTACAGGCAATTTTCATGTCCACACTCTTCAAATTGCACATAGTGCTATAATTTTATTTTATTTTTTAGATAAATTATTTCTACCATAAATATGCAAGTTAAAATTAAATGTAAATATGCTTTAACAATGTGTTTAATAATATTCGGCTATAAAAATATGTTAAGAAGTGGTAAAACTGTAATTACCATGGAAGTCCAGAAATAGGATTTTAACATTTTTTTGTTAATATATTTACCTTAAATAAGTGTATGGATAAAAGTTATAAATACATGCATTCAATACTAGTGAATAGTTAATAAATCGCAATATTTAATTTAAACAAATTATTGTATTAATTTTCAGAGCATTTTGACTCGTGTCCTTTTGTTATTTGTCATTACCATGGTCGAAATAAAAACAAATCGTAGAGAAATTTAGTGTAAGGAATATTTTTTTTTCTCCCTCATCGAAAGTCTTTTGGCATGCCTGCTGATAATAAAAGGCAGTGAGTTTCATATTATTCAAGGTGAGTCTGCTTCTACCATCAAAAGAAATCACGTGTTCTGGTATGTACCTTTTTAATTGAAATTACCATGGTTGTTTATAACACAGGTTATAATTGTTTGTGAACGATTTTGTTCCTGTGATTTATTAGCATAATACTGCCTGTTTACATTATGTCAACAATATATTTTATAAAGACATTTTTAAAGTAAATATTTTACTTACAATTTTGAAATGTAATTACCATGTCTTTAGATAGTTGTAGTTACCGTGGGTCTTATTCATTTTTAAAAACCACGGTAGTTACAGTTTTACCATTTATTAACATATTTTTATAGCCGAATATAATTAAAAACGTTAAAGCATATTTAAATTTAATTTTAACTTGCATATTTATGGTAGAAATAATTTATCTAAAAAATAAAATAATATTATAGCACTATGTGCAATTTGAAGAGAGTGGGCATGAAAATTGCCTGTAGTCTGAGAACCACCCATTTACATGCTTAAATAGCATATAAATATTATATATAAATAATAAAAAGAACATAGTGCATCAGAATTTACATACAATTCACATTTTTCATGCCACTCGACAGTAGATTCGGCTTTCTCGATGACAGAAGTTTGAAACTTCTCTTTTCCCAGACCAATAGTAACAAATGCATCATTCGTACCTACAAACAATAAAGAATAAAAATAAATAAAACAAAAATAACAACTGTGTATTAACTATCTTTAATATATTCAGACTACATCTAAAAGCTCATTATAAACACACATTGATCCTTAAGTGATTTTTTTAGGGATTTTGAAATTAAATTTGGGATATAGGATCAAAGTATTGCATAAGTTATGTAATACTGATAATTAACAAGGCACAAGGTTTCATTTTTAAACGTGTGTGTGCTGAGTGAAGCAATTTTTTTGCAGACAAATAATCAAATTGATTTCCCAGAGGCACTATATAAATTTTAATTAAAAATTTGCTTCAATAGATGCAACTAATACCAATATGAAATGAACCTTCACAACACCATGTGCCATGTGGACCATTTTAATGTTAATACATAAATAACCCTCAAGATACAGCCGATAGCAAAAATGTTTCAGAAAAAAGTTCTAGGGCTTGAAGGGGGTACCCAACAGTGGCATTTTTTTTACCTTTAACCCTAGAACGACTTTTTGGGGTCCCACAGACCCCATACAAACTATAATTAAGTTTTTTTTTGTATTTCTCTAAACCTAGACTTCCTTCTAATTTACCTTTAAACCTTTCTTCTATGTAAATACTGATAACAATACCTATATTATTAGCTTTAGTTTTCTGTCAGTATTCATTAGAGTTTGAGTTGGGGTCCCATAGACCCCTGTGGGCCATTAACGTAATTGTTTTATATACCACTGTTAACTGTCTTATTTTTTTATTGTATTAAAAAACTTTTTTTATATTTTCTTTTGGGCTAATGAAATTATTAACACTGTTAAAAGTTCCAAAATAAAACTTTCATCTTTATTAGTAGACGTATATAACTTCATTCAAGTAGAAGGTCTAGTGGATCACAGTAAGGATTTAACCCATTCAATGCGTAATCCAATTCATGAACCTACCTTAGTTACTGTATATATCTAAACGATTTTAAAAGTTAATTTAAAAATAAATAAAAAAAAAAAAAAAGTTTGGATCCACTGTGGGTACAAACGTAAGCGGGCCTGACGGAGCCTTGCAAGATGGTTCTACTCGAGGCACGGAGAATAGAGCTACAGAGGGCTGAAAGGGAGGGCTTGGATCCACTGTGGATCCACCCGCCAGGTGCGTTGGCACGGCATGGATCCACAGTGGATCCACCCGCATTGAATGGGTTAAGGCCAAAAATGCTTAACTTTGACAGAGTATGTAAGAAAATAATTTTTATTATCATTTTTGTTACTGTTTCTGTAAAACAACTCTTAATATATATAAATAAAAAATATTAACCCAATCTAACGAACACAATAGTTTATATATATATTTTTTTTAAAGTACAAATTTATCAAAAAAAAAAAATTTATGAAAATATATATGTATACTATTTAATTTTAAAATCCTTATTTGTTTTGGTCAAAATTAAATGGTATTTTCAGTATGACAAATTATATTTACAAAAATATATAAATAATTGAAAAAGAAAATGATTAATTAATTAATTTAACCCATTAATTAATTGGCGTCTCTCTGACCCCTGTGTGCAGTTTATGTAAAAAAAATATGTCGGGTCGTTCTAGGGTTAAGGTCATTTTTAGGAAAAAGAGGTTTTCTAAAATGGGAACCCTATTTTTTATATCATGTTTCAAGTTTCTGGGAATCACAATTTAGTTTAAGGTTATAGGCTCAAGGTTAAATGTAAAAAGTCATAAAGTTTTAAATAAATAGAGATTTCAATAACACGCACGTTATGTTAAAGCATGTGTTTCAATCATCGTTAAAAACCCTCAAATTTTTGTTGTAAAACTTAATCCTACTGAAATATCAACCATTATCGGACAATTTGTATTTTAAACGACATTGCCTTGGTTACTATTTTTTTTAAATCAAAAATTTTGTCAAACTAAGAATTATATACAAGTTTTAAATAAAATATATATATTTTTTACAAATTGTTATTGGCTTTATGGGTAAGCAGTCTTTTCCTTGCCATGAATTAGTCGACTAAAGCATTTTTTTCCATAATTTTGAAGAAATTAACATTTTATTTAGTCACCTAATGTACCAACTAAATACACATACTTGCTATTACATAAATTTAGAATACATAATCAATTTGTAAATAAAAAAGCCAAGCCTGATACAAATAAGAAGTTGCACTGTTAAAGTGAAGCATAATTATTTCTTTAGGAGTTGGTGCTGTGATAATCACTTCGCCCACCATTTAAAGTAAAATAAAAATAAATAAAAAATTAAACTAAAATGGACTTACCATTTTTTCCTTTAGTAATGAGATCCTTAGACCTTTGAACTAAAAAAGAAAAAATAATATTAATAATAAAAACAACTCAAAATAAAGTATAATGCAAACCATTTATTTGGAACTAGTAGTAGTAGTAAGGTCTTAGTACTATTACTTGACGAGTTGAACAAACCACTAAGGTCAAATTCTAGCAATTAGGCCTTATTTAGGCCCTTTTACTAACCCCGCGGAAGATTTCTAGCAACTTCACACATCATACATCTGCACAATGTAAAGCCAAAGCGAGTATGGTGTGATCATTAGTGAGCCATATAAATCAGTTCATCACGGCTTGGGATCGAACCCACATCCTCGTACTACCTATGATTCATTGATGGTCGAGCAGACATGGACACAGCCATGCTGGCTCCCTATTTGAAACTAAGTCAGTAGTAATTAATGATAATAAAAAAAAAAATCTAATATCCACAGTACTGAAGTGACGCTCAACAGATTTTGTATTAATCACATTGTTCACTAAGAATTAATGTGTTAAAAGCACAAGTGCGTTTAACGCCTGAGGCCTGTCATGTCGCTTACTGCTTGTGGTGCGTACACTATTTTATCGCCCACCACATGTAAACTAATTACTAAACATGCAAACTATTTTGCCGTAATCTTCAAAACAATAAATGCATATTAAGATTACATCAGTACCAAAACAAACCGCAGATATAAAATATTGATTGTTACTAATTGAACAGCTGACGCTGAGAACTACTAGCGCTTCCTGCACGCCGCAGCCCGGCCAGGAAGCGGCCACTTCTCAAACTACTAGTGGTCCTGTAAAGATAAAGCATGCATTTTTACAGGCCCCAGGGCTGTAAAATGGAACTTTACCGGCCGCTCAGGATAGGAATGTTTACAAGTGGAGGGCGATAAAGACATTTTTTATCCAGCCAGAGTCTAACAATCTAGGTCTAAAAAGTATGTTTTTTCCCATTACTAGCAGCAATAAGTAGAAGCTGGTAATTCATTTCAGTATCTTTCCAGATGGGATTTGGTATTAGACTAATGTAAAAAAAAAAACCCTTTGAGCACTATAGACAAGTATACTGTGAGAGCTATAGTCATATAACTAGGATGGGCTTCTACTGTTGGGATCTGACTATTAAGCCATAGATTTCTTTTAAGCAAAGCCTGAGTAATCTCATGCAAATTGATCTGCCATCTAAGTAGGGGGGAATAGAATAAATTAATGCTTGCCCCCGAGTGCTGTTAGCGACTATGGAGCATGATCATGGCCATTTTAACCAAGGCTGGGTCGACCCCAACCCTAGTCTTACACGGTTATTCACGCTTTACACTTACCCCTCTTTTATACCTGCTTTAATAGTTACCTTTATTTGGGTATAATTTGTAAAAATAAAAGAAATTATAAAATGACATCGCAAGTAGCGGATGTAAGCTAATATTGAAAAGAGGGATGGAATATTTCTGAATAATAATTAAATAGTACATTGCGTCGAGTGCGGAAAGTAGCATTTTGCATGCGAGAGTGGAGTTTGCACCCGAGCGAAAGCGAGGGTAGTAAAACCACACGGGCAATGCAAAATGCCGTTTTCGCACGAGTTGCGTACCGTACTTTATCTACGATTGTTAGATTTAAATAATAAATACAGAAAAAAATAAATTTGCTGTATGTAAGTTCGTATCTCTTCTCTTGATAAAGATGGCATTAATCTTGAGTTGTATTTTTTGCCGACTTAATTATTTCTGGAGGAGTATTATTCTCTACATTTTCGTCAAAGCCACTTGATTCACTCATTGTTTTTCACTAAAAACTCGATATAAACAGTTACTTTAATAAAATAATAGCAAATTAGTTTTGTTAAATGTAAACAAACTCGCTAATCGTGCGTAAAGCTGAAGAATTCCTCTTCTTTACCGCGCTAGCGTGGTAAAGAAGAGGAATTCTTCAGAACTATGAGACGTGCATGCGCAATGAATACAAAAATGTAAATAGTCACTTTCTACGCATCTAAACAGAGATATAATGTTTATATTTCGTATCAATCATAGATAAAAGTATATTATATGAAAATTGAAGGAACTGCAGGGGGTAAAAAAGAAATGTAAAAAGAGTTTGAGGCATATAGGTAGTTATTGCCGGGTCAAGGAATTTCCAAAGACATGAGTGTACAGAGTGTGCTTCTCCCATGCTGACGGGTGGTAAGGATGGTATCAAAAGGAAGGTAAATCTGAAATATTTGGCCAAGGAAAATATCAGAAGGTTCTGGTTAGTATTAAAGGTGGGTTCGTAGCCGTAGCATATGTTTTTTTACGAGAGTTTGGGCTGTAAAGATAAAAATACATTCATGAAGCCGGAGAGACGTGACTGAGTGTTCCCCCCCCCCCTTTTTGCCTTGTGCACTTGAGCAGCATTCCATTCAGGTTATAAACAAAGCCGAATTAATTATTAAAATATAATACTAACTTTCTAAAAGGATGGTTGTAAAATGAAGAACAAGTGTGTACTTAATATTTACGATGTAAATGGACGACTCAAAAAATGCAATCAAATATATAAACAAGAGGGAAGTGGACGAGAAGGCTTTATTTAGGTTAGAAGGAAAACTGAATAATATGAGGCGGTTGTAGAACAGAGAGCGGGGCCTCACACAACATATTTTTTTGACAAAGGGATATTAACTCTCCTATGAACAAATCATACCATGTATTATTTCCTCAAATGTTTAAATCATACAAACGTACTGTTTGACAAAGGGATATAATCTCTCAAGTGTATACATTAAGCAAAGTTGTGCCGCCAAGCGATTCTCCACCGTCATATAGTCATATCCTTCAGTTCAGCCATGTTAGCTTTGACGTGAGAAAGTTGGTTTGGAACCAAATTTTCTGTTATTTATTTCTTTTTTTTTCTTTAAAGTATTGAATTTATCGAGATGCTACAACCGGAATCGTTTTTATAATTTAAAAAAGAACAGTTAAAAAAAAAAACCCTTAAGTAAATCGGACACTCACAAATAAGTAGGCCAAATAGTGTAGATTTACCCTTAAATACTTTAGAAATAACTGTCACGAAAATTACGTAAGTAGTTGGAATAAGGCTGCGAAGCATTTTGGTCTCTTAGCATTATGAACATTAAAACAATCCAAAACCACTCTTGAAAACATACAAAACTATTAGAAAATATTTCATAGCAAGTAGCAACAAGTACACAAATCGTCCTGCTTAGCTGTTTTTAAAAATTCGTAAACCAAATGATAATTACAGGGAAATAAAAGTATAAATGTCGAATAGAGATATGAGAGAAAAACAGTAAAAAAAATTATCATCACATCTTCATACTCTTTAGTAGTCAGTACCATAGAGAATAGATTTAAAATTGGTCAGTACAATGGTACTCGACTTCTGACTATTTTTGTTTCGTGCGTTAAGCCTGATCCACCTTACTTTCCCCTCGATTCCGAAGTATAATGGCAACACATAAAACCGTGCAGACATTTAAACGTAGGGATTTATTGCAGAGAGAGGAACGTACCAGTAACTTGGACATGAGTAGGACTCCACATCATTACTTTCTAAATAATTACGACGGCACCAACTTAACAAGAACAAATCTAAAGACACTGACTAAATGCACCGAATTGCAGTTCCTGCGTCCGACTGACTTTAACAATAAACAAAAAGAAAGGAATCCGTGTCATTTCATGTTTACACTTTATCAATAAACATTTGGAGAGATAAGTATATGTATAATAGTGATGATAACATCCCGGATTCACCACCACATCAACCATTCCATGGAGATTAGAAGGAATAGAGAAAGCCAAGTAGAAATTCCTTCGCTTCCAACTGTACCTCGATCTTTGGGGGCGGCAGGTACTGCTAGAAGCAGTAAGTGAGAGAAATGTGAACTAATTTCTTCGTTTAATTAATTTTTGAATGTACATCTTTCTTATGATTGCGTCGAATTATTTGCTACATGCTTAACCAAGCAAGATGTTGTAATATTAGTTCAATGCTATTCACATAATTTCTACCATAAATAGTTATCTATGCCTTAAGGCGCGTCCACACTATGCCGCGCAATGCCAGTTGGCAAGGCCAAGCGGCAAAGCCGTCTGACCGACTTACCACTTCTTGCCATCTGGCTTTCTTTGATCGGGACCGACAATCTTCGGGTTCGGCTTGGCATGTCAAGTGGCACGTTTTGTGCCAAGCTTGGCAAATAGCAAATGCCAAGGGAGACGTCCACATTACACTTGGCAATGCCATTTGGCCGCCTAGGGGCTCACACTACAAGGGGGGCCACACCACAAAAGTTTCATTTTCTAATGCTAATTAAGCTCGAAAGTTGGAAGTAAAACCTACATACTCATAGAGGATATGACGAAAATACATGCACACATTTTAGAAATGTTTATTTAATGCATGAATTCACGATTTCATTTCGATTTACGTAATTCACAATTTTCGGGCTTACTGAGGTGAGCCAGTTTTAGTAGACTCACGGCACACTCGAATTTTTATTGATATAATCCTAAATGCTCTTTTATTTTAAAAAACAAATATTAATCTTAGTCCAGTCTTAGGCGAGCGAAATCAAAACAAAAACAATGAAGCGGAGCGGAAGGTTACGTTTCTGTTCACCCAAACTCAATCCCAAACTACTAGTCCCTGCCGCCGATCGCTGACTGCTCTGACTGGTTCCAAACTAATCCGTGATTTAATCAAAGCGTGGTTGGAACAGCCGATTAACAGTCCGAGTCAGTCAGAGTTTGAGTTTGGGCTCGTTGGAAAGCTATTTTTCCAAATGCGCATGCGTCGGCCAGTTCCAAACCAGTTTGAAGAGTGGTTGGAACAAACCTTATATCTCCAGAACAAATTAGACTATAACCTTGAAATTCTGAAGTCCTGAAAAAACCAAACCATAATTAGGCTAGAACCCTGAAATTCAGCTTTCTTTTATGATATAAATAATTTTTGTATAAGATTTTCCATTTGGCATTGGCCATTTTGATTAAAGATTGTGGCTATACATGAAAATTTGTCAAAGCGATTCCTTGGGAATCTGTTTCACTAGAACATTATGCAATTTTTTAGGTAAGTTTCTTTTTAAATCAAGGCTTTTATTATAAAACAAAATTCTCAATCCGCTTTTTTAAAACAAGATTGCGGCTATTTACGTGCAAATTTGGGCACGACCATATTTCCGGAAGCTTCAAATTTTTAAGTCAGATTTATTTTATTCCACAAACAACTTTTGTAAAATGGCTTTTCAATCAGTCATTTAGTTTAAAGATGGCGGCTGTATACTTATTTAAACCATGTCCCCCATTATCATTATTATCACCACTTCTTTGAAACGCTATTCTGGGAAAATTAACACTGAAAAATGCTCCTCCGGTAGTCGGAGTCAAATAGTAATTAGGATTTTATGAAAATTAAAATTGTAATTTATTTATGGAATGGGGTATAGAAATAAGGGGCGGAAGAAGTCTGTGGCATCAAGATATTTCTTTATTTTTGGTTGTTTCTAGCAAGCAACAAACCGACCACTGCGATTGCATCCTTTCTAGATGCCATCGTGTCAACTGACCTGAACTGAAACCCCTACAATTTACCCTACTGTGTATGTGCGCTACACCTGTGCAGGTTTACCTGACACGTATCGTATGCCTACACCTGAAAAAGTTCACCTATCAGGTATAACGCAACGTGTATGGCCGGCTTTAAGGTGTCAAGTACGATGTCTTGAATTCAAGTTATACTCTTACCACTGAGCCGGCTCTTTTTGACATTTTCATGTCTCGGCTATGGCACATGAACTCGAAAAGCGTTACATGGAGGTGAGCAATCAAACCTGCCCGCTCTTATAATAATCTCTTATAATTTTTTTATTTTTATTTTTGCATTTATTATAAAAATATGGGTGAAGAAGCTTAAAGATTACTTCTTAATAAACTAAAAAGAAGAGATGTACTCTCTTTCTTTGTGCACAACAATATGTTCGATTTAATTTCTAATTTACAAACGCAAGAATCTGCACGCACGAATTTTTTTATATTTTCATGTCTTTACTTTGGCGTATAAACTCGAAAAGCGTTAACAAAAAACGACACTAAAAAGCGTAACACAAGACTTACCAAAAAACAACACTAAAAAAAAAACGACAGCAAAAAGCGTTACATGAAAATGTCTCACTGTATTGCAGACTCGTATGCAACAAGTTTTTTAGTATTTAATTTTTTACTGACTCTATAGCAGAGAATGTGTGAAGCTTATCTAGTTCTCAGTAACAAGAAAATAATTAAAACAAGTAAGGCGCGCTTCACGTAAGTACGTGGGGCGATAATCGCTGGTTTCTGTACATTAAAGTTAAAATTATTAAGTGTAATATAATTACACTAATTTTAATAGTAATATTCTTTTTCTACTCTTAAAGACTTTTAAATTGATGTATAACATGATATGGTAACTAAAACAACGTTAGTCACCCGCCAAATTGGCCGCCATCTTGAAAATTTTAATAATTGCATATTCTTTTTCTACACTTCAAGACCTTTAATTTGATGTATAACATGTCATGGTGACTAAAAACTTGTTTTTATTCACCCGCCATATTGGCCGCCATCTTGAAACTTTTAAGTTTAAAATTTTAATAATTGCATATTATTTTTCTACACTTCAAGACCTTTAAATTGATATATAACATGTCATAGTTACTAAGAACTTTTTTTAGTCGCCCGCCATCTTGAAAATATTACGTGTGAAATTTTAATAGTTCCATATTCTTTTTCTGCATTTCAAGACCTTTACATTGATATATAACATGTCATGGTGACTAAAAACTTTTTTTTAATCGCCTACCATATTGGCCGCCATCTTGAAAATATTAAGTGTGAAAAATCCAAAATGTGTCCAGATGTCTAAAATGCCGAGATGCACATGTGTCCCAAATTCCATGTTTCTAGCTATAGTAGTTTATGAATTGAAACAAGCAACGGACAGACAGACAGAGAGAGCCGTTATATAAGGTTTCTTTTTGTTCTTTGTACAGAAACCTAAAACGTACGTAATAACAGTAACAAGATAAAAACGCACCTAAACTGAAATATTTTTTTAAATTATTTTCAAATGATCTACCATAAAACTCAATTCCGTATTATCTGTTTTCCATATAATCCGTTTTACTTACATATTATATGAATACATTTTAAAATTATATATTCCATAAAGCAATTTTCAGGTTCAGGGGGGGGGGGGGGGGGGTAAAGCTCCCCTGACCCCCGTCGCTACGCCACTGGTCAAAAGACCAAGGGACTGGTCCTGTGGTTATCCTATGGACAAAGTCGTGCTACTGAGAGAAATTCTTCACAGAAAATGAAACATTCTTTCATCTTCTCCTTACCCTATTTGCCTTTATTTTGTCCCAAAAAGTGTTCGGATTATCAGGGTTTTCGGAATTTCCGGGGTTCTACTGTATAGCGTTTAGAATAATGTTATACGAAAAAGGGAGTACAAATGCAACTCATCATGGGAAATACACGTCCGGTGTGTAGTAGGCGGGGAATGGGGAACAGTGAGAATACGTCGGGTGGTAAGTGCGGGCGGTAGGTTTTGGGTGAATCAGAGATAGGAGTGCGGTGACTCTCTACGACTCAACTGCCACGCCCTCTCGTCCCCCGGCGCGTCGTCCTACCCGACCTCGTCTGTCTTATCATGGTATTTCGTCCGCGGCCTGTTCTAGTCTAGTGGTCTCTCTTCCTATAATACCGTCGGATTTACGCCGAAAACACAACTACCAGTGTCGTTACACTTAAGCGATGGCTTCGACGACGGAGTACAAAAACTGTTCCGAAAGAATGTCCGGGGACGAAATCCAAGAGCTGCGAGACCAGTTTACTACCGTAAGTTTTTACCCTTTTTGTTTGTATACTGTAGGAACTTAACTTACGAAAGTAAAAACATCGGTTCGGATATTTCCGCCTTTCTTGTAGATGAGAAATACAGTTCCTTAGGAACTTGATAAGTTCCGGTGGCGTTTAATTCTCACGATCCTGTTAGGCGTCGTAAAGCCCGTTTTAAGGCGTGTAACGAAAATTATTGGGAAATTGCTTTTCCCATCGGCTATTTTCTTTATTTTCCTTTAAATCCATGTTGTTTTTTTTGTATAGGTAGTGTTTTGAAAAATGAGGTTTTAGTGGTGGCCTCGGTCCGTGAATGGCTTGGGACGGTCCTTGTCGAGAATTGTATTGACGATTGCGAACTTTATTGTAAAAAACTCAATACACACTTAACAAACCCAGTCAGTTTGTTTTACTGATATCGGTCGTCTCTATCTGTTAATAGTCAATTAGTTTTAAGACTCGTACCCTCGAGTCCAATTAATTTATATGGTTTTGACGCCTTACTTAGATATTACCTTCCTATCTTCAAGGGCTTAATGTGTATGTTTTTGTAAAAAAAAAAATGTTATTTAACATTTTGACCGTCTGACAGAGTTCTGTCCGTTGACAGGATTTTTAAACTGAGCTTCCATAACCTAAAGGCGAATCACGTTAAATCGATCTATAATAGTTGATTAACTTAAGTTGAAAGCTATATATGAGAACCTTAGTTTCAATAGAGACCATCTGAAAAAGGTAGAACTATTTAAACATTGTTCAAGTGAGGAATCATCCACTATTTGCTTTCTAGTTGAACCTCTTGACACTCTTGTTATCTTTTGACTCTCAGATTAGCCAATCTAAATGAAGAAAAAATAAAGCCACTAGGCCTGTGGGAGGGGTGGGGCCAGTGACATTTTTGTTTGCCTAGTTTGTCCAACCTTCTAGAATTCAAAATCCTGACCTCTCATTGGCTCCCCATCCCAATTTTTCAGATTTTCCCGTGCTGTCAAAAGTTGCAACTCATAACGTGTAAACTATAAGTTTGCTTTCTTCTGGTGACACCATGCACACTCTTGCATGTGAATAGTTGAAAAGAACTGAAACTGTTTTTGAACTGATCGGTTTCTATTGAAATGTAGGAAAAAACTGATTTAAGTCATATTGAATGTTTGTCGACGGACTATAGTCAGTGAATTAAAGTTGATTGGTGAGAATGCGCCATAAGGCAAACACCCGGATCCTTCTCTAGTGGTCAAACAACTACTACCAATACAGACCATTTCACAACTTGTATGTGAGCGGAGCCATTTCTAGGTGTTTTGTTGCTCTAGGCGGGAATTAAAAAAAATTCTGCCCCCTCCCATTTACTGCTATTACTTCTCCTAGTCATCCAGACTTAAAGAATTAATTCATTAGCTATAAAAGAACGTGTATTCAACGTTAACAAAAAAGCACATACGATTGTTTATATTTTATTAACAAAAGCACTGTTGTAAGATATTTGATTTAATTTTTAAGTTTATCTCTTCTAACTTCAGTGGTGTTTTGGGTTCTTTATCTTCCTTTGGTACGGTAACTTCTACCTGTCATGTCGTTTAATGGTTAAAAACTCAAAAGGACACTTCTAACTTCACTTATTCTTGAGGCTGCTTTTTTGAAATTCTCCATCAGGAGACAGAAATGACTCAGTTCCTGAAGATGTCCACTAATCTTTTGATCAGTGTCATTTGTTTGGTGTGTGCAGTCAAATTAAACAAGTTGTCGATTCTGTAATTCAGAGGAATGGATATTTCGCACATCCTGAAAATGTATAGCTTGGTATGATCACTGATCACAGACGTAAATATTGAAGTTAAAAAGGATAGATGGAATAAAGTCCTTACTGCAAGAAACAAGAATTTTAAAAAAGGAGGCTAGGGTTTTCAAAATTCTTACAAACAATTTTTATGCCTCAAACTACATTAAAATGATTGAGTGGAGCACTATTGAGATGATTAGTGTGACGTCACAAAAGCTTTCGAAAATTTAACTCAGTGTTTGTTATGTTGCTTTTTCTTATCACCTCTTATCAAACCCATGTAAAATGAATGGGAGAATTTTCTCAACTTTTTAAATAATTAATTATTTAATTATTATTGATTTATAAGAGTTTTCACCCTTTGAACATTGTTGTACCAAGTCTTTTTTAACGAGTGTAACAAAGAAAACATTAAAAACTTTCGTTTCAGTTATTTAAAATGAGTATTTGTGTGAAGGGTCTTATCATCGAAAAAGCTATTTGAGTTATTAATCTTTATACTTGATTTTTTGTATTTCCTGTTGTCATATAAATTCACAGGGTGTGTTCGTGTTCATATTGTGTGTCCGAAAATAAATTTTCCTCAAGTTTTGAAACTCAATGAAGTATACTCAGGGTACAGGACTTGTAGAAAGATAGTGATACTTAATCTGCCAGGTAATAAAAGATTATTTTCTAATAATATTTTGTTCCTGGTTACTTACAATGTGCATTATATTCAACCGATGTTGGAACATAATTATATACTATACAATATATTACTGATCAGCCTAGGAAAAAGACGTTGATGACGAGACAAAGAGCAGACTGTTATTACTATTATTATTTGTGTATTTTTTGTTATCTATATTAACGAGTATAATAATATAAGATATGAGTGCCTCGCATGTATACTTGTTTAAAATTTTGATTAAAAAACTAATTTAATACATTAATTTAATATTACTTAAGTACTCTGACATACTTTTACGAAGAATAGCTTTGTCCTCCGAAAAAAATGAAGTATAGATGAAATTTTCATAACGCTCGAGAAGGTGGAAGACATAATATAGAAAAACGATTTAAAAAATAAACCATAAATAAGAACGGACCCGGACGGTATCACCACAATAAAACACACTCACAATAATACTTTTTTAAACCACTAGAACGGCAATTTTTAATGTTTTCTTATCTTACATTGTTAAAATAGACTTGGTATAATAACGTTCAAAGGTTGAAAAGTCTTATATATTAATAATAATTTAATAATTAATTATTTAAAAAGTTGAGAAAATTCTCCCATTCATTTTACATGGGATTGATAACAGGTGATAAGGAAAAGGAACATAACAAACCGAATCGAATAAATTATCGAAATCTTCTCCATCTTGTGACGTCATTACTAATCATCTCTATAAAAGTGACCACTGCTAACAAGAGTTATTTCTACAGTTGAGGTCACAGCAGCAGTATTGGACAGTCAAATGCCTAAAAATAATTTTTTTTTTTTTGTGCCATACTCAGGCTGTTGAGCACAATGTAAATGCAAGATTCTTAGGCTTCAGAATGTGGAGCAAAGTCTAGCGGTGTTCCTTGTTTGAAGATGTTAGTACACAGGCCACCATAAGAAGTGAGTCGCTGATTGATAAAGTTTTCTTACCTTATGGAATCGCTTATTTATGCCTTGTCCACCGATGAATTGGGTATATGGCAACAGGGCGCTGGGCCATTTCTTTTTTGTTGACATGCCAAACTTGCCCTTCTGCGGGAACATTGAAAAGAGATAGATAAAGTTTTGGTTTTCACAGGATCGTTTAATTAAAGTATTTAAAAAACAGTGGTAAAGGTGGCCACCGATAAGAGTGGGCCGTTTTCTTTTCAACGTCCCCGCAAAGCGATATGTTTGGGGCGGTGGACACCCCAAACGGCCCACTCTTATCGGTGGCCACCTTTACCACTGTTTTTTAAATACTTTAATTAAACGATCCTGTGAAAATCAAAACTTTATCTATCTCTTTTCAATGTTCCCGCAGAAGGGCAAGTTTGGCATGTCAACAAAAAAGAAATGGCCCAGCGCCCAGTTGCCATATACCCAATTCATCGGTGGACAAGGCATAAATATGCGATTCCATAAGGTAAGAAAACTTTATCAATCAGCGACTCACTTCTTATGGTGGCCTGTGTACTATGTAGAGCGAGAGAAGTTAAGATAATAGTCAAGAAAAATAATATAAAGAAAGTTTGAAGAAAAAAGAAGGCACATCGAAGCTGGTGGTCTCTACCTGACCTCTCCCCCTGTGATTTTTCTGCTCTCTGAAAATAGAACAAATAGACAAGGACGATTTAACCTTTAGCATAACTAGCTTTCCACAAATTGGTTAACTGTCAGTAGCCTAACATGGACATTAGTCCACTCTGTTTCCACATATTTGGTACAAAGGACCAAGTACAAGCTTCAACAGGTACGGCTATGATCTATAAGGAATCTACTATTCTGTTATTTTGGGAATAAAATGAAACTAAGCTTAAGATATAAGACAGTACAACTTACATGGGAGTATTAAATATTCTTGTGTTAATTAAGCTGGAGATGGGAACGGCAAGAAAGGTGTGTGATGCGTTTAGGCGTTGGATTCCATCTGAAAAAAAAAATGATTTCTCTCATTAAGAGGAGAGGAGGCCTGTCACTATTTATCAACTAACAAGAAAAACCAGTGCGGACTGAACAGCTGGAAAGGCTAGACTAAAAACGTATTCCAAAAAACAATGCCAAACATGGTGACGTTTATGAGTTAAACAAGTCATTTTTTTTAAAAGGTTCAATATAAAATACTATCGAATCAATTTAAATTGACTCACACAATAATAAGGAATAATAGAGGACCACTTTTATCCGAGTGCCAATTTTTTTCTTACTCCTTTTTATATTATGTAACATCCAGTCAGTTGAACAAAACTGCCAACGCCTGATTCTTGGAGGTTATCCAAAACGCAGGTTATAAACAAATAGCTCCTTTACCTTTAAATGAAATAAAATAAGTGGTTTATACAACAATAAAAGTGATTTATAGTGTGTGCTTACATTGGCTTAATTTGGGTAGTCCTTCAAGGGCTTCATAATACATGTTTTTTTATGACTTACGTGATATTTTGATTTCCCAATATCAATATGTTATGTTCAAAAAGTCTCATTCTATTCTTAAATTTGCCTACGGTATATTAATACATTTTTTTGTGTTTCGACGTTACGTGAAATGATGGATGTCATTTCACGTATTGTCAAGTCTATCCTGGAACATACTGTATTTATATATTTTATTTATTTTTTGTATCGTTTTTTTATGTGGGTCGATCAAGGGTAGTAAATAAAAATTCAACTAAGGTGATTCATTCTTAAACTTGGCTATATTTCGCCCCACTCCGGGGCATATTCATGCCTTATCTTAAGATGTATGGGTCGTTATGTTTAAGAGAATTTAATTGGAAGAAAATCATTTTTTATATATAGATCACATAGTGGTTTCGTCGCACATCATCATCGTCAACCCTTTTTAAATGTTACAAAAATTAAAAATAACAAAAAGACGAAAACAAATAAAAATTTAACAAATTAACATGTTTAAAATATTGACTAGGACTAGTCAATATTTATTATTCATTATTATTAATTTATTATTTAGTTAATATTCCCTTGACCGACCCACATAAAAAACGAAGAATAAAAGAAGGGACAAACCTAACTACTATATTTGTTTATTATTATTATTATTATTTTTTTTTTTTTTCAGATCGATACAAACGGAGATGGCTTTATCAATTTATCCGAATTAAAAACCGTTTTAGATCTCTGTGGATTTAAACTTCCGAGCTGGCAAGTTCGCAAGATGATAGATGATTATGACGACAAACGGAGTCTTACACATAAAGGCAGGTTGTCATTGACAGAATTCGAACAGGTAAATCTAAACTTCCAAATTTACCTGTAGTAATGAGAGGCTGTCTCTTTGTCAAAAGTTGCTATTAGAAAATAATAAGAAACTAGAGAATAATAAACTAGAATGTCAACTTAAGCACAGGGCTTGTAGTGAGTCACTGAAAGTCACTTTTTTGTCACTTATTTAAAAAAAAGTTACTGAAAGTCACTTATTTGGGCTTACAAGGATAATTTTTTTTATTGCTTATAGTTTTTTAAATACAAAACATATATTTTAACTGTTTTTCAAAAGGGATTTTGTAAGCTCAAGACTTTTTTTAACTATGAATTTTATATTAGGCCTACTTTGAACTGTGATGAATGATAAAGTTTGCAACAGTTGCACTAGATTCAGCTGGCGTGTGGTGTTTTATCGTCAATATTAAGAAGGTGGATGAAAAAATTAAAAGAATATTTTATTCCGAACTCTCTCCTGATTGTTATTACTTTTCCTCACAACCTATAGTAGGAAAAGTATTGTTTTCACCAAAAACTTTTTTTCGAGGTTTCAACGGAATTATCCGTTTTGGGTGTTTTTAAGACCTCCTGAGTGGTTTTCGGCATGACGTATGTATGTATGTGTGTGTGTATGTATGTATGTGCGTGTGTATGTTATCATCGTAGCCCAAAGTATTTAACCTAAAGAGTTGAAACTTGGCAGAAAATCAGTCTTTATCTGTAGTGGTGCCGCCCGGAAAATCAACTTTTTCCTGGCTGAGTCAGCTAAAATTTTAAAAAATCGTAATAAATCGAAAATGGTCCTGATCAAGTTAAAATATGGCACGAATGTACCTCTCTCTATGACAAACAAGCCCACCAAAAAGTTTGTTTTTGAAGAATGATGATAAAATCAGTTAGTTCAAAACGGTCACCCATCCAAGTACTGGCCACGTCCAATGCTGCGCCTTGGACGTGGCCTCCGAAGTGAGGAAAAGTTCCGAGAAGTTCGTACATTTACATTACACAAAATCAAATGAACGAAAAACCGTTCTAAAATTTTTATAATTGCATTTGTTTAACTGTGCTAAACAACAAAAAGTAACCAAAATAATATTTTTTTACTTAAAATTAAGTCACTTAAAGTCACTTATTTGGGGAAAACAGGTCACTTAAAAGTCACTTATTTTGAAGAAAATAGTCACTAAAGTCACTTAATTTTGAGGAAAATCTGCTACAAGCCCTGTAACCAAGCTTGAATAATATTACTGACGTGAGCGAGAGTAGAATATAGTCTTAAATAATGTTTGGAGGGATAGGAGTTTGGTGTTACCCTTCACCAAACTGAATACAACAGGAATGAATTAGAATCCACCAACTTTTCATTAACTGCATACTACAGGGTGGCCACAGACCGGGAAAACCGGGAATACCGGGAAAAGTCAGGGAATTTCGGCCGACAGGGAATAGTCAGGGAAAAGTCAGGGAATTTTGTCATAGGTCAGGGAAAATCTACCGGCAATTAAAATCCTTATTTCATCATTTTAAAGCACAGAAACCTTAACTTTCTCGAAATTTCTAATAAAAAAAAAAATTCTGTATTTGGAACAAAGGCAGAAGGATTAACGACCTCTATACTAAGAAATTATATCAAAAAATCCCGTCAAGTACTTACCAGCAAGTTACTAAAAGGGTCTCTTCGGTCATAAGAATTCATAAGTACATTATTATTATTAATTTTTATTTTTTTAACAAAAATATGTAATATGTCGCTTTTCTTACACCTAAATTATCCTTCATCGAAACATTCATCAAAAATATGTATAAAAATTCACTTTTAATAAACGAGGAGTGCATAATATTATCCATTACTATCTTCGGTAGTATGCACTAATTTAGTTATTTTAGGGGTAAAATGGCCGCCATTTTGAAAAACGATATATTATTGTGAGCCAAATTTCAATACCTTTAAAATGATACCCAACTTCGAATTTTCAAATGACAAAAATTTTGGGGCTCCCGAGTTACGGCCCCCTAAAATTTTTAAAACTTGACTTTTTTATATCAAATCCCGGAAATATCATTGGACTACAGTGATATATATTTATGTGTTTTTGCCCTTATTTAGGACCTATCCTAATGGGATAGTGCAGGGGGGGGGGGGGGTACATTTTGGGTTTGTCCAAATTTTTTGGGGGGTAAAATGGCCGCCATTTTGGAAACGCGATATATATTTCTAATCTACATTTCAATACCTTTGAAATGATGCCCAACTTGAAAATTACAAAAAATATAAAATATTGCGATATACTCGCAATTGATCGCAGATCGCTGAAATTTGGAGTGTTTAAGTCCGCAATAGTTTTTCTGTTTTTGGGCTAAAAAGTTTAACTTGTATACCAAATTTCAAGTCTACAGCTTCAGTAGGTCGGGAGATATACTCCAAGATGCGACGGACGGACGAACTACGAAAAGCATAAGGGTTTCTAGGGCGACCTCGAAACCCTAAAAATCAGTCTGAGACAACTCAGACAAACTTTCTATGAATGAGTTCATAATTACTTAGCCCAGTTTTTTCCATTTAATAGTTTTCGTATGTGCATTTAATTGTTACTGTTAACATTTCATCAAAATGTATCATAAAAATAACTTCTCCTGGGCAGGGAATCGAACCCGGGCTCTCTCCGTCCACATTTTTATGCTTTTTTCTCAGGAACTAGATTTTTCCCAGGAAAACAGCTTATATTGTTAGATTCGAATTTAAATAGACTACATTTTAAATTTTTTTTTATCAAAATTTTCGGAACCGTTTTCGAGAAATAATTTTTTTTCACGTTTTTTCAGAGTATTTTGGGAGTAGCGCCCCCAAATTTAGAGCTAAAATTCATTTCTCGATTTCGCCTCGGCGTATGATTTTTCTAAACATGTTGTGCCAAATTTCGTCAAAATCGGCCCAGCAGACGCCTGGAGCCTAAACCAGGCGCCTGCACAGACAGACATTTTTTAAAAACCACTTTTTTGGACTCAGGGGACCTCAAAAATAAAAATTAAATTAAAATCGAGTTTTTGCGCCATCACAATACTTTCTCTTTTACATGAGAAAGTAAAAATACGTGAATTGTTACTTTCTAAGATAATAAGGAAAGGTTACGATTAGTTTATACTTTTTAGCGTTGAACAGGAAAACGCTTAACAGGAAAAATCGGTGTGGACCCGACAAAATACTAGACATAAGAAAAATCATACCCCACGGCGAAGTCGAGAAATGAATTTTAGCTTGAAATTTGGGGGCGCTACCCCCCAAAAAACTCTGAAAAACGTGAAAAAGAATTATTTCTCAAAATCATTTAGATTTAAAAAAAAAAAAAAAAAAAAAAAAAAAAAAAAAAATGTAGTCCATATATAATAAATAAAAATCTAACAATTTAAGCCGTTTTCATGGGAAAAATAGCTTTAAACGTGGACGAAGAGAGCCCGAGTTCGATTCCGCGCCGTGGCGAAGTTATTTTTATGACAAATTTTGATAAAATGTTCAATAATAATTAATTTTTTCTACGAAAACTAATAAATGAAAAAAATTGGGCTAAGTAATTATCAACTTGTATATGTATTCTATTTTAGCTTGATGATCTTTAACTTTTTAAAGGTAAATCTTGTAAACTAAATATCGATAATGGTCAGGGAAAACCTGAAGTAGTTCAGGGAAATGTCAGGGAAAAGTCAGGGAATTTTGTCAAGCTATATTAGTGGCCACCCTGTACTATTCCTGATATCAATTCCAATAAACTATGTTTAAATTAGTTAATGTTTATGGATTCATGTTAGTAAATTATTCTTTTATGTTCATTTAATCAAGTTTTATATTCAGTGATTAAAATTTAATTCATTGCAGCTCATATTTCTCGATAATAATTTAATATTTAATTTAATCATTTGTTTGCCTAGACTGTACTTGAGATGTTCAATTTAGTTTTGTAAAATTATCTGTTTAATTAGTTAGAATCAGTAAGATTATTTTATTGTAATTTTTGTTTAGCTTTGTGGAGATTTGAAAGCAAGTGATGTTGCCAGCACATTTAAACAAGTCGTCTCAAAAAAAGAAAACTTGGAAACATTGGGTGGTATGTCAGACGCATCGAGTGAAGGTAATACTTGTTGTAAATAATAAAATATAAATGTAATAAATAAATTATCAATAGCAAAGGTGATACTTGAACAACTGATAATGAAGGTAAACAGGTAGAAGTAGTTAAAGTACAAATATTATTATTATTAGTCAGTATATTGCTATAAACCATAAATCTAACTAATCCAACTAGTAATGGTGTTTTTTAGGGTCCGTAGGCAAAACCAAGGACCCTTATATTTTCCTGCGTGTGTCTGTCTGTCCGGTCGCCTGCTCTCACGGCTACACCTTTCGTCCGATCACTTTGAAGTTTGACATGTATGTGTCTTGTACCTTACCCACATATTTTAAAAATATAGCGACTTAAAAAAAAATATTACTAAGGGTTAAATTTTTTTTTTTTTTTCGACACCGTGAGGGGTATCATATGAAAGGGTACGTCGAGCTGATTACAAAAATATATAATTCTTTGGTTATAACTATGATAGGGCGAGCGTAGGTGAGTTTGAAGTGGGTGTGAAACGTGTCCCCCCCTTCTATCTTGCTTATGTGAAGTGCAAACAATCTTTAAAAAAATCATTTTTCAACCAAAAGTAAAGATACCACTTTTTGGAAATTTCGAAAAAAATATTATTTTATTTTTTATTGACAAACTACGTTCTTTTATAATTATGGTCTTTTCGATGTATTTATATGGTTGTAGTCCGGTTCAGTGGCAAAAATAATACTTTATCAGAAGTTTGTTTATGTGTTTTGAGAATATTAGATCCATAGGATAGTTCAAAGTAAGCTTTTTAGCATTTAAAAAAACACCATCAATAAGGTACTACTTAAACTATACAGGGTTGCTTATGGACCCTCGCTGTGTGCTGACTAACACTCACTTGACCTGTTTATTTTTTAAACAATCTGACCTGTTTCATTATGAATAAATACTATATTCCTTTCCATCCCAAGTTCATTTTTCTAAAGAGTCTATAATTTCCTTCCCTTCATAAATTTGTAATCGTTTCCTGGGGCTATGCGATCTGCACCTGCTGATTTCCCCTAATTTAACTTTTTCTGTGCATTTTCCTACTCTACCATTGTTATCGCTTACACTTCTTCTCCTCCTCCTTGTTTTGATTATAAATTACTATTTGTTATTATTTTTTTTACAGGAACTACCCATTCCGTTCGATTAGAGGAGCAACTCGCATTTTCAGACTGGATTAACAGTAACCTTGGACACGATCAAGATTTGAAGCATTTGTTACCAATCGATCAGGAAGGGAAGGGATTGTATGACTGTGTCCAAGATGGAATTTTACTTTGGTAAGTTCTTAGCCTTTATGAGATTTGATCTATTCATTTTAGCCAAATTGTCGATCTTATGTGCTGTATATCGTACTATTAGAATTTAAGGGTCAGATGTTAAGTCTATTAATAATAATGCTGACAACGATACTAAGCAGTCACACAATCATAATAAAACACATTTAAATAATAATAATATAAAAATGCTACAAAAAGAATTAACATTTAACGTAGTGATTAGTTATAGAAATACAAATGTAACCATATAAATTGCTGTGTATTTGCTTTAGGCTGTATATTTTAAAAAATTTTAAAATTATAAACAACTTCTTTTAAATAAAATGAAAGTGGCGTAATATGATAGAATGTTATTTTATTACCACTGGTGGGTAAAAATTGTATATAAATTTAATTTGTTTGCTATGATTATATTTTTGATTTTATTTTGATTTTTTTTTTTTTTAAGCAAAATAATCAATCACTCTTGTCCTGACACCATTGACGAAAGAGCAATTAATAAGAAGAATTTGACTGTTTACACAAAACTTGAAAATTTAACTTTAGCTCTACTCTCATCCCAGTCAATCGGATGTAACATAGTCAATATCGATGCTCACGATTTGGCTAAAGGAAAACCTCATCTTGTATTAGGATTATTGTGGCAAATTATCAGGGTAAGTGTCATTATTTTTGTATATGGGGACAAAAAGATTCAATAAATTATGACTTACAGTTTGGGCCAAATGAGTGTTAGTGCGTTGACAGTGGAGAATAGTCAATGAGAATCCCACCCAATTTTTTTTTTAATTTCCCAGGCTGTTATCGCACTTACTCTCATTTGGCACAAACTGAACTGTACATAATCTATTTATTGGTATTTTCTATCGGTGGCCATTACATTGTAAATACTCAATTTTCCTTCCACTCGCTGTTAATTATTTGTTGGTCTTTCTGTGTATTTTGACATCATGTTGATTAAACAAAGTCAGAGATATTTGGTTTTATAAATATTAAATTGCAAGTTTAACAAGTCTCAAATCTTGGATTCAGAGATCAGCAGGAAATATTAAGGCGGAAATACACATGCTAGTTACTCGCACAAAAACATACGAGTAGCTCGCAGAGGAGAGCTACTGGCATGTGTATACATCAAATAGCATGCGAGTAAATCGCACGAGGTTTGATTTTTGTCTTGCCAGTGGCACGAGTCGAGGGGAGGGGGAACTGATAAGGCACGTGTAAACAGGCCTGCCAGCGAAAAGTTGCTAGTAGCTAGCACAAGTCTCCCTCGGCCCTTCAGTCTTCTGTTACGTTCCTTCCTTTCGCGGGTATCTTACAGCAACTAATCTACTTTCTCCGGAAGCATTCGCAATTGATTCCAAAAACCATTGACGTCCCCGAACCGCATTTCATTTAGTAGCCGTAGCCACTGACTCGCTCTATATACCTGATTCCCTTCTAGCTATCCAATCTTTACCCACACTCTTCGTGTCTTTTTATTATTTTGCTAATGTTTTAAAACACAGTTTTTGCAAGTAACAGAACAATCTGGTTTATTTCATTCTGCACCGATACATTCATAAGGTACATTGAAACAATTAATAAAACTATCAAAATTAATTAAATAAAATACAATTATGTAATCATTTATTCCGGCTAAAAGAAGGCAAGAAACGATTGCCTGTTTCAAAACTAGTACTGTGACTGGAATGTGTATTGTCATGTGCTAGTAGCTCGCACAAGACCGATCATCTGGATGATACTGGCATGCTGTTTCACAGGCAAATGTACACAGCGTCTGCAGCATGTCAGCTACTGACGTGCTAGTAACTCGCATGCTTAGTAACCACTGGCATGCTTTTTTACTAGCATGTGTATTTCCGCCTTTATTCCAAATTATCAATATGGCTTCAATCAAAATGGCTATTTTTATTACTTGAGTATACAACAAATATATTTTAATACTTCTGTTTTTTTTTTTTTTAATATTTTTAAACAGTGTTTTTTCTCTTTATTAGATTGGTCTTTTCAATCAAATTACTCTAGAGAACTGTCCTGGCCTGCCTTCTTTACTCTCGTCTGGAGAAAAGATTGATGATTTGATGAAACTTTCTCCTGAAGCCATTTTACTGAGATGGGTTAACCATCATTTAGAAAATGCTGGTACCAACAGGTTGGTATCAATTAAAATATATTTTATTGTATTATCAAGTATTACCTTGTTTTATTTTTTTATGTCAGCTTTACTAGTTTATTAAATTAAAATTTTAGTAGAGATAAGTATAATAATAATGAAACGACTAAATAACTAATGTTTTAACAAGTTTATTTGCTACATCTGCCTCTTCTTAACAACACTCTTGATGCATATCCTCTTGAAAAGGGTTGTTTCAAGGTTACATAATCACCCTCCATAAATATTCATTTAAAAATATAAATAGTTTATTATCCAGTCATTAAGTACGGAGATGATTGTGTTTGGTTAAAACAAGTCTGAACTTTTTATGTAAATACAGTGGAGTTCACTTAGAACAAACCAGGATACAGTGATATTCCAATCAAATACAGGGTATAACAATGGCGATCAATGTTTTAGTTGGTTTCCTAAATAACATGCAATAATTATTATTTATTTTTATTTTTTTTTTTTTATTTATATTTATTTATTTTTATTATTCCGGTGGGCTTTTTACACCCGAAGATGCAGGCCACTTAGGTGGGCCCATACATCAAACCCAGGTTAGGGACTGAAATCTTCACATGGTCGTGTGAAGATATGATCGTCAACCATGACTCCCCTCCTAGTTGTATTACAACCAGGAGTGTCATCGTCATGGTTTCCAGGCCGAAACCTGGTGGCGCTACTCTTTCGAGTTTTTTGTTTAAACAATGCTGGGTGGACATTGAGCGGGGGGCCTGGTCCGGGAATCGAACCCAGAGCTGCGGTCACCTTCTGACCCGGCTCGATGCTGCTTAGCCTCTAGCCTCCAAGCCACCCAGGCCCCTCTTAAAAAATGATTAACTTGAGATATTTTAGAATTGTATTCCCCTTCTTTTATTCCCTTCACTGCCACCAAAGCAATAGTTAACTTCCCATTTTCTATGTACATATAATAACATTTCCCCTAAAGCCTGATGAAACAACAGTCTTATTTCTTGCTTCCTTTTTCTAAGAACGACCACTGATAGGAATTCACTCTATTTCACTTACAAGAAGTTTAATATCGTGAAAATTCTTGTGTCACAAGATTACAATTGAACAACAACAACCTGAGCAGGTTACAATTGTTGAACGTTGTAAGGTTATGGGTTTTTATACAATTTATCGTAATATATCGTTATAAGCAAATTTTACTGTATGTATATGGAAATAGTCAATTTGTTTATTTAGGTTTGTTAAGTATCTTATTAGTTTTTATCTAATTTAACATTTAGTAACACTATAAAACCTCTGATAAGTCTACAATATTTATAATTAAAAGCCAACTTTATTTGCTTCAGCTTTTTTTTTTTTTTCACTTTATTGAGTAACACAACTACATATATCAATGTTATAAGTGTTAATGATGCAAGTTGCTTCAGCTTTAAAGTATGAACATACATGCATGCATACATACATAAATACATACATACAAGCATACATACATACATATTATTCTGGCACATGTTAACTGAACTCTCCCTTTACTTTTTAGCACTTATTTGAAAGGAACTCAAATGGTTTAGTCACTAGTTATAAATTGTTGTCAAATTTAATTACCAATGTGTTTTAATTTTCAGGCGCTGTAATAACTTGCAATCAGATATTTCAGATTCAGAAATTTATTCGTACTTATTAAAACAGATTGCACCAGCTGATACTGATGTGACTCTAGAAGCTTTAAGGGTTTGTATTTATTTATATTGATAGTTTTATCACAGTAATATATTTATTTTAATATTTGCTCTTATTAAATTTTGTCTTTTTTCTAGTTGTATTTATTTTTATGTTGCGTGTACGTAGGGTTGTTTGTTGCTCTTGGCTAAATAATAATCGTTAAACTTTTCTTATACTGTGAGAAATACTGTTTAATCCTACTAGATGCACTTATAAATAGATATTAATGGTCTAAGATTTTACCATTACCATTTTATTGTGCACTATTATTAGTAAATTTTAATGCAAAAGAGACATATATTTTGGGATAATTAAAAAAAAATTACAATGTATGCTGGTAGTGGAGTCTCCTTCTATAATTAATACATAATTTAATATTTCACTAAGATACAGCATTTTATGTTCTTTTTTAAACTACTCCTATAATAGGTTCTAAATAAGTTATAATGACAAGTGTAAATTTGGCTAGAATCAACTTAATGGGGACAAAATGTATGAAGTTAGAAATATTACTAACAAAACATTTCATTTGCCAAAATAAAAATGATATTGTAAGGCAGAAAGAAAACCTTGGCTGAAGCATGTTCAAATTATCTAGGGGAAAATTATCTGCAATCAGACAAAAATTTCGAGACGCTTAGAGAAATACTCTCAAGTTGCATTTTTTAGGGAAGAATACTACCGGTAGATCAATACTATAGAAATTAAGATTTATCCAAATTCATTTTAATTAAATCTATGATTTAATTAAAATGAAAACTATATTATCTGTGTCAGCTTTATTGAATTAGTTGATAGAGGGAATCCTTTTACTAGGATTTTAATAGTCTTCCTGATTACTGAATTTATAATCTTAGTAATGGTGCGGTTTAACTTTCTTGTTATTAATGTTTTCTATGCACCAACTTTTTTTTCTTGTGCCAAAAATCAAGTGTTGTTCCTGTTACTTAATGTAATATTTGTTTAGGAAAGTGATCTTCTTAGAAGAGCTGAAGTGATGCTTCAACAAGCTGCTAAACTCGGATGTCGTAGTTTTGTCACTCCCAGTGATGTCGTCAATGGAGTTTACAAATTGAATTTGGCCTTTGTAGCTAATCTTTTTAACAACCACCCTGGACTTGATCAGCCGGAGGGAGAAATAGAAGGGTTAGAGAAGATCGAGGAAACTCGAGAAGAAAAAAGTAAGTTTGAAAAATAATTGACGTTTTTATTTAACCTTCGGGCGGGCAGCATTTACACCACCTTTTCGAAAAAACACGCCCCCTTTGATTTTACAGTATTCCAGCTTATCAGCTCTTCTAGGTATTCTCCAATAACTATTTCCTAGGTTTAATAAAGCCATGGGTATACCCGGAACATGATCGGGTCACCCTCACTTAAGTTTGAACATTGTCAAGCTCTATAGTACACACGTTAGTACTGTGTAAATATTAGAGATATTTTTGTTGTTTACTGTATTCTTATGCAAAAGAATTTGATCATTTTAAAAGAGTTACATTTTCTAATTACATATACATATTCATTACAATACCAGGATAGGAGAGAAAGTGTTAGAAGTTGCGTTTGTATTTTTTTTATGACAATCCTGAAAAAATGTTACCTACATGCATAAGTGCAATTTGTTTTTTAAAAAGAAGTGTTCAATAATTTTTTATTAATTCGAAATTAATGTTTTATTATAATTACCTATTGAGGAAACTAATTTCCACAATAATAAGGACCTACAAGCATTAAATATGGAAGGAAACAAAAGCGGTGTAAATGCCGCCGCGCGCCTGCTGCTGCTAACCAATATCACGCGCCCGCCCGAAGGTTAAGAAATTAAGTTAGTAGTACAACTAAGTTATTTTATTCAACTAACTTTAAGAAGAAACTTTTCCAGTTTGCAGGCCCTTACTCGGAGGGGAGGGGCATCAAACTGGTTAAAGGAAATAATATGTTTAGTGATCATTTATGACTAAATCTTGGTTTGAATTCAGTACCTACTTAATTGATCCATACTAATAATAAAGCCTCTATATTACCTTTCTTTACATTATGATAAATTATTATTTTACAAAATTTCAATTGAATTGTTATAATTGGCCTCAGCCATTTGATGAGGCACCTCATTTGTGGTTACTTAAATTTCAATAAATAAACTGAAATTTAAAACTTACATAATGAAAAAAGAAATAAATAAGTAAAAAAAATATATAAAACATATAATGATTTAAATAAAATTATTTATATTATACTTATAATAAAATGTCTTTAAATTATTTACTTCTAAAAGGGGAAACGACATTGAATAAGCTTGCTTAAAGTAACTTTAGCCAGCAGCACTTCCTACAAAAAGAAGCTTCTATGTCGTTGGTCGAAACGATAAATAAAATATATCGATTAATAATATTTATTAATATATATTTACCACAAGATTCCGATATTAGTAACATTTTACGGCATTGCAGTAAACTAGCAGAAATAAAAGTTAGTGTGCAGAGAAATTTCTAGAAAACTGTGAGAAATAAAAGAGCTCGTCTATTTGCCATAAAAAAAAAATAAATAAAGTGACAATAGAATGTAATATAAAAATAATTACGGACCAGTTTTTGATAAATGATATTAAATTTACTCTGTCAGATGATTGTTCACAAATATTGTTTATAAACATATGCGGCGCTGAAAGAATAAAAGTGCTAACTGGTATAGATGTGAATTGATTTTTGAAAACATACAACTAAGATAGGGTCAAAGCTAAAATGACGGTCACGAAATCATTTACATTGGAATGGACTAGGGATAATTGAAAATCGGACATTGGCCATGGAAAAATTATGTATTGGATTTCGTATCTGTAACAGTTATGAACACTTTAGAGAAAATGATGAAGAAAAAAGTAACAAGTTTATGGCTTATAATTTTTTAATTCAAGTCTGTCACCTTTCTTAAGTATAATTTGCTATTTAGACTGGTGCAAACTATTTAAATTTGTCTGTTGTTTGAATAAGTACCTCTATCTGCTTTAAGCTCTTCATTACTAATGTTATTTGTCACCCAACCTTCTTGATCTGCGAGTTCCCCTTGTGGGTAGCAGGTTAAAATCATTTATTTAATTAGTTTTTGAAGCTGATTTATAACTATCAAAATAAATAATAATTACCTGCTGAAGAAAAATACAATAAGATAAGGGTTGAATTGACCCTAAATTTACTATAGATGAAAGGACTTCACTAAGTGATACCTGTGGCTCTTACAGGACCATTTTATCATTCCTAGGAGTAGCCTACCCTTGAACTCCCTAAACCTTCATCCACTGTTGGATAGCATACACGTGGCAGTCGCTCGGTGTCAAAGGGTTAATATACTGCTCAGAGTAGTCCTGAACGAAAGGCTTGAATAAATTTTCTCATTTTTAAGCTTGATTCCTCTACTATTCATAATAACTTAGGTTGTATTATTATTTGTTTCAGCTTACAGGAACTGGATGAATTCGATGGGTGTTTCCCCTTATGTTAACTGGTTGTACTCTGATTTAGCAGATGGTTTAATTATTTTTCAATTATACGACATTATTAAACCTGGTATTGTTGACTGGAGTAGAGTTCACAGGTAATAAATATATATAAACTATAATACATATGTTTTATATACACACACAAAAATATGTTTTCCATAAAATATGCTCCTGAAATTCGGGGATAACTTTATGCTTGTGCACATTGTACAAAATATTTCGGCATTTTTTTAAAATTGTTATTTAGGTATTTCTAAGGGGAAGCAACATTATTTTATTTATATTTAGTAGGTATTTATTATAAAATCCTGGATCCATATTACACTTTAAAATGAATCCTATCTTTAAGAGGAATACAGTAATGCATTTGATTACAATTATTCTTAAAAGGCAGGCGGGTTTTTGAAGACAACATTAAAAAAAAAAATTGTTCTCGGAAATCAGCTCGTGGTATTTTAAAATGTTAAGATAAAATTTTAGTGAATTTCCGAATTAAAAAAAATATATGAAGGTTTTCCATGATGATTATAAAATGATATTTAAATATGGAGGGGTCTGAGGAAAATGTATGAACTGATTGATATTTATAAAACTTAATCTTGACTCTTTTTATGTTAATTTGAGTTAAATACAGTTTACAGAGGAATGCTTAGTCAAATAAAATTGTGAACAAAACAGTGATATTTTAAATTTAATTGTTAACTCAGTATTGAAAGTAGTAAGTGGATTTACACATCATTGACGAATCTAATTAAATTAGATGAATCTGACACTTTTATTATAACATGTAAATAACATCATAATCTCGGTATATTTCTTGTTTCATTATAATTTTCATATTTTACCTATATATTCAAGGTTTTATTACTTGTTAGTAAGATTATGTTACCCAACAAAGTTATATAAAGTTTAAATGATGTTTCCACGTATGTCTCTGCCTTGGAGAGAGGCAAAATATAAACCTGTATATAACATATACAGGGTGGTCCAAAAGTCTCCCCCCCCCCCCTCTTAACTTTTGAATGGTTTGAGATAAATTAATGAAACTTAAGGGAACTCTACCATGCATAGGGAAGTTTGTTTTCATGCAATCGCCCACTAGGGGCAACCACCCACTTTGCCCCCAGGCCACCCAACTTCAAAATTTCAAATTGGAGTGTATATTTTTGATAGCAGATTTGGATTCTTTGGTGAAAAATAATAAACTTTTACTTGAAACTATTTTTTCTATCTCCAATATTTTGCCCCCTACAGGGGGGCAAAGATAGCAAAATAACCCTTCCGAAATAGTAAAAAAATAACACTTAGATCGTTATAAAATCTAAACGGTTTGAAATAAATTAATGAAACTTGGGAGATCTGTACCATGTAAAGGGAAGTGTGTAATCATCCACTTGCGTACTAGGGGCAACCACCTTTTTGCCCCCAGGCGCTGAAATCTACCCTTTTTATACCTTTGCCCCCCTATAGGGGGCAAAATATTGTAGATAGAAAAAAATGTTTGAAGTAAAATATTTTTATTTTTTGCCGTAGAATCTAAATCTGCTATCAAAAATATACATTCCAGGTTAAAATTTTGATGTTAGGTGGTCTGGGGGCAAAATGGGAGGTTGCCCCTAATGTGTGATTGCATGAAAACAAACTTCCCTTTACATAGTACGGATCCCCTAAGTTTCATTAATTTATCTCTAACCGTTTAGATTTTACAACATATGATAGTAAGGGTTATTTTGCTATCTTTGCCCCCCTATAGGGGGCAAAATATTGGAAATAGAAAAAAAAGTTACAAGTAAAAGTTTATTATTTTTCACTGTAGAATCCAAATATGCTATCAAAAATATACATTCCAATTTGAAATTCTGAAGTTGGGTTGTCTGGGGGCAAAGTGGGTTGTTGCCCCTAGTGGGTGATTGCATGAAAACAAACTTCCCTTTGCATGGTAGAGATCCCCCAAGTTTCATTAATTTATCTCAAACCGTTCAAAAGTTAAGAGGGGGGGGGGAGACTTTTGGACCACCCTGTACATTGACGAAACTATAAACCTGTTTTGTTTTACAACCCTTCAACGACCTACACTGAACTGTGAATAACTATAAAAGGGACAAATAAAAGAAACTATATATATATATATATATATATATATATATATATATATATATATATATATATATATATATATATATATATATATATATATATATATATATATATATATATAATATATATATATATATATATATATATCTCTCTTTTTTGTGATATAAAGTTAAAAGTTTAGTTAATGTTAAAATGAATGTCATTTATAATATTGAAATCAATCATTGAGGAAATTAAATAGTGGGTTATTATGAAAAATAACTGCTGGTGGGTGTCGAGATAAGTTCTTCCCTTTCTTATAGTTCGTCAAACCATCCTCGACAGTTTTGCATACATGTATACGCACCCACCAATGACACTTAATGACACCAAATGTCAAAAAAAAAAAAAATAATAATAATAATAAAATTAAAATAAATAAATAACTATGAATAAGCAATAATAATAACTCCTTATCTTTTCTGTTTAGTGTTTATTATTATTATTATTAATTTTATTATTTTTAGGAAATTCACGAAATTGCGAAAATTCATGGAAAAGCTTGAGAATTGTAACTATGCTGTTGAACTTGGGAAAAAACTAGGATTTTCATTAGTTGGAATTGCTGGTCAAGATTTAAATGATGGAAATGCTACACTCACTCTAGGTAATTAATTGGTTTTATGAATATTTATTTTCTTTATTTAACTAAACAGGTAAAAATCTGCAGGGTAGTTAAGAAGACTCAAGAGTCATGTTCTGGGGGGGGGGGGGGTAATAGAAATTAACAGGGGGTTCTAAAATTAACCTAAATTCTAAAATGGGTATTGGGGGCTTTTTCTCATTTCCTACTTTATTTCCTTTATTTTACTTACTTACTTCCTGTCACTCCTTGGGGAGCATATAGCAACTATAAAGATTCTCCAATTAGGTTGATTTGTAGCCATTCTTTTAACTTCACTCCAGGTCTTGTCACATTTCTTGGATTCTCTCTTGACTGTACTCTTTCAAGTGTTCTTGGGCTGGCTACGAGGGTTCCAGTCAAGTGCATCTCTTTTGATGGCTTCCTTAGAGTATGCCCAATCCAAGGCCATTTTTCTCTTTTTGATTTGGATTGCGATTTGCTTTTGGTGCGTAGGATCCCACAGATCTTAATTTTAAATTATGGCAGGCCATCTTATATTAAGTATACGACGTAGACAACAATTTATAAACGTTTTTCTCAAAGTCAATCGGCTCCTCCACACTGGATAAAGTTGCACAAATGCTCCTTTTCTTTTTCTAATGTGGTTCATGAAATGTTCCTCAGCCCCCCTAGTCGTTGTCACCTCGCTTCCAAGGTACTCAAAGGATTTAACTATCTGCATTCTTTTGCAGCCATTAATGCATATGTGGTCTTCGAGTCGGCTGGTGATAGAGGTTCAGCTGTTCTAAAAGGAGGTGAGGGTAGCTTGACCCCTTGAGTCCCTAGGTTAGGAAGGGTGCCTGTGGAAGGGTTATCTTCACTAGGTGGGGAGTTCAGGTTGGTTTGATAGGGGGTGGTTTTGAGAGGGTTGGGTAGTTTTGGGGGAGAGAGGTTCTGCTTCTTGCAGAATTCATTGTAACTAATTTCTCAGTTCTATTTACTTCTGTTCTCTGATTTCAAATGGTATTCTGACTGCTACTTTCTAAGGGTAGGTGTTTCTGGGTTTTACATATTCTCTTGCTGTCTTTTGTCTCTATGTTGATATCCTTTTCAATTAATTTCATGTCAGCAGTTTTGCCAATTTTTTCCTATCATCTCCTTCTGTAGTTTGAAAGGAGAGATTGCTTTGAGGCTGTTATCAAATTTAATAATAATGTGGCGCTCTGATATCTGTCCCTTAAGCTCATTTACTATTCTGGCTTTATTGGCCTCATTCCTTCTTTCTGCTCTTCTGCCTTTCGTTGAAATTGGTTTCGTGTTTTATTGATTCTGGAGTTCCTGAAATTCCTCCTTCCCCTTGCCCAACATTTGGGGAATGCTCAAGGTAACTTCCATTCTCTCCCTTTTTTGTAAGTTTTCTTAGAGAGTTTTCCATTATCCTGGGCAGAATATCTTTTTTGGCTCTTCCTTCTCTTCATTAGAGACTCCCCTTTCTAAGTTATCACAGATCGTTGGTTTTGAGCCTGCAGCCTTTGAGATGGGAGATCTTCTTCTGATTCTAGTAGAAGACTTAAAGGCTCAGATGTCTTCATTTGGCAGGGATCTTTTTTCATTGGTCTCTTCGGGAGAACCTCCATGGGGTTTAGACATTTTGTACCTCTGATTTAGTGGTGGGATTAAGGGGTTGTTCAAGCTTACTAACTCATGCTCTTAGCAACACACACTTCAATAATAAACCGAGATTGTGGTTTATATTTTTATATTTATTTCATTTTAATTGTTTGATTGGATAATAAATTCAAACCAAGCTTAGGGACCACAAAATTGAAAAGCGGAGTTACTGCTTTTAAGCTTAGGGCAGCAGAGTAAAGAAGTCGTAGTGGCATTAGTTAATACCTGTTATGTATTTTTTGTTTTAGCTTTGATATGGCAGTTAATGAGAGCATACACTTTGTCAGTTCTCACTCAACTAGCTAATACTGGCAGCCCAATTGTGGAACGAGAAATAGTATTATGGGTGAACAAAAAATTAACTTCTGCAAATAAGAAAACTTCTTTAAGCGGATTTCAGGTTTCTATTTTATTGATAATTTACATAATACCATGAGGAATAATTTCGTGCAATTAAAAAGTACACTTTATAATATTAAAGTAATCCTTTGTTTAAGGTTTTAAGCTCTTATTGGTAAACATAATTGTTTCAAGTATTGCCTATTTATCACATTTTTAGGGTCCGTAGGCAAAACCTAGGACCCTTATATTTTCCTGCGTGTGTCTGTCTGTCCGTCCTCTCGCGTGCTCTCACGGCTACATCTTTTATTCGATCACTTTGAAATTTGGCATGTATGTGTCTTGTACCTACCCACATATTTTAAAAATATAGCGACTTAAAAAAAATTTTTCGACACTGTAAGGGGTATCATATGAAAGGGTACGTCGAGCTGATTACAAAAATATATAATTCTTTGGATATAACATAGGCAAGTTTGAAGTGGGTGTGAAACGTGTCCCCCCCCCCTTCTATCTCGCTTATGTGAAGTGAAAAAAATCCTGAACATTCTTAGACCAAAAGTAAAGATACCACTTTTTTTAAATTTCGAAAAAAATATTATTTTACTTTTTATTGACAAAATACGTTTTTTTTATAATTATGGTCTTTTCGATGTATTTATATGGTTGTAATCCGGTTGAGTGGCAAAAAAATACTTTATCAGAGTGTGTTTTGAGAATATCAGACCCTTAGAATGGTTCAAAGTAAGCTTTTTAGCATTTAAAAAAAACACTGTTTATACACTTTACAGTTAAACACTATAGGTTTGTTCCAACCACTCTTCAAACTGGTTTGGAACTGTACGACGCATGCGCATTTGGAAAAAAGCGTTCCAACGAGCCCAAACTCAAACTCTGACTGACTCCGACTGTTAATCGGCTGTTCCAACCACGCTCTGATTAAATCACGGATTAGTTTGGAACCAGTCAGAGCAGTCAGAGATCGGCGGCAGGGACTAGTAGTTTGGGATTGAGTTTGGGTGAACAGAAACGTAACCTTCCGCTCCGCTTCATTGTTTTTGTTTTGATTTCGCTCGCTTATTATTCTCCTTTCTTGCGAATCAACTCTTATTTTTAAAATGTTTTTGTACGAATGCGACGATGAAGTTTTGTGCATATAATGGCATTTTCTAGATATTTCTGAAAAAAATAAAAATTGGACCTATTTTTCAAGATGGACTTTTGATACTTATTCCATTTTCAAACAAATATCGAAAGAATCCGATTTATTTCCGCAATATTTCTTTCGTTAACTGGACTAAGATTAATATTTGTTTTTTAAAACAAAAGAGCATTTAGGATTATATCAATTAAAATACGAGTATGCCGTGAGTCTACTAAAACTGGCTCACTTGTTAGAATACAAATTATTAATACCCTAAGTATTTAAAATTATTGTTTAATGTCACATTTATGTCAATAATAAAATCAGTCTGTTGTTCGCGTTTGACTTAAAATAAAAAGTGTATTTAATTCCATTGTTCGTAAGATATATGCCATAAGATATATCCAACATATCCAACAGGTTATGGGCGCCAGACACTAAGGTAATACCTAAATTTTTTTTTTCAGTGAAATATAATAAAAAAAAAAAAAAATGGATGTTGACTTTAAAGGCTCAATTAAAAGGCTAAACAATTCGAATTACGAAACCTGGAAGTTTCGAGTTCAACTCTTGTTAATAAAAGAGGAAGTTTGGGATGTAGCAATCACTAAAAAGCCAAATGATGCTAGTTCTGACTGGGAACATAAAAATAACAAGGCTATGGCTATTATCGGTCTACTTGTTGATGATTCTCAGTTGGTGCATATTAAAAAGTTAAAAACAGCCAATGAATGCTGGAAAGCACTTCAAAATTACCACGAAAAATCTACTCTGTCAAATAAAGTGTCAGTGCTAAAGAAATTATGTAGATTAAAAATGGAAGAAAATGATGATATGGAAAGTCACCTAAATGCAATTCAAGATTTAGTTGACAAATTAAATAATATGGGTGAAGAATTAGGTGAAAAATTGATCGTAGCATTTATGTTATCCAGCCTACCGGACAGCTATGATACGATAGTAATGGCTTTAGAAACAAGACCTGAATCTGATTTGACGGTCGAAATAATTCAGGAACGACTTGTCCAAGAGTTCAAGAGAAGAAGTGAAAATAAGAATGACGATCAGTCAGCTATGAAGGCTAACAAGAAAACCAAACCTACGAATACTAAGGTTTGTACCTATTGCAAACGTAAAGGTCACAATAGGGAAGATTGTTGGTTTTTACGTAAAAGTAATAAACCTGACAAATCGAAAAATAAAAATACGTTTAATTATAAAAATTCAAATACAGAAAAACGTCAAGATGAAAATATTAAGAAAATTTATAAAAATTATGAATGTCATGAAACTGACAGCGAAAATGATCAACAAAATGATCAGGAAACATGTTTTACAGTTTCAAAAAGTGAGCAGTCAGTCTGGTACATGGATTCAGCAGCTACTGTACATATATCATGCAATGAATCAAGTTTTCATAAGCTAAATAAAAATAAACATGACAAAATATGTTTAGCTGACGGAACAAAAATAATTTCTCAAGGAATCGGAAATATTTATTTAGATTTAGATGTCGGAGAAGGAAACAGCAAAAGATGTTTGGTTGAAAATGTTTTGTTTGCTCCCGAAATCGAAGGAAATCTAATATCCGTTAGAAAATTAGCTGAAAAAGGATTTAAAATAGTGTTTGAAAACAATAGTTGTAAAATTTTAAAAGACGATGAAATTCACGGAATCGCTTACTTGAAAAACAATTTATACGTTTTACAACAAATCAATAGTAACAAAAAGAATAAATCAATGATGATGAAGAGAGAAAATATAAAAACTTTCGATTTAAATTTACTACATAGAAGATTTGGACATCGTGATTGGGAAGCAATAAAGCTTTTAGAATCCAAAAACATGGTTGACCATATCAAAATTATTGGAACTAAACCATCATCGTGTGAAATCTGCCTTCAAGGAAAAATGACCAAATTAAAATATCCTAAAAAGTCTGAAAATAGAAGAGAAGAAATTTTAGATTTGATACATTCTGATTTAGCCGGACCCATGAAGACTCCAACTCCTCGGGGTAACCGATACATTTTAACTCTTATTGACGACTATAGCAGATACACGACTACTTATCTTCTAAAACACAAAAGTGAAACTTCTACTAAAATAAAAGAATTTATACAATTTGTGAAAACTAAATTTGAAAAAACCGTTAAAACACTCCGAAGTGATCGAGGCGGTGAATATGTCTCAAAAGATTTAGATTTATACTTTAAGAAAAATGGAATTCGGCATGAATACACAGCACCTTACAGCCCGTCCCAAAATGGTGTAGCTGAAAGGAAAAATCGGTATTTAACTGAAATGGCTAAATGCATGTTACTAGAAGCTAAACTTGATAATAAATTCTGGGGCGAAGCTGTGATAACTGCTAACTATCTTCAAAATATATTACCTACAAAAGCTTGTGATAAAACACCGTATGAACTGTTTGAAAGAAAAAAACCTGATATTAGCAGAATAAAAATATTTGGATCTGCAGCTTACGTTTTTATACCAAAAGAAAGAAGAAGAAAGTTTGACGATAAAGCTAAAAAGTTACATCTTGTAGGATATTGCGAAGAATCCAAAGCTTACAGATTATTAGATATAAACACGTGCAGAATTACCATTAGTAGAGATGTTAAATTCATAGAAAATTTAAATTTTAATGATAAAATTGAAAAGAAACAAAACATAATCAATGAAGAAGAAAAATCTGAAGAAGACATAGAAATAACATTTAATAAAGAAAAAGAAAAAATAACTGAGTCTATTAAAGAAAATCAATCAGATAATGAAGAAAAACAAACTGATATTGAAGAAAAGCCAGAAGAAATAATTCAAGATAATCATATACATAAAATAATAGAAGATGATGAACCGACTACATACCTAGAAGCTATGAAGAACCCTGACTCGGCACAATGGCTAGAAGCAATGAAGGAAGAAATCAACTCCATGGAGAAATGTGAAGCATGGGAGTTAGTAGAAAACTCTGAAGATAGAAACATCGTAGATTGTAGATGGGTATATAAAATTAAAAAAGACCCTGTTAACAATACTACAAGATATCGTGCTCGATTAGTGGCTAGAGGCTTTAGTCAGAAATATGGTGAAGACTACGACCAAGTATTTGCTCCTGTAGTCAAACAATCATCAATAAGAACATTATTATCATTAGCAAGTTTAAACGGTATGAAAGTCAAACATCTAGACGTCAAGACAGCATATCTCAACGGAGATTTAGTGGAGACAATCTATATGCGTCAACCTTACGGATTTGAAGATAAGAATAAACCCAACTATGTTTGTAAACTCAAAAAGAGTATATACGGTTTAAAACAATCCGCAAAGGCATGGAATGATAAAATTAACAGTGTATTGGTAGAGAACGGTTTCAGAAGGGGTGAAGCCGACTGCTGTTTATACGTAAAAGAAATAAATAGTAAGTATACATACATTTTATTATACGTAGACGATATTATCGTATTCTCTAATCAAGACGAACATTTTACTCATGTAGAAGAAATTTTAAGTAAAAATTTTGAAATAACAATTTTAGGAGATCTAAGCTATTATTTAGGAATACAAATAGAAAGAAATAAAGACGGAGTATTTTTTATCAATCAAGAAAATTATATTGATAAAATTATTTCAAGATTCGGAATGACAGATGCTAAAATTTCAAAAATACCTCTCGACCCAGGCTATCTAAAATTAGAAGATCAACAAGTCCTGACTAATAATAATCTTTATAGAAAGGGAATAGGATCATTACTTTATGTAGCGTTAAATACCAGGCCAGATATAACAGCCAGTGTAGCAATTCTGAGTAGAAAGACTTCTAATCCTACTAAAAGTGACTGGACCGAATTAAAACGAGTAATTAGATACCTTAAAGGGACGAAAACACTCAAGCTACAGCTTGGAAAGGGGGAGCATAACTACAAGCTGACGTGTTTCGCAGATGCAGATTGGGCAGGAAGCTTAAAAGATCGGAAATCTACGAGTGGATTTTTAATACAATTTTGTGGAGGAGCTGTTTCGTGGGGAACCAAGAAACAATCGTGCGTTTCATTAAGTTCGACCGAAGCAGAATATATTTCGCTTAGTGAAGCATGCCAGGAACTGCAATGGATAAGAAAACTACTTAAAGACATCCATATAACACCGATAGAAATAAATTTGCTCGAGGACAATCAGAGCACTCTCAAGATGCTAGATCACGAAGGCGTGAAGACCAGATCTAAACATATTGAGGTGAAATATCATTTTGTCCGAGAACTAAAACAGAAAAAAGAAATCACATTTTCGTATTGTCCTACGACGGATATGTTAGCAGACATATTGACAAAGCCTTTACACGGGACAAAAATGAGAAACTTAAGGGAAAGAATCGGGTTAAAATCAATTGTCTAAGTTAAATAATTGTTTGTTTATAAAAAAAAAAAAAAAATAAATAAATAAATAAAAATAAAAAAAAAAATAAATAAAAAAAAATAAATAAAAAAAATAAAAAAAATAAATAAAAAAATAAAAAATAAATAAATAAATAAAAATAATAATAAAATGAAATAATAATAAAAATAAATATATAAATAAATAAAAAAAATAAAAAAAATAAATAAAAAAATAAAAAATAAATAAATAAATAAAAATAATAATAAAATGAAATAATAATAAAAATAAATATATAAATAAATAAATAATTAAAAAAAAAATTGAACTGTAGATATAATAATTTGAGAAGGGGTGTTAGAATACAAATTATTAATACCCTAAGTATTTAAAATTATTGTTTAATGTCACATTTATGTCAATAATAAAATCAGTCTGTTGTTCGCGTTTGACTTAAAATAAAAAGTGTATTTAATTCCATTGTTCGTAAGATATATGCCATAAGATATATCCAACATATCCAACATCACTTTAGTAAGCCCGAAAATTGTGAATTGCGTAAATCGAAATGAAATCGTGAATTCATGTATTGAATAAACATTTCTAAAATGTGTGCATGTATTTTCGTCTCGACTGGCACTTATCTTCATCAACTATTGATTCATCCATCATCCATATCTTTAATATTAATAAGTTCAGGTATTTTTGATAGCACAGAAACGCAAAATCACATAAACGATTAACTCAAAAAGTTGTTCTGATAACAGTGCTAAAACCTACCACAGCAAACAGTTTGGTTCGAGAAAGGAGCGTTCCAACAAAAACGAAATCACAAATCAATTCCCAACGGTCAATGATCGCGCATGCGCATTACGTCAATCACGGACTAATCCGAAACTGATTCGGAACTGGTGGTTGGAACAAACCTTATATAGTGTGGCCTACAGACCCTCGCTGTGTGCTGACTAGCACACACTTGACCTATTTATTATTGTGCATATCCAACTTTAGTTATATGTTAAAGCAAGTGTTGGGCATGTTTTTCTTTCTTTTATGTATTCATTATTTTTAATCTTTTGTAAGGTATGGAGATTAGTCTAATTGGTGATAAGTATATTTAATATAATATCTGTTTTACATGGTTAATAAATGATTTAATACTGTTTCAGGATCAAAATGTTTCTGATGCAAAGGTGGTTATAGACCTCATTGATGCCATTAAACCAGGAACCATAAACTATGATCTAGTTAAGAATGGTGATAACCCAGAAGTGCGTATTATGATTTATTAGTTTACCATTACTATCTGAATATATATATATATTTTTTTAGGTTTTTTTCTAATTTTTCTTCAAAAACGCTATATTTTCATCCCTATCTGGGGCTTCCGTAGGCTCTTGTAAAAATTATTTATTCAGTCACATGAATCAGAATTATTTATATATAATTTTTTTAAAAAAATACTATTTTATGTATAAAAAAAAACCTCTCCAAAACAGCTAGTTCTAAAGTTTCTCATTTACGAGGACATAATTACTTGGTCCAGTTTGTTTTTCATTTATTTGTAATTTCGAGTTTTTGTGGTTATATTTAATTATTATTAAACTTTTCATCAAAAATTTACCATGAAAATAACTCAACTCTTCCCTGGTGGGGGAATCAAACCTGGCCTCTCTCCATCCATGTTTATAGTTATTTTCTCAGGAACTAGATTTTTCCTGGGAAAACTACTTATATGGTTAGTATATACTATTATTAGGGCTTCGCATTTAAATGATCTTAAGTCCTTCAATCAATTGTTTCTACGACCATGTTTCGATGTTCTCTGATCTGTTAAAAGGCACGCTTATGCCTTTTTGTCAAAAAACATCAATATTTTGTGTGAAAAGTTAGTACCCTTTTTGTACATTTTATACACGATAAACATTAATGGATTTAATTTTTTTAATAAGTGTTTGATTTCAAAAAAATAAATATTTACTTTTGGGACACCCTGAATTTTATGATGCTAATGTCTATTTTGAATCTGCCCATGGCCTAACCCTTTCTTTTCTCCATTGATTATATATGTGTGTGTGGAATTTTATATACAAAAAACTATGTGAGTTATCGACTGTGAATTGAATAAATATTAAGGATAGCAATGGTGAGTGAAAATATGAATTGAAGAAGGAAATATATTATTGCACAACGCTTGTAAATCCACAAATTTTTACTTTAGACTCATCCATGTTATCCATGATTTTAATTTTTTAACAAAATATACAAGTCTTGCTTCACAGAATGAATCCCAAATAGGTGTGTATTTGGACCACTTATAGGGTTTAGAGGAATTTCTATAAGTTCAACTTGGTTAAGAATAAGAATTATTATTTTCCTCTTCTCACAAACTGAATCCATTTTATTATAATTCCTAAATTTATAAAAACAAGTTAAATATGAAAAAAATAAAAAATACTAGGAATTGAGGAAAAAATAAAAAATACTAGGAATTGAGGAAAAAATAAAAAATACTAGGAATTGAGGAAAAAATAAAAAATACTAGGAATTGAGGAAAAAATAAAAAATACTAGGAATTGAGGAAAAAATAAAAAATACTAGGAATTGAGGAAAAAATAAAAAATACTAGGAATTGAGGAAAAAATAAAAAATACTAGGAATTGAGGAAAAAATAAAAAAACTAAAATTGTCCCTGACAACAAGGTGAAATATATTGTTATGAATACAATACTTTCTTTGGACTCTTGATCAAAACTGTAAAACTGTTGTTGTCTGTTTTCAGGAAAAACTTGCTAATGCAAAGTATGCTATTTCTATGGCCAGAAAAACTGGTGCAAGGGTGTATGCACTTCCTGAAGATATAACTGAAGTCAAACAAAAAATGGTGATGACCATGTTCGCATGTTTAATGGCAATGGATTATGTGCCAAATATGGGTTCACAAAAAATTTAGGGTAAGCTAAAACACTTTGAATTATGTGCTTTATTTATTACTAAAGTCAAAGAACTACATTTAATATTTTCTGGGGGGAAGATTCCTTTTCTGAAAATTATATTAGGTTTAATTTCTACACAGGTGAATAATTATTCTCTGTCCAAAACAAAAAAATTAATAGCAAAATATTTTTTACACTTCTAGAGGTCGTAACATTTATAACCCTGTATAGAAAATACACTAGAATCTTACTATATATATAAACTCTTTATAGAGACATTTAGTTTCATCCCTTGAATCCTTTTGAACCTGGTATATAAAGGTCTGTGGTTAAAATCCCTGCTGCTGAGTCTAATTTTCTCCGTCTATCTCCCTTCTTTAATTATAATATCTAATTTGATTTATAAGTCAAAAACTGCCCCATTTAGTAAGCACAATTATCTAATGAGTTGTAGATTGAATTAAGGCTTTTTTTTAATTACAAATGTTTTATCCTACTGTTAGACTTCCATATCCTCGTTTCTTATCTTGAGACATGAGCTACCCGCTTGGCATGTTCTTAAGGGACTTGAAAAAATAATGATCAATCACCTTAAACGAGAAAAAGTGAAGACCTTTGAGATACCTGCATACTATTTCCAAATGTAATAATAACTAGACACTTATCATCTATAAGTCTTCGGCTACATTTACGCTGTTCTGTATTGTTTTTTTTGCTTTTTTAGAAATCGAGGAATCAAAATGTTAATGCCTTGTACCAATCTGATGCATTGTTCAGTGAGGACTTCAACTTGCTCTTTGATTTCCAACATCCAGATATCAACATCCAGCAAGATTGTTTTTATTTTTTTATTTTAGATGTCACACGTACTTTTTCCATTCTTAGAAACTAATTAGTTATTTATGAAGCCATAACAAAAATGATTCCATTAATAAATAATACCCTATCTCTCCACCTTAATATTGCAACCCCCCTAAGAAAAAAATGTGTATATATATATATATATATATATATATATATATATATATATATATATATATATATATATATATATTTATATATATGTGTTTGTGTGTGTGTGTGAAAAATAAAATATCAACATTGACATATTTGAGGGATGAGACTTAAATAGTTAATTTAATGTGTTAAATTCCGACTTGAATTTGTGATAGATGTTTAAAAAATAATAAGTGTAAACATTGTCTATTATTGATGAATTAATTTGTTTAAATGAAGAGTATTGATTGTAAGTAATATTTTATCAGTGGATTTTATTTTATTTTTTACCATGGTGTTAGTGATAGATATGTGTGTGTATTGCGGTAATTTTAGTAATTTCATATGATTGATGCATTAAAAAAAAAAAAAATTCACTGGGTTATTTCTCTGTTGGTACAAGACTGAAATCCAATAAAAAAAAAATTCAAAATTTTATTTTTCATAGCGAAACAGTATTATTTTTAAAGCTAGCCATCAAATAGCTAATTTTTTTTTTAATAATTATATTAAGAAGATGCTAGTAAAGTAAATTTTCGAGGATACGTTATTTAATAAAATAATTACTGTTAATCTGTATGCGTTTATTAAAATTTTGGCCTCACCTCTTGACTGTATATTGGCTGTCTGTCAAAAGTCATACAGACATGGTTGTTTAATAATTTAGACGTTCAGTCCTTAAATTTAATATTAATGTGAAACAGTAGCTACTCTTTAACACGTTAATTTAACACGTTCTTTATTTATTTACTATTATTGATGGGTATTTTTACAAATTATTTTATTATTAAATGAAAGACTTTATAAATACACCGGCAAACCTCAACTTATGAAGTTTTTACTTAATACATTAATTTTCATGAATTTATACAAATTTTATTTTTTAAAATATTAATTTTTTTTTTTATTTATTTACCTATAATTTGATAACATAAAAGTTACGAGTGTGCTCATAATTTGTTAGAATAAAAAAGCTTTTTTTAGCCTATAACAAATAAGTTGTGGGAACAATCTAAATTTGTAAGTAGAGGTTTGTCTCCCTCTCTCTCTCTCACTGTATGTATATATATATATATGTATGTATATATATATATATGTATGTATATATATATATATATATATATATATATATATATATATATATATATATATATATATATATATATATATATATATATATATATATATATATATATATATATATATATATATATATATATATATATATATATATATATATATATATATATATATATATATATATATATATATATATATATATATATATATATATATATATATATATATATATATATATATATATATATATATATATATATATATATATATATATATATATATATATATATATATATATATATATATATATATATATATATATATATATATATATATATATATATATATATATATATATATATATATATATATATATATATATATATATATATATATATATATATATATATATATATATATATATATATATATATATATATATATATATATATATATATATATATATATATATACAGGGTGGTCCAAAAGTCGCCCCCCCCCCCCCCCTCTTAACTTTTTAACGGTTTGAGATAAATTAATGAAACTTGGGGGATCTCTACCGTGCAAAGGGAAGTTTGTTTTTATGCAATCACCCACTAGGGGCAACCACCCACTTTGCCCCCAGGCCACCCAACTTCAGAACTTCAAATTGGAATGTATATTTTTGATAGCATATTTGGATTCTACAGTGAAAAATAATAAACTTTTAATTGAAACTATTTTTTCTATCTCTAATATTTTGCCCCCTACAGGGGGGTAAAGATAGCGAAATAACCCTTCCGAAATAGTAACAAAATAACACTTAGATCGTTATAAAATCTAAACGATTTGAAATAAAGTCATAGAACTTGGGGGATCTGTACCATGTAAAGGGAAGTGTGTTATCATCCACTCGCGTACTAGGGGCAACAACCATTTTGCCCCCAGGCGCGGAAATCTACCATTTTTATACCTTTGCCTCCCTATAGGGGGCCAAATATTGGAGATAGAAAAAAAAGTTTGAAGTAAAATATTTTTATTTTTTACCGTAGAATCTAAATCTGCTATAAAAATATACATTCAAGATTAAAATTTCGAAGTTAGATGGTCTTGGGGCAAAATGGGAGGTTGCCCCTACTGCGCGATTGCATGAAAACAAACTTCCCTTTACATAGTAAAGATCCCCTTAATTTTCATTAATTTATCTCTAACCGTTTAGATTTTACAACGTATTATCGGAAGGGTGATTTTGCTATCTTTGCCCCCCTGTGGGGGGCAAAATATTGGAGATAGAAAAAATAGTTTCAAGTAAAAGTTTATTATTTTTCACTGTAGAATCTAAATATGCTATCAAAAATATACATTCCAATTTGAAATTCTGAAGTTGGGTGGCCTGGGGGCAAAGTGGGTGGTTGCCCCTAGTGGGTGATTGTGTGAAAACAAACTTCCATTTGCATGGTAGAGATCCCCCAAGTTTCATTAATTTATCTCAAACCGTTCAAAAGTTAAGAGGGGGGGGGGGGGGAGAGACTTTTGGACCACCCTGTATATATATATATATTCATTTTACTTTTTTTGTGAGAGAGAAGTAATAAAAAGTGACAGATACACTTATACAGGGTGATTATTATTTGAACATTCGAAATCTTAAAACCTTACTTAGTTATATGTATTAGAACCCTTATTTTTTTTTTTCCTTATGGCTGTCAAGGACGATTAATTTTAAATTAGGTAGGTAATAACTGCATAAACTCTGATAAAAAAAATATATATATTTTGTGTAGCTAAATTTAGATTTTTTAATTGTTATTTTAAAGATTAGATTCCATAAGTTCGAGACAGATAATTGATTAAAACAGTAATCCCATAATAAATTTGATGTATTTATTTAATATTTTATAAAAGAAGTAATATAAGTTATTCAACTAAAATTTAATTGTAATTAATTATAAGGTATTAGTGATACGAGTGGCACATATTGGTAATATTTTATTGTCTTGGGCAACTAAACAGACCCTCCTGGCTAATTATTATTTATATGTCCATCTGTTTTGCCGTGTATTTTACTTTATACTCGTTTAAAATATAATGCATTGTAAACAAAAATAATATCATACTACAGTGGTCAGATAATCGCTAATTACACTCATTATATAGACTGATTAAAAGTTTCATTCTGCCAATTTTGTTTCTGATATAATCCATTAGTTTATATATCAGTCCCATGTCCAGAATTTGTCCAATCGGAGAATCTGGAGTTCAAAGTTAGTCCTGATTCTCCATATCCTGCTAATGTAAACAGCTCCAAATACTTTTCTCAGGAACTTGCTCATCCTCTCATTCCCATACTTATATTATCTACTCTTTAAGAATGAACTTATATCCTAAGAATCTACTAAAATATTCAATATGCTTTGATCAGAACAGTATAGTCTATACCAGTGGTTCTTAACCGGGGGGCCGCGGCCCCCCAGGGGGTCTCGAAAGGTATTTAGGTACTTTATATATTGTAATTGGAGATTTTAAGGGGGCCGTGGTTACCAAAAGGTTAAGAACCACTGGTCTATACTATACTTCTATGATGACGTTATGTTCATAGGTACCTCTTCCCTCTCATTCTAATTCCCCCGCCATCTTACACATGATCATTGATTATTGGGTTAAAATTGCTGAGGGAAGTTAAAAGTTTTTCATTTTGCTCTAAAATTAGGAGATATTTACAATGTTAGTTTATTTTCACACTTTTTTAAATGTAATAAAATAAAGTTATTTTACGAAGCGAGAATATCTTGATGCACAGTTTCCTAAATCCCTCCCCCCTTATTTCTATACCCCTTGAATAAATAATTTACAAAAAATCCTAAATTAGTAATTGATTCTGACTTAATATTATATTGGTTTAATATTATATTAGAGGGTTTTTATTTTCCTTCAGTATCCCCCCCGTCCACCGGTGTCTTATTACATCCCTAGGTTGAAATTGAAATGTTCTAATATTAATATATATCTATTATTAACATATATATATATATGCTTACATCTTAAACAGAATACCTTTCCCAAGTATAAACTTCCTAACTTCAGAAGATTAGTCTGGGCTCAATTCCCCTTCTATTTTTACTTTGCCCCCTATTTCTTTCTCCCCTTAAAGATTAAATTTCAGTACAATATTCTTGGGGTAACCCGTTGGGGCCAGTTCATATTGTTTTGTTGGCAAAGTAATAAACTACTGCAGCCTACTAGGCTTAACCCTATGTTCTCTATTGATATTCCTTGAGTTCTCACCCTCTCATTTTGCTTGGTTTTCATTAGAGAATTTCGCTTTTTTAGATGATTAATAAAATTGAGAATAAGTATATTTTTTAATCGAATAATATTCTTTTTTTATTATTAATTAAGTGCTTTATAAACATAATTAAACGGTGCTATATATTTTATTTTATTTTATTATTTTTTTTTAATGGAATTTGCTTTTTATGCCATACACATGGCTTAAATCCATGACCATTACGTTCTCCAAGCAGAACGTCGAAACTTGACCAAATTAGTTCTTGATAGTGTGTCAAGATGTATATGTTCCTTTGGATTTATTGTAGATATTCTCCTCCAATCGTGGATGTTTACCTAAAGACTTTACTCTCTAAATTGTGACACTTGGGAAAACCTTAGTTTTTATGTTAAGCAAGTAGTTGAAGTTAAAAAAAAGTATAAGTTCACTTTATTAATAGCACTACTTATGCAGTTCTGTAAAACTAAAACAAAAATCAACTGTAATCTAGCAAATTGTAACATGTATAAATTTGTGATTATTGTTTGTGTCTCTTTTTATATATTTATAATTAAATGTGCAATATATTTTATACATGGGAATGTATTATAAAAGTTTAATAAATGTCAGATTTTGTAACACCCTAATAGTATTTTATGTGTGGCTCCTTGAAACATTTCATGCTTATTGATTTCAGAACATCTCTAGCAAACTAGTAGACTCTTCAGCGATGTTTTTACTAAATAACGGTATGAATAGACCAACTGTCTTAGAGGACATTGAAAATATAGAATGAAGAAGACTAAGATGTTTAGGATTATTAATTACTAGATTCAAGATGTACCTTGCAAGAAAAAAAAAACTATCACCAATTTTATTTAGCTTCATCTTCATTTATCAAGTAAATATTATTAAGAGGTTAGGAAAAATTGAACTAAGAACACCAATTTTCTCACCCAACACCAATACTTAATAGAGAATGGACCAGAAAAATCTCAAAAATTACATTTAAACAACATGGATGTTAGTAACCTACCATCACCACAGCATCCCAGTGTTACAGTAGGAAACATAAATGACTCACTTTCAATTGAAGGTCAGAAGGACTGCCAACTTAATTATTTTATAAATAGTAGAGAATGAATGGCTAATGTAATGAAGTTGTTGAAATTAGGTTGGCGACTCTCCTTTTTCGACCTTGTTAGGGTCCGTAGGCAAAACCAAGGAACCCTTATATTTTCCTGCGTGTGTGTCCGTCCATCCTCTCGCGTGCTCTCATGGCTACACCTTTCGTCTGATCACTTTGACATTTGGCATGTATGTGTCTTGTACCTGCCCACATATTTTAAAAATATAGCGACTTAAAAAAAATATTTTTCAAAAAAAGTAGGGTAAAAAAATTTAAGGGTTGACATTTTTTTTTTTTTTTTCGACACCGTGAGGGGTATCATATAAAAGGGTACGTCGAGCTGATTACAAAAATATATAATTCTTTGGTTATAACTTCGATAGGGCGAGCGTAGGCGAGTTTGAAGCGGGTTTGAAACGTGTTTTTTTTTTTATAATTATGGTATTTTCGATGTATTTTATGTATTTATTTATTTATTATGTATTGTATTTATTTATTATGTACTTATTTTTTTATGTATTTTATTTTATCCCCACCATAGTACCGTCCGCTACCTTGGCTTATACCTCGATCGTAGACTCACATGGGCACACCACACATTAACACTACGCAAACGCATCAACACACTCTATAAACTTTTACATAGACTCCTCAACAAAAAATCCAAACTCAACACACATAACAAAATACTCATATACAACACAATTCTCAAACCTGCATGGACATATGGCATCGAGCTATGGGGCTGCACCAAACGTTCCAACTCCTACCGCATCCAATCCTTACAGTCAAAGATCCTCAGAAATATAGTAAATGCACCCTACTACGTATCGATAACCTTCTATTTGAGTTTAATTCCAATTCTGAAAGTATTGGTGGTAAGTAAGTAAGTATAAATACCGTAATTTTGATTCTAACCCCTAAATAATCCTAAGGACATTCGAGCCTCGAATAAAGTTGAAAGCACCGTTTGGGCTAAAGTGAATTGTACGATTCCACCGAATTTTGTACTTTGATTTGGACCTCTACCTAATCCAGGCTATATGCAGCAGGGTTGTTTGTCTTCAAAAAATGTGCGGAACGGCCGTTGAAAATTCTAGGGAAAAAATATTAATTTTGTACTTCGACGCTGTAAACAGCAACGTACAATTCACTTTTACCACTGTTTGTAATAGTTATGTTTTGTAATCCTAAAAAAACTCAGCAGTATAACTGAACTTTACATCAGCTACCCAAAGAGGGATAATTATCACAATTAATGGGTTTAACCAATTACTGAAACAGTACATTTGTATCATTTATACATTTGAGAGATTGTATGAGCATGATTTAAACATTTGAGAGATTATATCCCTTTTGTAAAAACAGTACTTTTGAGTGAGGCATTAACTTAAGATTTACAAAAAAATTGGTAAATCTTTAGAGACGGGGGGCCACCCCATTTAAGGTTAGATTTGATACAAAGTTTTAAACTTTGTTTGCCCAAGAATTTTGTATGGAACAAATGCGAACAAAAGCGGAACAATGCGAATTCAAATCTAACCTCAAACGGCGTGCCCCCCTCGTCTCTAAAGGTCAACTAAAAAATTATATTACTAACCTACCTTATTTTATCCTGAGGTCAGTGAAAGCATTTCACCAAAGGTTCTTTACTTGAGCGGAAATATTTGTCATCTTCTTTTCACTTACACGTAATAAATACATCTCAAGAGAAGACATTTTCAAAGAGGTAGAAAACAAAAACTTTATGATAAGAGCACAAGAAGACATGAGACACAAGTCGGTAAAAAGAACATGACGAGGTAATAGTTATTTACGCACCAAGGGAGGAAAGTAAGTGATTGCACCCTGAGCGATGAAGACCCTCGGCTTCGCCTCAGGAACCATAACGTTCACTCCCTCGGCTCCGCCTCGGGAGTTAATTATGGCGAGGGTGCAAGTGATTTTTACTCCTGAGGTACGTACAAGATTTTACCTCCAGAAGGGAGAATAAAATATGAAAGATTTTAATTTTAAATTACGTTATTCAACAAAAAATACATAGGTATTTATATTTATTTAAAAAAAATATAGTTAGATATAATATTAACAATTCTCTAAATAAGTATAATTACGTTAAAATTAAATTATAGATAATAATTATTTGAATTTCAATGCTAAAATTAAATATGAGAATCAGATGGAAGCTGAATCTTGTATTGAATGGTGTTGACAACTGACGTATTTAAATATGGATTAGTTAATCTCCATTTAGAAATTATGTTTCCACTTTTAACTTGTTTGTTTCTTTTACTAATGAATCACTATGGCAACCGTTGTGGAGGTTACATGACATGTGTGAAGATGACATTATAGATTTCGACATTAAACAAAAGTTAGTAAATGAAATATGTATTAGCACCAACCTTATTTACTTGTGCTTTATCTAGGGCAACACTGGAGGGAATCATGAGAGTTCATGATTTCCTTATTTTTCATTACTCCCTGTTTAACCCGACCGGGTGCAATGAGTAACTTCCCTCCCTGTAAACTAGGGAGGAATGTTCACTTTTTCTCCCCGCTGGAGGTAAACAGTTTTTGTTTGCAGTTTGATTTGATCTGTAAGTTTGTAGTTAGTTTATCATATTAGTTCCACTTTTTGATCTAAGAGGGAGCGCAGCACCATCGGCCACTTGGGAAGGATGGCAAACTTGGGCAAAACCCCACCCTGAGAGTTGGACAGGCAAAACACATCCTAAACTTTCTGTTTCATGAGATGACTAACTACAGAATATTCACACGAAAATCTATATATGTACCTTCAAAATTTGAAAAAACTATAAACAAAATGTTAATAAACAAATGTTTACTTGAGTATACGTTATAACGAATATTCACATTTGATTCCAACGTAACATAAGGTTTAGCCGAGTTTTGGTGACATCGATAAATAATTTGTGGTGACATCGGTGTATTATTCCCCTCCTTTGGGACAACATTTCCAATAATATTCGAACTTTATAACTCTGAAAGCTTTAGTTTGGTGAAGTTATTTTCACTTTTTTGCTTGATATGGATTTGATCTCTGCTAGACGAATCCATACGTAATAACGAGGTTCCCATCTAATATTTTACAGTTGCTCTTCACTGGGCTTTTCATAGCCATCCTAAAAGGCACTTGGTTTTTATTGTATGATAGGTTATTTGAAACCCTAATACTTTTTGGGGTCACTTTCCATTTAAATGCTTCCTTCAGGGCCTGGAAATATTAGGGGGCAGGGCCGAAACTACCACCGGGGCAGTGCCCCGGGGCCCCCGTTCCTACGGCCCTATTGGAATTTCAATGGGCAAAACGAAATAATGTGAATTTTAAAAGCTGTTTATAAAGAAAATTAGTTTCAGGAAAGAATAATTAACTATTATTAAACGGTTCTTTTGAAACTAGGGGGTCCCAAGACATTGACAGAAAAAGATTCAATATTTTTACGCACCAAGGGCCCCAGGACAAACGCAGTTCACCAGGAAGTTTTTTGAGGACCCCTTATTATTTTTTGAGTATCCCTTCGACACTACGAAGGGCCCCCATGATTGTAGTTACGGCCCTGATTAGGGGTGTCGAAATGTGTTCCGCATTATATATATTTTCGTTGAAAAGTTGTATATTTTTCGTTATTTCAGATTCAGAACGAAAGAGGGGAAAGAGTAACCGCTTTTACCAATATCTGGCCATCCAAAATATTCTCTCACGGGGTCAACTGTTAAATAAATTAAGTGGCACAACTTTCAGTAAAGTTACTATATATACCTATATAGGATAACCTTCGAAATTTCGAACGGAACGCGGATATTAGTTAGATCCTCGCTCCCAAGGAAATCTATATTTTCTCCTAGGTTCCCTTAGTTTTTGTTTTTTTAAGGTCAGCGCACACTAGGGCGGGCCGGAGCGGGTCGGATCTCAAAAATCCGCCTTGGATCGGTTTAATGTATTTTATCAACGATTGATACGAAATATAAACATTATATCTTTGTTTAGATGCGTAGAAAGTGATTATTTACGTACTTGTATTCATTGCGCATGCGCTTCTCATAGTTCTGAATAATACCTCTTCTTTACCACGCTAGTGCGGTAAAGAAGAGGAATTCTTCAGCTTTACGCACGATTAGTGTGTTTGTTTACATTTAACAAAACTAATTTGGTGTTCTTTTATTAAAGTAACTGTTTATATCGAGTTTTTAGTGAAAAACAATGAGTGAATCAAGTGACTTTGACGAAAATGTGGAGAATAATAATCCTCCAGAAATAATTAATTCGGCAAAAAATACAACTAATGAATTAATGCCATCTTTATCAAGAGAGAGATACGAATTGTTAACAATAAAAATGTATATATAATATTATGTATTGCATGATATTTATTAATATAATGCAATGCACAAATAATATATACACACTCACGTACATATACATATATATATATATAAATATATATATATATATATATATATATATATATATATATATATATATATATATATATATATATATATATATATATATATATATATATATATATATATATATACATATATATATATATAAATATATATATATATATATATATATATATATATATATATATATATATATATATATATATATATATATATATATATATATATAGTTTATTTATGATTGAAATGTCACAATAAATTGTAGTTAAAAACTTTAGATGAGATTATATTTTTATATTTATTTGATACATATAAGTTATTGAAACTGATTTTGAGCTGCTGATTAATTAATAATAACTTTTTTCTAATAATCAATAATTGAACGAGCGTAGTGAGTTCGCATCTTCATTTCAGAGACTTTAAGGCCCCCATACACGGTCAAACATTTTGCGCAAACAGAGGCCATACACGTCAAACATTGTGATAGAAATATACACGTTTCGGGATTATGAAAACCTCAGTTTATTTTGTGAAATTCTTGGGACAATATGTCTGACTCGGATGCTGCTTGTGCCCAGTTCAGGCAATTCACGATAAACGGCGAAGAATTCACGCCAGAATTCTCTATATTTAACATTTGTTATGGCCATGATAATAATCTACACATTATAAACGGAACACAGGTCGAGAATGAAGCACGAAGCACAGATAATATATGCATCACCGGTGATACGATATATGAATAATTAGAAGAAACCGGCGGGAAATAAAGAGCGGAAACCAATAAAAAGTCCTGATTTCTAGCGCGAATAGTTAAAGCCCTTCCTTCCCACTTTTGGAGAGCGGGAATTTCTCCCAGTAGGAGAAACTGGCGGGAAATAAATAGCGGGAACCAATTGAAACTTCCCGTCTGAATATTTCTCTCTTCATGAGCAGCAGGCGGGGAAAAAATGATAATAATAATAATATTACTCAATATTATAAATAAACTGTGCAAAAATTGTTAACTTTTCCGAGGTATTTTTTTTAAAATTATATATACTTTTACTGTATTAGTAAGTACACATATAAAATACACATATAAATATGTAGTAGTAGTACACATATAAAATTAACTTCTAAATGAAGATCCTGTCTATAGCAGTTACTTGTACAGTTGTAACATTGCTTTGGGGACATTAAATTGTAAATATAAATGTTATAAAATTAGTTTGCTTGTTACAAAAATAATAAAATGAAATAATTTAACTGGCCATTTTTTAATCGACCATGGATTCGGTCCCAAGGCAGCCAGTTAATAGGGCTAGTTAAAATAAAGTATCTGGATTTAAATCATCATATCCCATTTAATCAAGTTATTTTTAAACATATTTAAAAATTTTTCAACAGGTGGTTAGTTTTTGATTTCACCAAAATCGGATTTATTTTCATCAAAATCTTGAAAATAAAATCTCGGGAAAAATATTTATACTATTCGATCCGTATTTAAATGGACTACATTTAAACATTTTTTAGAATCAAAATTATCTGAACCGTTTTCAATAAAATATTTTTTTTTTTTAGTTTTTTTCATGGTGTTTAGGGGTGGTGCTCCAGAGCTAAAGTTAATTTCTCGATTTTTCTTTGGGATATAATTTTTCTGAACTTCCAGGTATTCCAAATTTAATCGTAATCGGTTTAATCGCATTTCCGGGATATTACTATACTTTCTCTTTACAATAATATATACTGATGCGTATATGAGAAAGTAAAGAATAAATAATCTCCATTCTAGACGGGATTCGAACAGGAGTACCTTGAAAAATATTCGAACACAGTCTACAAAATAGGCTATGAACGTTCAAACCGCGGTGTTTGCGCAAAAAATTTCGAACACGACCGATCTGCTTCAAAATGTTTGCGCAAACACTCAAACAGCCCCATACACCATCAAAATGTTTGCGCAAAACTTTCAGTCTCGACTGATTGTCTTCAAAATGTTTGCGCAAACAGTCAAAAATCGGTCAAAAATCCCCATACACGGTCAAAATGTTTGCGCAAACATCTTGTTTGCGCAAACATTTTGATCGTCTATGGGGGCCTTAAAGATTTAAAAAAGTTTGTGTGAAAAATTGACAAATTCAAACGCATTTCGACGCACACGTGCACCTCAGCATTTGTATCAACTGTATTACCTATTGTTTTGGAAATTTAACACTTAATATTTTCAAAATAGTTGCCAATATAAAAAAGTTTTAGAAAACCTTTGGTTAGTAGAGAAATAAAATATATATATAGTATGACATTCTTTATAAAATGGTCTCCACAAAATGACCGGCGAAATCAACAAAAAACTAAATTTAAGTCATATTTCATGTTTCATATCAAATTAAAGGTTTTTTGGGTAGGTAATGATTACATTTTATTAAAAAATGTATCATTGGACATCCTAAAATATTGGGAAAATTGTTTCTCATCCTCTTCAAGTCTATAAAGAGAGTGTGAAATCCTCCATACATCTTTCTTTCTCTTGAGGCAAATATAGTAACATCACATGATACGCTTTATTCTTTTTTTTCTTTATGTTTTGTTTCTTCGTCGAGAAGAATTTGAAATAAATTAAGTTCTTCATCAGATTCATCTATTTTATAAATATACGTTAAACAGGAACAGTCCAAACCCACTCAATGGGTGATGGGTGGAAAGGACTGGAACGAAAAATCCTCCTATAAAATGCGATGCGGCCCCCTCCGCCTTTGGCGTACGCGGAACTTAAAGAGTAAATGTTTACCAATTTCGTATTGCAGATAATTAATCGATTGTTCGTACACAGATTCTTTAAAGTTTATAAATATTCGTCGAAAAGAAATTAAAATTATGATCTAAATTAATTTCGAAAATAAAGGGGGGGGAGGGGAGCTTACATTATTTATCTGTTAATTGTAACATTATTATGTCTTAATAAGTTTATAACGACTATATAGTATGGTTTATTTTATTAAATATGTAAACGAGAAAATATATTAATGTACTAACGAGAAGACAAGCAAAACGAAGAAGACAAGCTGATAAGGCAGGGGAGAAGAGATTGCCGGGCCGGTGAGCTGAGCTTTTTAGCCGAAACGTCTCGGTCAGTAGGCGACAAGCCTGATTCGTATCACACACTTCTATCTCTATCTTCTATCTCGTCTCTCGAAAAGTCTCGTTGTATTTGTCGCAAGTCGGAAAGCGGTTTACGATTAATTTTGTCCGTCGGTCGATCTTATTTACCAGCGGATTAATTATGTACGGATGTGTCTGTTATGCCGTCGCCGAATCCTTGTAGTCGTCTCTCCTGCTTCTCTCCAGTTTTTAATGACTTCCTCCGGAAAATATTACTATGGTATGTCGGATTTACTTGACCATGTAAATATTTCTCTTTAATCTGTTAATCAACCCACTTGTATTTGGGTAGAGGCTTCGTGAGCTGTGCCGTCGGCTCGGGCATGTGACGTGAATTTATTTTGTCGAGATAGGCAATCGTCGATTTGACGAGAAGGATTTTGTGGGCTGTCGACTTACTCGACTATACTGGTTTTGTGTATGCCCGTGCCGACTCAAGCGCACTAGGTTTTACCTGCCAATTTGAATTTCGACAATTTTTTCTTCGTGTCCGGATTGAAAACGTATTTACCTTTCTTTTATCGCATACGTCGAATTCGGTGTTGGGATTAAGTTGCAAGATGCCACCGATAATAGCGAGCCGTTCTTGGCAGTTAGGCGCTGTTCGTCCGGTCCTTGTCCAAATTAGTTTATCTGTATCGGCTAGCTATTTCCCAGCAGAATATAATTTTTGTGTTCGGATTTAATTAAAAGCCAGGCTTCGAAGTCAGTTGGGTGTCGATATGTTAAGTGCTTTACCGAAACCTCACGACCTGTTAAAAGATTAATCTGAGGATCGATGTTCTTTCCACTGAGATTTCAGTTCCTGATTATACTACTTTGGACTTTTTAGTACATATCTAACTGCTTAGTGAAAGGGATACATTTCTAAACTGTTAAGCAACGTAGTGTTATTGTTTAGTGCCTTAACTGTCTCTCAATTCAAAGTCACATTTCAATCTTAACTCACAATAAAAAAATTAAAACAAGGTTTTTTTATCTTTCAAACTAAGAAACCAAAGGGTTAAAAATCCTTTTTTTAAATCTTTTATCCTATAATATTGCGCACTATAATATTGTCCCCTACTACTGATAATATTGTCCCCTTTCTTTTTTAGTGTTTCGTAGAGATCATCCTTGAAATTCTTTTACCGTGGGTGATGTGTCTGTTCGTCTGTCGTACTTTAGTTCATATCCCTTGAACCGTTCACGCTAGAGAGTTGAAATTTGAAATGCTGGCATAACTTTTTGACCTACACATAGGAAAAATATTGAGAAATTTAACATTTTAAAATATGCATGTATAATGCACGAAAATTGCTAAGCTTAACATTTTTTTATAAGTTTTAATTTTAGAGAGGGGTATCAAATGAAAGCTACTGGAGAGAAGATTACAAACATTATAACATTTTATGAGTATTGTGCTTTTTACTGCCGATATTGCATTCTTAGTGCCAAAAGATCACCCAAAAAAGGCCTCCCCCCCACCCAACTACCCTGTAACAGCTAGTCCTAAAAATATTAAATAATTTATGCTAATACCTTATGGTGGCGCAATGAAAATAACTGGGGGAAATTCCTAATTTTTGTATTGCAAATTTTTTGTACGCAATAAGACCAAACTTTTAATTTTTTTTAAAAATGGAGTGGGGTATCAAATGAAAGCTACTGAAGAGTAGATTAGAATTATATATAACATTTTATAATTATTGTGCTTTTTACCGCCAATATTGTGATTTTAGTGCCCAAATTTCACCCCAAAAAAAAATGTCCCCCCTCCCAACCACTCTATAGCGGCTTGTCCTAAAGTTTTTAAATCATTTATGCAAATAATTTATGATGGGACGATGGAAATTGCCAGAAAAGAATTAATTTAAATTTTTATTATTACTGATTAAAAACATTGTGACTCCCTGGGGGATTGAACTAGGGACCCATACTCTACTCTCCTTTCGCAACACGGTTTATTTTTGGGTCCATCCAGTTAAATTTGTTTATATTTTTTACTTTCATATAGATGGGGAACTAGTATAATGTTATTTTAGCATAAAATAATGTAAATATGCCTAATAACCCTACGAAACCCTAAAAAGTACTTGGATGTAAGTACCAGGGCCGTCCCTAGGGGGGGTTAACCGGGTCAAGCTGACCCGGGCGCCACGTCTAGGGGGCGCCGCCAGGCCCCCTTCTTAACTACTAGGTGAATTTGGCAATAAGGGGGGGCACCAAAGATGCCTTTGACCCGGGCGCCTAAACCCCTAGGGACGGCCCTGGTAAGTACTTCCCTGAGATTAGTATATATAGAAATAAATTGTAATATACTTGATTTTGACATTACTGCCAATGATATTATGAATGAAGATAATCAATGATGTATTTATCCAATTAAGAATCCTGAAAATATTAAACGAGCAAAGCATATAGATATTAAATTTAATTTTATATCTGAAAAGATCTTAAAATTTATGTCAGGTTTCAAGTTCTGCACAATAAGCAGATTTTTTAACTAAAGGTTTAAGATATATTTATTTACAAAGTAATTGTAATAAAATTGGATTGGAAAAAACATTTTAGTGAGACGGAGTGTTGCCTTCTTTTTCCCACTAAAACGTTCTCCCAGAGCTGATATGTTATTGTTCATGTACCACCCCACGCTTCTTTTGTATTCAGTATTCATGTATCTAATGAAGAATTGGTTATAGAACCTATATGTGTTATTTTATTGGATGGATTAATTGCAAAGTTAAAAAACCTAAGCTGGTTGCCAAGAGTAAAATATGTCTCAACAAATATGACCATTATAATTGCAATTTAATAAAATATTAATTTGTAAAGATTTATAGCATAATATTATAATATGTATAAAGATAAATATTGCAGCCCTCTGCTGCAGTCAATCTTGCAGCCTGCCCTGAGGAATCGCTTAGTGGAGACAGGGGTGGGTTTTAGCTTTATTTTTTTTTCCCTAGACCAAAAATTACTATTACCTTCTATCCAGTGTATCAAAGGTGCCATGTTATTTCGTCTGTCCAAGAAAGCTTCGGATGGGTGAAGTAACGAAACACTTTCCAAATTAAGCATGGGAAAATAAAAGAAAAAGTTTATCCAACACCTACAGCTTTAAGTTTGTATATTGTAAAAAAAAATAAAAATAAAAAGAAATTGTAACTACTCTTACAATAATAATAATTAACTAAAAAAACTAGGCTTCACAGTATCAAAAAAAAGAGAAAAGTTACTACTCCAGCTCATCAAATAAAATATGAAAGATAATTAAAATGTGTAACTAGGAATATATAATCTAGATAGGTTGTGGCATGAGCCATAGAGTTCTAAGACAACCCAAATTCCGACACTTACTCTCTCCACCAAACTAATGACTCTCCACTAACTTCACTCCCTGACTTGACCTCCGGACTATGCTTCCCATATCATCAACTCAACCACTTACTCTCTCCACCAAACTAATGACTCTCCACTAACTTCACTCCCTGACTCGACCTCCGGACTATGCTTCCCATATCATCAACTCAACCACTTACTCTCTCCACCAAACTAATGACTCTCCACTAACTTCACTCCCTGACTCGACCTCCGGACTATGCTTCCCATATCATCAACTCAACCTCCGCTCTGGACTATCACTCCCCAAACAAATTTGAATTTTAATTGTAGAAATTGTGAAAACAATTTCTACCTTTCACAAGAATAATAATAAGTAAATCATTTTTTAAAAATCAAATTTATAATGATAATAATGAAATAAATATTTGCAATACAATACAATTCATCAAACTCACTTTCAAGTTCTAAATCATTACCTCCTTCTGAATTCATTACCTGATCTTGAACATATTGCAAAACTAAATGTTACCATAAAGTTCAAATGTCCATTATACTGTACATCAAATTTTGACGATAAATTATGTGCTAAATTTAAACATTTTTTGTGATTGAAAATCATTATTTAACAAGTTCTAACTTTTATTTTTACAAAAGAGTTACTGCCTATTTTTATTGGTGTTTTTAATAACAATAATTCAAAAAGTAATTTTTATCATTAGCTAAATGATCTGTGCATGTGCATCCTGAATCTACAAAGAAATTTATTTGTTTATTACCATTTTCTGTGATATGAGTGGTATCTCCATTATTTGACATGCAACAATACTCTGCTCTTCATCTCCTGTATTCTTTGTAGACTGGCAGTCAACGGCATTATTATTATTATTATAATTTGAATTCCCTTCAGCATAGTTAGATTTGTGCCATCTTCCTCCAAGGGCGGTCCTAGCTTCAAGTTGTAGGGGGGGGGGGGGGGGGGGGGATAAACTAATTAGCTACCCCCCCTCCCCCCTATAAACATGAAGTCCAAGAAAAAGTTTTTATGTACCCCCCCCCCCCCCTTCTAAAACCAGAAAAGGGACAGTAGCTCTTTTAAAGAATTGTTTCTTAATATAGCTACACAATAATAAGAAACAAACGGTAAATTCGGATTGTACGTGCCACCACTTAGAGGTTAGGTGATAATATCCCGCATATTAAATTAAAAATCTTAATTTTGTGTACCCTTGAATTTTCAATAGCCGCTGTGCGGTGCTCCTCTCATTTCCTGCAGAAAAACAACCCTCGTGTACATAAACCAGGTAGGGGTCCAACTCGAAGAAATTTCGATGGCACGTACAATCCGAATTAGCCAAACAAACAATTAATTGTGAAATAAAAAAGAAAAACATTTATTTTACATTAATTGAAAGCTTTAAATTCGGGTCAAGGTATCATTAACGTCAGAGAAATTCATTCTCCTGCGTAGCTTAGTTGGTTAGAGCGCTATACTGGAAATATAGAGGCCGGTGGTTCAAATCCCCGCGCTGGAATCTATTTTTCTCTGTCTGTTTCCCGTAGTTAATAATAATTATAATTTGATTTAAATTAAAATTTAATCGTTCCGTAGTATGAATACTACCAAAATCGTAAAATATTATTATCATTTATCTATGCAGTTAATAAAAAAATGTCAAAATACTCTATCATTGGAGACATGGGACACTATGACTACTTTAAAAAAAAGACCGAAGGAATTAGCTAATCACATTATAGCAATATAAAAAAAAAAAAATCCTTATTTATCCATAATTTATAAACACAATTAACTATCTTGTAATGGATCAGAAATTAACTATGTATTAGCAATAGAGAAAATAATTTTAACACAAAAAAAAAAAATGTAAAATAACTAAAAACTGTACGTTGTAGGCAAAAAGTAGGTCTGAACAGTGTCAAGTCAAAGTTAGAACTAAAACAAATTCTTTTAAAGATAGATATAGAGGGGTTAATACAAACATAAGTAAAATATATCACATGTTTTATAAAAGGTATAACTCCTTAACTATCGGTATTCGGTGTTGCCATCTCAAGTCGGTCTTTTACCCACATCAAAGTAGCACCCTATCCACGCATTCAACATTGTCCTCTTGTTCTTTTTTTTTTTTTTTTCTTTTTCTTCTTTAGTATAAGACATATACTATTAATTTGAAATAACTTTGTTATATGTACCCTCCAAGTCAATTGGTGTTTTAATTAATGTTTTTTTTATGTCTCCAAAATCCTGGGAGGGGGGTTGGGGGGTAATTACCCCCATTCCCCCCCTCCCCTTTGGGACCACCCTTGTCTTCCTCTAAAGTTTCTTCTGTGAGAACCATTACCTCTTGGAGAATAATTACCTCTCGTGAGAAATTTCTATTATTATTCTCATTGTATCTCTGATGTGGAACATAACCTCTCCCGGCTCCAAGCCCTTGTTGTGCATAACCTTTGTTATTGCTCTGGACTGCATTATATCGCTTCTGACATGATTTTTTAAAGTGATCTTTTGACTCGGTGTGCTACAGTAGTAAATCAGAGAGTGATCATTGACCACCGGTGATCTCTACCTGAGCCGGGGGGTAAGTCGGTCTAAAACCCCAGGGAGTGACACACAAGGATTCTGCACGTAGGCAGAATCCTTGGTGCATCGCTCGCTCGTTCAGGGTGAACTATCTCGGATCTTCCCTCTCACGTGATTGGTGTCGAGTGTGGAGAAATCCGAGAATAAGGAGCGCTTAGAGGAGGGTGCCCTATTAGAGGATAAGACTTTATAATTAAGCCGAACTCGGAAGAAAATAGAGGATGTTCCTTAATGTTAGTGGTTAAAGTAATCTACTCGCCTAAACCGACACGCCACTTAGAGAGTGTGATCCGTGGCTCTCGCACAACTTAACTCTGCTCCCATTGTGCTTTGCTTATCGACCATCATAATTATTATCTGGCCTCAAAATAACCACTAACTATTTCTTTATGTATTTTATTATTTGGTGCACACCTGTTAGGTAATTTTACTGTCATTTATGAGAAGTTGAGAGAACCTAGATCGGTTAATAATTTATTATAATTAATCCTAATTAGCATGTAATTTATTTATTTTGTTATTTTATTGTGAATCTGTTAGTGGTTTTAGATAAATAGCAATTATTTTTCAATCAAACCATTCCATACAAATGATTTTTTTTTTTTTTTTAAGTTTCTTTATTGTCACCCAGTGGTGGCACTCCGTAACATGTTTTATTATATTCATGCATATTTTTTATTTATTATTACATATATATTTACATATAGACTTAAATGTTAGGTTACAATGTTTAGAAGGTCCTTAGGCCATTCTCTTTTTAGTCTCCTGCGAGGAGCGGTTGGGATAGTAAGTGAGGAAAGGGATTGGACATTTGGATTTGGGTTCAAGGCTAATTTGGTGTGAAAGTTTTTATATCGTTCTACGGCCAGGTTTCTAATAAAAGGAACATTAAGATCTTTATGAATAACAATATTTGGTACGTAGAATGGTAGATGAGAAAGTTTCCTGAGAATTTTTGACTGTAGAGATTGTAAGCGACGGATGTTCGATGGTTTGGTGGAGCCCCAGAGTCCTATTCCATAGGCCCAGGAGGGTTTTAGAATTGTGTTGTATATTTGTAATCTGTGGTGGAGAGGAAGTTTTGAGCGAGTGTCTAGCAGTCGTAGAAGGAGTTTGTAGCGTCTGTTGACTTCCATCCTTTTTAGGCGTGTGTGTGGGTTCCATGTAAGTCTTTTGTCTAAGTGAAGTCCCAGGTAGCGGACTTCGGATGCTGAAGGAAAAATTGCGTTATTCAGGAGAACTGGCGGGCAGTATCCGTGACGTAACGTTCCATACAAATGAATACAGGTTTTAAACTGAGAAGTCAAAAAAGTTTGTTTTTTTTTTAGCGCTCATGCCGTTGAGGTCGAAAACTTGGCTTTTTGTTAGGGTACCTTCTCCAAGTACAACATATAAAAAATAACTACTTGAACTTTTGCAAGTTACAATGTCAAGTTTAATTGGACTAAAAAACAGTAACATTTTGTAACGAATATGTTATTACACTGTTGTTACTTGGATGTGTGTATTTTTTTAATTTTATTTATTTATTTTAAATAGTTTTACATTAATTTTTTTAGGAGTGAGAGGAGCGAATATGGATTGTCTTACTGCATTAGTGGGACAAATTTTATTTTTATCAAGTGCAATGATTGTATTAGCCTTACTGTCCAATTTTAATGAGAGAATTTTGTAGAATAATATTGACATTCCATTCTTTACTATTGGTTGCACATTTACACGTCAGTAGGCTTGTTGGCACAGAAATTAAAAATTCCATAGGGCTTTTAGGGTTAACAATATCAATAAATTATCACTATCCGAGTAGTCAGAAAAATGTATATACAGTAGAGTCTCGCTAATCTGGGTTTGACGGGACCGCACCCAGTCCGGATTACCAAAAGTCCGGATTAAACGGAATCAGTTGTAAAATGTCTGTAAAACAAGTTTTAATAGGGTAAAACTATTAAAATCGATGTTTTATCGTAAAAATTACTTTTATTAGTTTCCAAAACATGCTTGTACAACGTAGGTCCACTATTTAAGTTATGAGCTGTTCTGTCACCAGTCCGAATATCAAATGAATTAAAATAAAACGACAATCTATTACGAAGGTGGCAGGTTTAGAAGGGACTTCCTGAGAAGAACTTCCTTTGTTCCGATATGAAATTCGAGGAGCGATAATCATTTCACAAAAAGTTGAGATATTAGACATTGGCGATTTGGAGAAATTTCTTGGAACTGCGTTGAGCCGCCGCAGTATACGCAACGTTGGACATACAGAACGTTGGAATATACACCTGTAAACTATACTAGGAACAATTTTATAAATTTTTAATAGACAATAAAAGTAGAAACTCCAATTATCTTAATTATTCATAAATCTTAACAGGCCCTGGTTCCAATTTGTACATAGTTTTTGGCCCGTCCGGATTAAACGGATGTCCGGACTAGCGGGGTCCGGATAAGCGAGACTACTGTACAGTAGAGTCTCGCTAAATCGGGTTTGACGGGACCGGACCCAGTTCGGATTACTGAAAGTCTGGATTAAACGGACTCAGTTTTAAAATGTCTGTAAAACAAGTTTAAATTGGGTAAAGCTATTATAATTTACTTATATTAGTGTCAAAAACATGCTTGTACAAAGTAGGTCCACTATTTACAACTAAACATTGATTTAGAATAAAAAATATATTATCTTATTGATAAATATTCAAAGTGTATTGATTCAATAAACTTCAATTTCTTTCCATTTTTTCTTCCAGTCAAAAAAAGTTTGTTTTTCCCACTCTTAACTCTTGCGCGATTTTAGTTTGTGATTCACCAGTATCAATAAGAAACAAAGCTTGGAGTAATATTGTTCCATTGAAATTGATAGTCACTTTCTTACGTTTTGTTGTAATTTTATATTAATCTAGCGAAACACAATCACTGAATAAAAACACGGCCTTAATGAAGGACTGTTCTGTCACCAGCCTGAAGTCTTAATTTCAAATGAAGTAAAATAAAATGGCAATCTATTACGCAGGTGCAGGTAAAGAAGGGACTTCCAGGTAACAAGCTGTGTTCCGATATGAAATTCGAGCAGCGGATAATCACTTCACAAAAAGTTGAAACATTATACACTGGCGGCTTAGCGAAATTTCATGGAACTGCGTTAAGTCACTGCTAAGTGTTTCTTAAAACCTTCTCCTCATCTCAGTTGTGTATAATTGTATTTCCTAGAATACACTACCTCTATATCTTGCGCCCTATATTTCTATGAAACCAAAAGAGATTTGTCGATAGAGGTTCTAACTTATTCATAATTATTCTAAATCTGTTTATTTTTAACAGAAATACCGGGTATTCCTCGTGTAGGAAAGTAGGAATATACACCTGTAAATTATACTAGGAACAATTGTATAAATGTTAATTGACAATAAAGGCAGAAACCCCTATAATATTAACAATTCATTAATCTGAACAGACCCTGGTTCCAATTTGTACTTAGTTTTTGGCCCGTCCGGATCATATGGATGTCCAGACTAGCGGGGTCCGGATTAGCGAGACTCTACTGTATATTAAAACATTGGAACCCATAGTGCCGTCCAGACTTACATTTGTTAGCATGTTGCATTATATGCTAGTCATATTTTTTTTTTTTCTTTTGGGTTTTAGTCCTGATCAACTGCCAGGGTTATTACAGGACGGGGGTTATCCGGCCACTTTACTCATCTCTTTAATCGATGAGTAAAGTGATATGCTAGTAAGTAATATGCTAGTCATATTATTTTTGTTGTAGGTACCGCATCCCCAAATTTATTTTATATCCTTTTTTTGGGGTTTTTTATTATATTTATTTTCAAAAAGTTTAACATTATACATATTACATTTAGACTGTTGAGAATGTCTAATTCACACCAAGCCATAGTTGAAACTTGCTGGGAACATTATGTATTATAATATAATGGTCATTAATTTGAATTTTATCCTTTGTATTAGTAAAGAATTATTTTGAATTCGTTTTTAATTTTTTTAACTGGTTTCATTCCATAAGATATATCTTTACAGAGATTAAAATTTGAATATAAAAATGCAGCTGATTAACTATTTTCTATTTACTATTACTTCATATTTATTAATTTCTTACGGTGTTTCTTCATTTTCAGGGAACGAATGTCTCTCAGTTAGAGAAAGACATAGGAATAGACCAGTTTCCACCAAATGAGCATTATTTTGGACTTGTCAATGTAAGTTTTTTTTTTTTTTGTTTTAAAATGTAAGGAGTGGGTGGCATAATCACTATTACTGTGTCTTATTTGTGTTAAACACATATATGTTATTATAATAGCTCTTGTTACATAAATTTGATTTTAATGTGTCTGTTTTCAGTTTGGGAATACTTGCTACAGCAATTCGGTTCTTCAAGCTTTATACTTTTGTAAACCATTTCGAGAAAAAGTTCTGGAGTACAAAGCAAAAAATAAACGGAATAAAGAAACTCTGCTATCATGCCTAGCTGATCTGTTTTACAGTATTGCCACACAGAAGAAGAAAGTTGGTTCTATTGCCCCAAAAAAATTTATTGCAAGACTCCGGAAAGAAAAAGGTATCGCTGTTTGTGATATTTTTAAATCTGTCATTTTGTAATATTTCGTATTTATATATATAATATATGTATATGGCAGCATCTTTCTTCTGCGTCTTCCAAACCTAGGTGCTAGGGTGATCAGCGCCATTCCTGGCCATCCCATACTTGGGACAGCCCGCACCAGGTTCCACGCCCTGAGGGGTGTAAAATTTAAAATGTTAATTTTTGCTTCTTAGCATAAATAAGGTAACGGAAGCGCTATGGTTGTTTGATGTCTCTGAATTCAAAAATTACAAGTCTGAAATCCGTTTCAGACATTAAGGAACATTTTTGGTCCTAAGTCTGTCTGTCGATCTGTACTGTACAACGTTTTTGATGTCTTAAACACTTCTGAAAAACCACTTGTCCGATTTTTCTTAAATTTGTTGGTCAGAATTAGCCATTGTTATTCCTCTGTAAGTGTTAACCTTCTGCGCTCATTGCTTTCTCCCCCACATGCTCATTAAGTTGTTTTATTTACACATTATCTTTAAAAGTACTTATCTGTTATTTAAGAAATGTTGATGCTTTTGTTGTTGAATATAGCCCACAGATGGTCCCACATTAATTCCAACAGTCTGCACTCATTAAATTTTGCTAAATTGAGACATACTTTTATTCATGTAAAAATCAAAGCAATTTGGACTGAATTAAAAATCAGGGGGAAAAAATGAAATAAATTTGACAATAATGGGTTGTAATAAGCATCAATTCATTATGATTTATTCTTCTGTTAATCCCTTATTTTTCTAATTTTCCCCAAATTTTTAGTCTTCAGGGACGAAGTTAAAAAAAACATTACAGTTTTTTTTATAATATTTTTATTTGTGGCAAATTTTCGCCCACACCTGGGCATCTTCGGGCCTTAATCAGTGTAACTTGTCATCCTAGATATTAAAATACAAAGGTTTGTGTCAGGAGTGAGTAACATACACTAGACATAATCTTTAGTTTAAATCAAATTATAATTATTATTAACTACGGGAAACAGACAGTGAAAAATACACTCCTGTGCCGGGAAGGCACAGGAGTGTATTTTTCACTGTCTGTTTCCCGTAGTTAATAATAATTATAATTTGATTTAAATTAAAATTTAACTTTCCGTAGTATGAAAACTACCAAAAACGTAAAAAATTGCATAATCTTTAGTTACTGACTAATCTGGTGGTATTTGACTTTCTCAGAAAATCAAATAATACAATCATAAAGCTTTGTTTGTTTCCTAAGCCAGCCACAGTCTGAACCTGCATGGAGTTCATGCATTTAGGACTGTGGGGCATGTTGGGATTTCAGTCGAACAGCTACCCGATATAAGATGGAGTGCCAGTATTTTCTATACTATTTTCAATTCGATGGAATCAGTATTTTCAACTTTTCTGAAATTGTTGAGACCCTGGACGTTCTATGTGATCCAAAAGAGTCGAAGGAAACCTGAGGGGCGTTCTCAAAATCTTTTAATCGCCATCTGCGACTTTTCTTTATTGATATTAAATTTAATAAATAAAACAATATTCAAGTATTAGGTACTTTATTTGTCTAAATCACAAGTATTTTTTAACCCTTTACTATACTGGTTTCAGCATGTTTGCTATCTTCTGTGGTTAAGTAATAATTAAATATAAATGTATAGGTGAAAAAGTATGGAATGTGGAGGATTAGGTAAGGTAGGGTGAAGGGTGTGCAAGGGAAGGGTCAGTGGATTAACCTTACTTAACTTAAGGTTGAAACACCTGTACAAGTTTCTGTTTAGAAGGCATTACTATAGTTATTTATGTAACTAGGCAGCAAAATGGAATTTTACTGGCGAGTGATTAGATTAGCCTCCGAGCCGAAGGCGAGGACAGGCTATAATAATTAACTGCCGAGGCGAAGCCGAGGCAGGTAATTTACCTATTTGACTACCGAGGCGAAGCCGAGGCAGGCAATGAATAAACGAGGCAGAAATGTTTCCTTTGCTGCCTTGTTGCATACAATATTTTATCTACTTGCGGAAGAAAAATGAAGCTGCTAAAATGTTATCTTTATTAATATAACATAGTTAATAACTAAGTGTCATATTAATAAAGATAATAACATATGTATTAACTAAAATTAATGTTCAAATAAGAAACGGGAATAATAACAATAAGTGAAAAGCAAACTCAATCTATAACAACAAAATACAAAACACACGTTTATAACACACATAACTTCTGAATGAATAATGCACGCAATATACTATATTTATTTATATTTTTAATAAAAAATTAATAATAAAAGTGTTAAAGATATCTTCTATTGCTTAAAAGAAAAGAAGTAACTAGGATACATCAAGAAAAGTAGCTATTTTAATCTAGAATGACTTAAATAATAAAAATAATATGGATGTTCAATGTTTACATGACACTACAGTATAGTCAGTGACTCAACTATTTTTTTTAATTAAAGATCTACTAATCATTGAACTTCTTTAACAGAATTTACAAATATAAACAAATTATTTTATTATTAAAACGTTTATTTATTATTAAATATTACTTATTTAACTATAATATATAATGTTATAAGATAGAGATAATAGTATAAACTGTTCTTGCCAAAATAAGAGGTTACGACACGCTGTGGTAAACACTGTTACTTTCTCTGCCTAGGCAGGGAAATATTTCCCTGCCTAGGCAGAGAAAGTATTTTCCTGACTGTTTTAACTACTTTCCTGCCTGTTTTTAATATTTTAATGACAAATCCGGGAAATAGTACTTTCCAGCCTAAAAACAGTTAAGTAATGTTTAATTTTGCTGCCGCGAGTAGATAAAAAATATTCCTGAATTTTACAATTATAGAATATATAATAAGTTTGACTGTTATAATATTACTATTGCAATTATGCTTAAAAATTTTGATCTTTTTACATAAAATGATTGTGATATTAATATGCCACTTAATTAATGATAATTCATTAAATTAAACAAATTATGGTACATAGGTTAATTTACATTAATGTTTAATTATTACGACATCGTATTGTCGATTATTATTGAGAATGTCCTTTATAAACCTGTTTGCAATCATTATATGGGATTTGATAAATAATATTCATTTGATCGTTCTTTTGAATTTTGTCTTTGGTGTTAGTGTATATTTTTTTCTGCATTTTATTTACTGGTTTCATTGCAAAGCATATTTCAGTGCAGTCAAACTCTCTAAAAATCCGTTTATTTTTTTCACTTAATCCATGTATACTAATGATACATACTTACTTGTACTTTTACTAATACATACTTTTATGTTAATGATTTGTAGTGTTTATTAGGGGCTCTTTCTTCTACTTGGTTTTCTGGTTTATTGTTTGTTTTAAAATTTAATTGCTTATTCCTCAACGATTTTATTAGTGATAGTGGGTAAAAGTTAAATAGTAGTTTTTTTATATATAACCGTTTTTATTTCAGGTAAAAAAGTGGGCTGGGTCAGTTTTATTGCGGTTTGAATTAAATTTGCTGCCGAGTTGGATTTTTTATAGTAACCGTGGTAAGAATGGAAATTTAAGAAATTGTTATTTTTAATACTTTTTTTAAACCATTTAGTCTTTACATTACCTTAACTATCTTTTATAATAGTAATATTTAAATAGTTCAGCTGCCCATCATTTTCCATTTCATGTGTGAAGGTAATATTTGGGTGGAAATTATTAAATTCTTTCAGTATTGTATGTAATTCTGAGTGTTTTATTATTAAAAATAGCTCATATATTTTACATCGTATATATATTTTACTATTAATTTCAGTTTATGTGTCATTTTATTAAGGGTTGAATCTAATAAGTGATTCATGAATATTCCTCTAATATGTTAAATGATTAACAGTTTCCCATTTGCATCCCTCCAATTTTGTCTGTACAATTCGTTATCATTGAGAAAGTATGAATTGTTGCAGCAAAATTTAAAAACTTCCAAAAATTGTTTGTTTCCATTTGATATTTAGTGTGCGGTAATATTTTTCCCCAGGTTTTTGATATTATATACTTCTAGTAATGGTATACTTGTAAGCAAAGCTTGAACATCAAATGAAACTAATATTTCGTCTGATTCCAGTTTAGTTGTTTCTAATATATTTTTTAAAAAATTCTGCATTTTTTATGTCGTATTAATTTTTACTATTTAAGAGATTGAAACTAGAGATTTTACTATTTAAGAACTTGTATATATTATTTACTATCGGTCTAATGGGGGTGTCTGTTTATGTGTCTTTAACAAACCATACATTCTTGCAAATCTGGAACTGTTTATATTTAAATCTGTTTTTATTCTTTTTTATTTATAAACTTCTTTTTCTCTTAATTTACTCGTTAGGTTGCTGTATTCTTTTTTAATCTCTTTGAGCTTATCTTCTACTTCTGTTCTTATTTATCTATATACTTGGTTGTTATTTAGGTGTTCTTTTTTTCTTATATTATATTTGGTCTTTTGTTATAATAACTGCTAAATTGCTTTTGTCTACTTTTGTAATAATGATGTTAGAGTTAAAAGGGATTTCTTCAATTTACCTACGTCTTTGAGAATTAGGTTGTCTATACAGTAGAGTCTCGCTTATCCGGACCCCGCTAGTCCGGACATCCGTATAATCCGGAAAGGCTAAAAACTATGTACAAATTGAACCAGGGCTTATTCAGATTTATGAATTGTTAAGATTATTGAAGTTTCTGCTTTTATTGTCTATTAAAATTTATATAAAATTGTTTCTAGAATAGTTTACAGGTGTACATTCCAACGTTCTGACACGAGGAATACCCGGTATTTCTGTTAAAAATTAACAGATTTAGAATAAGTAAGAACATCGACAAATCTCTTTTGGTTCCATAGAAATGTAGGGCTGAAGATATAAAGGTAGTGTATTCCAGGAAATACAATAAAATTCGAGTAAGATGGTGAGAGAGTTTTAAGGGGGTCAACGCAGTTCCGTGAAATTTCGCCAAGCCGTGTGTGTATAATGTCTCAACTTTTTGTGAAATGATTAGCCGGTGAAATGATATCGGAACACAGCTTGTTTTCCTGGAAGTCCCTTCAATACCTGCACCTGCTTAGTAGATTGTAATTTTATTCTAAGTCATTTGATATTTGGACTGGTGACAGAACAGTCCTAAAATAGTGAACATACGTTGTATAAGTATGTTTTTGAGACTAGTAGAAGTAACTTTTACGATAATAACATGGATTTTAATAGTTTTTCTCAACCAAAACTTGTTTTATATTATATTTTAAAACTGATTCCGTTTAATCCGGACTTTCGGTAATCCGGACTGGGTCTGGTCCCGTCAAACCCGGATTAGCGAGACTCTACTGTACTTCCTAATAATACTTTATTGTTTTTATATGCGGTTTGGAATTTCCTGAAGGTGTTTATTTAATGGCGGCGGAGTGCATTTGTATGATTCTTGGATTTGTATTGTTTGTTCTTTGCCCCTTTCCCACAGTTATCAGTCGTTCACAGGGCTCTGGCTTCTGTGGGGTCAGTTACCTCTAGGTACTCGTGAGTCTGAAACTCTAAACACGGAGACTACCACTAGTCAGCAGGTTAGGACACTTTTAAAGGGTCGCTCATAATCCCTCTCCTAGAATCCATGTAATCCGGAGATCCTTACAGGTTTAAGAAAGTTTAATCAAGGTCTAAGGGAATAAGATTGCCCATAGGCTTAAAATTAGTGGAGCGTACTAACTCAGTTTTGCACTCCTGTCTGAGTAAGTTGGACATGGCTCTCATCTACTATTGCATGAAAGTCAAGGTTCGCCTCTTATCTATGGATAACAACGTTGAGGCCAGGCCTTCAATGTAAGTGTTACCACGAGTAAAGCTAAGAATGCTCGCTTAATTCAAGGAGAGCAACCTCATCTGGTTAATGGTAGTAGTGCTGTACCGTTAGGTCCATCCCCATCTAAGGCACCTTCCGTCACTACAATTAATATTCTTCAACAATGTTTTAATTTAAATCAAATTATAATTATTATTAACATAGTTTTATTAAAATAAATCATTTATGACTAAAAGAATAAAAATAATATTATTTAATTTTAATCAAATTATAATTATTATTAACAAATGAACAACACAAGAAAAACAAAGACTCAACTAAAATCTTTATCATCTTTCAATAACTAAAGAACGGAAAAAGCTAGGCGAGAGGGGAAAAAAGGTATAGAAGCGTACAGATGCGCTACACGGCTAACTGGTTAGATAGAATCTGAACTGTGGGCCTGGGTATTAGAAATGACGTAGAAGTGTAGAGGAGAGAGCACGTTCCAGGGCCGTGCCCCGCCCCATTGACCCAACCAGCACCACGTACCCAGAACGTGGTCCACCATGAATGTGTTGCTGTTTTTTTTTCTCTACATTATAAGCAAAGTCCAATATAGTTAAGTTCTACTTTACATTAATCTGAAGACATTGTTAAGTTGATTAATTGTATGTTGCTGTTATTTATTTATTTATTTATTTTTTTTTTTTTACAGAAGAGTTTGATAATTACTTACAGCAGGATGCTCATGAATTTCTCAACTTTCTCATAAATCGTATAAATGAAACTATTTTATGTAAGTTCTCATATTTTATATAATTTAAATAGAGATATTTTATAGATTAGAATAAAACTAGTTATCATTAGTTAACTACTAAGTTCGGTTTTGGATAAAAACAACACATAGTTTTAACCAATTAGTTTGATAAAATTTATTTATCTACGATTGATACGAAATATAAACATTATATCTTTGTTTAGATGCGTAGAAAGTGATTATTTGCGTACTTGTATTCATTGCGCATGCGCGTCTCATAGTTCTAAATAATTCCTCTTCTTTACCACACTAGTGCGGTAAAGAAGAGGAATTCTTCAGCTTTACGCACGATTAGCTAGTTTGTTTATATTTAACAAAACTAATTTGCTTTTATTAAAGTAACTGTTTATATCGAGTTTTTAGTGAAAAACAATGAGTGAATCAAGTGACTTTGACGAAAATGTGGAGAATAATACTCCTCCAGAAATAATTAATTCAGCAAAAAATACAACTAATGAATTAATGCCATCTTTATCAAGAGAGAGATACGAACTTACATACAGCAAGTTTATTTTTTTCTGTATTAAAGTAACTGTTTATATCGAGTTTTTAGTGAAAAACAATGAGTGAATCAAGTGACTTTGACGAAAATGTGGAGAATAATAATCCTCCAGAAATAATTAATTCGGCAAAAAATACAACTAATGAATTAATGCCATCTTTATCAAGAGAGAGATACGAACTTACATACAGCAAGCTTATTTGTTTCTGTATTTATTATTTAAATCTAACAATCGTAGATAAAGTACGGTACGCAACTCGTGCGAAAACGGCATTTTGCATTGCTCGTGTGGTTTTACCACTCTCGCTATCGCTCGGGTGCAAACTCCACACTCGCATGCAAAATGCAACTTTACGCACTCGACGCGTAATGTACTATTACATCATCAGGTTTATGAACTATACTAAACTTACAATCTAATCATAGTGGAGTTTAAAATTGGTGTGATCAAAGAACTATATATCAAATATAATTTGTAATAGGTAAGGACTCAAGGTGGGGGACAAAATGGAGTTGAGAAGATCAACATGTGATCAGGTAAAATAGTGTTCATTCAGGTAAGGGTAAAACAGTCAAATAAGGTGTGGTCATTTAATGTTAATCATATCAACTCCATATTGTCTCCCATATTGAATCCTTCCCTCTTACAAATTATTTCCAATATCTAGTTCCTTGATCACACATATATAATACACACTATTTACACACATATTTTAAACTCAACTATGTTTAGATTGTAAGTCTAGTATAGTTCATAACCCTGATGATGAAAATAAATTTTACTAAACTAATTGGTTTAAGCTGTGTTATTTTTATCCAAAACTGTACCTGGTTGCTAATTTGTAGTATTATTCCGAGATATTTATCCACAAACTTGGGGAAGAGGATGATTTTTTGAGAGAAAAAAAAACAACAATAACTGAGGTTACTTATACGCCAAAAAAAATATTAAGTTACCAGGTATAACTGTAGTGAAAGTGTATTTTTTGTTACATTTTTTCCGTAACTAGTGTTTAATATGTATTATAGTATAATACTTGGTTCAAAATAATTAAAAAAATATATATAAATAACGTCTCTTTCCAAAGCTAATGTCAACAGATACCTGTAGGAAAATTGTTACCTAATTAATTGATGTTAACTTTTAATATCATTTTATTTTCATTATTTATACTTCTTTTTATTGTTGAAATAAATATTAAATTAATTCATAAGTCGTGGGACGGGTTTTTTAATTTATATTAACAGCTAGGTTACACTCCCACTAAAAAAAAAAAAAATCTTAGGGTTATTACACTTTAACTTCAAAAATGCCTAGTGTTATAATGTTTTAAGTTGTGTTTGAATCCATGGACCAATTAGTTTTATTAGTGTAACCTCAAATATTCATGTGCTCTTAGGTTAGGTTACAATTTTTTTTTTTTTTTTTTTTTTTTTTTTTTTTTTTTGTTAAGATTGTAGTTATGACTAAGATTTTTATTATTATTCATGCATTATTATTTATATTATACTCATTACTGGTATAATTGTTTATTTGATTTGGTTTAAATGATTTATTTTAGCTGAAAGAGGTCCGACAAATAGAAGAGGTGAAAGCACCGCTCATGATAATTCCCCAACTGAACCCACATGGGTTCATGAAATTTTCCAAGGAATCTTAACCAGTGAAACCAGATGTCTAAATTGCGAAACTGTAAGCTCTTCCCTGAATTATATTTACTGAGTTTGTACTGTATTTATTTTATAGTCTGATTATAAAATCCCACTAGCTAAAAGAAAAAAAATATCTAAAATTATTTTACCAATCTTGATCTAATATGACACCCTCTTTTCTTTAAAGATTTTAATTTTCAATTATGTTCGTGGCTTTTTTTTTTTTAATTGTGAAAGTATTAACTTTTTTGTCAAATTATCTCAAGTTGTCTAAATATCTCTACCATTGCGTAAAATATTCTGTATCAATTTCAATGTTGAAGTATGGCCTTTAACCATTAATTTACCTTAATAAAAAAAATTGTAATAAAATATTTTATATTTTTCCAGCTAAGCAGCAAAGACGAAGATTTTTTTGATTTACAAATTGATATTGACCAAAACACTTCGATCACACATTGCCTGAGATGTTTCAGCAGTATGGAAACTCTTTGTGGAGATAATAAGTTTAAATGTGACCACTGCGCTAGTTATCAAGAAGCACAGGTAATAAATTATTACTTATAATTCTTTTGACTAAATTATTTATTAAGCCCCTCCCTCTACAAATTGCAAAAATTTGCAAATCTGCACAAATGATATAGACTTAACTCTTTGTATGAGAGTTTACTTAATTTGTGACACTCTATTTCAGACTAAGGTAAATAAATAAAAGACAACCAATTGAAAGTTTTGTTAATGCCTTCTACTTGTAATAGTACATTACGCGTCGAGTGTGTAGTAGTGTCGAGTCGTATCCAGGCTTTGGACCGGCAACGGCGAAGTTAAACTTATTTAATTTAATTTTTTTTTTCTTTAATTTAAGCTACTATTTTTTACATAAATCGTATAAAAAAATTGTATAAAAATTAAGTTAAGTTTTTAAAAGACAAATATTATTTCGGGGGAAAAAAAAAAAAAAAAAAAAAAAAAAAAAAAAGGGCTTTATTTATAAAAAGGGAAAACCTCCAAGGATGAACGTAAGAAGGTACAATAGACTTTGACCTTCGCTATTAAATAGTATATTATGTTACTAGGCTGTGAAGTGAGTTTTTTCTTTACCGCGGCAATTACATTTACTGTCGAGCGAAGCTCGACAGTAAATATTGCCAAGGTAAAGAAAAAACACTTCACAGTCGCGTAGCATATGCTATTTTTTCCGAGGTAGCAGACAATGAAAAAACATTAAATATTAATCACTAATCAATATATAATAATAACAAATATTAGTACATACTTAAGACTTAAAAAAAAAAACCTTAAAAAGAGGTTACACTATAAGAAAAGATAAGTAAAACGCATTGACATCTAGCGGATTTTAATCGTACTAGAAGCATTTCTACAAAGACTGCAGCACTACTAAAGGAAGTTTTGACAACTACCCGCCGGAAAATAAAAATCTTTTAGTTCCTAGGACGTAAAAGATTTTTTCTTTACAGCTAGGAGTAATGAAAAAAATTTTTAAGTCCACATAATGAAAAAATGGATTTTAGCTATGTTTTTTAGGCTCTAAAGTTACTATTTCACAGCCTACCACGGAAAAAAATATTACGCGGGGCCGGCGCAAGTAATATGAGTCACCCGCCCTGCTAGAGTTGCAACCCCTTTCATTTTATTCTATCACTGAGAAATATTAACCCCAGCGACCCCTAGTGAGCCTATTATTTACCATTGTACATCATTCTAGTTCTGATAAATGGCGTTAAGAGTTACATGCGACGTCTAGTAAGGCTTCTATTTGAAAACATACATAAGAAAACGTCTATAGACGTATGTAGGCTGTGGAAGGCACTTTTTGATTACGTCCATAGACGTTTACAGTCTACGTTTACAGTAATTAAGGCACTTACTAATTACGTCCATAGATGTCTACACTACCGAAAGGGTTAACAGTTAACTTTTAAATTTTGAATTACGTTTTAAGTATGTGTTCACTCTAAATAATTTTTATATAAAATGTCTGTTGTTTCGTAAATTAGAAAAATGTTAATGGTATATTTTAAGTACTATTTTAAAAAAAGCTTAAACTCCAAATTCTATCTCTATAAGGAACCACAGCTATCAGGCTGATTTGCATGGAAAATAACTTAGTGGAAATCTAGCCTTAAAATGTAAATGTATTTGAAGCAATATATGGTACTACTAATAATAATAATCTTTTAATTTTGTGGAAGATCTTTTAAATAATTTATTCATTGGTTTTAATCTGAATTTTAGATTTACAATTTGTTTATTATTTATTATAAAAGTGTTTAATATTTCTGTCATTTATTATTCTTTGATACTATTATAGCTTGGAGACTAAATTCTGTGGACATACAGTTTTCATAAGTTTATTGAAAATTTTATTTTAACTGACTTTAATTATTTATATTCTGTTAGAGTTATTGAGCTATTTATTTTTTACTCGTCAATATTATTTTGTTAATTTAATTTTTTTGTGAGCATTGATCCTAGTTTGTTCTGATATCTATTTTTTCTTTGTTTTAGAAACGCATGAGACTTAAGAAGCTCCCTATGATACTGGCTTTACATCTTAAAAGATTCAAGTATATGGAACAATATAATAGGCATATCAAAGTATCGCATAGAGTTGTTTTTCCATTGGAACTAAGACTGTTTAACACGGTAATTTTATATAGTTTTTTTTCTTTTATGGTAAATTCTTTGTCTCTTCAAATTAAAACTTTTTTTTATATAAGTTTATTTTTCTTATCTATGGAAAGTCGGAAATTCCAAAACTTTGATTTACTCATGGCTGGTTCTCGCTACCCTTAATTTCTATTTCTTGCACAGTCCATATCCACATAGTAATTAAATATTGGTACAAACAAATTTATTTTTGCAGAAACACAGCTAATTTTATGTTTTATGTAGCTATCTCGTGAGTCCCCTCTTAATAAACAATACTGTAGTTATATATAAGTAGTTACACTGTTCCCTAATTGTCATTGGACACAAAAATTATTGATTACATCATTAAATTGTTAACTTGACATTTTATTGTAATACATCTATATCATTTTGCTTTTTTAAGTTTTTTAATGTTTCTTGGTAGTAGTTTATGAACTTATCCAATTAAAAATAAAACAAAAACATTGAGCTTAATATATTCTATAGCAAAGTAAGGAAATCTGGTTAGTGTAATTTAATATACCAAGATGGCATTGACTTTAGCAAATGTTTAATTGTATAGGTGTTAGTATGAACACTATTCATGTACCAAAATGTATATTTCTATCTAACGCCCAATATTTTATGGTAATCAATCTGCCCAGCAATTTCTTGGAAGTTAATCCTCCTCAATACCTAGGATTTGTTGGGAATGGAATTAATCAATCAATGTTTGTGTTCATTAGGGTCCATAGGCAAAACCAAGGACCCTTATATTTTCCTGCGTGTGTCTGTCCGTCCGTCCTGTCACGTGCTCTCACGGCTACACCTTTCGTCCGATCACTTTGAAATTTGGCATGTATGTGTCTTGTACCTGCCCACATATTTTAAAAATATAGCGACTTAAAAAAAATATTTTTCAAAAAAATTAGGGTAAAAAATACTTAAGGGTTAAATTTTTTTAATTTTTTTCCGACACCGTGAGGGGTATCATATGAAAGGGTACATCGAGCTGATTACAAAAATATATAATTCTTTGGCTATAACTTTGATAGGGCGAGTGTAGGTGAGTTTGAAGCGGGTTTGAAACGTGTCCCCCCTCCCTCTATCTCGCTTATGTGAAGTGCAAAAAATCTGAAAAAATTCCTGAACATTCTTCGACCAAAAGTAAAGATACCACTTTTTGGAAATTTCGAAAAAAATATTATTTTATTTTTTATTGACAAAATACGTTTTTTTTATAATTATGGCCTTTTCGATGTATTTATATGGTTGTAGTCCGGTTCAGTGGCAAAAAAATACTTTATCACAGTGTGTTTTGAGAATATCAGACCCTTAGAATGGTTCAAAGTAAGCTTTTTTAGCATTTAAAAAACACTGTTTATACACTTTACAGTTAAACACTATATAGTGTGGCCTACGGACCCTCGCTGTGTGCTGACTAGCACACACTTGACCTGTTTATTTTATTATTAGATTGTAAATATTACTTTTTTTTCTAGTCTGATGATGCTGTCAATCCAGATAGGCTGTACAATCTAGTTGCGGTGGTTGTTCACTGTGGAAGTGGACCCAACCGGGGACACTATATCAGTATTGTTAAGAGTCACGACTTTTGGCTGCTGTTTGATGATGATATGGTTGATGTAAGTATATCCATCATTAATTCTATTGCAATATCTCTCTCTACTAAGTGTTTTTGAGATTATATTTTAAGTGGCATCCATATATTTTTTATTTTTTTTAAAATGAAGAAAGTAAATAAAAATTTAAATATACCATATAAAACTTCCTACATAATGTTGAATATTTCGGTAAATAGTTAAAGTTAACTATCAGAATATTAAAAAAAAAAAAAAAATGTGTAAGACTCCCACGCATTAGAAGTTCTCGAGTATGATTTTTCTGAACATTATGCCAAACTTCGTCAAAATTGGCCCTGTAGATGCTCCAGTCGTCTGAGACAGACAGCAGACAGACATTTTTTTAAAAACCGCTTTTTTGGACTCCATGACCTCAAAACGTGTAAATCCATCAAAATCTCAAAATAGAATTTTTCGCGTCATGACAATACTTTCTCTTTAATCATAATCGCCATCATTTTAAAAAGGAAAAAAATAAACAAAAACAGATCTTCACACAAAGAGTTTGTAATAAAAAATAACAGGTTTTGGCTTCTTAATGGCCATCTTCAGATTCTAAATTAGTTGTTCCCTGTAATATGGTATCGAACATGGTATTGAAGTGAATGACTGAGATTTACTTTGATACCATGTTACTGAGTAAATTCCCACATTGGAGACGCAAACAGTTCATAAATAATATTTTTGATTGAAAATTTCTCCAACTCATTAAGTATGGGTTAAAGACCAATATCTAGACCTTCTGGAAATGTCCCATTTTTCCCAAAAAGGGACATTTTTGGAACCCGGTTGGACGCCTTCAAATGCTTAAAATAACGGGACTGTCCCAGTCAAAACGGGACACTAGTCTCCCTTTGGCAGTAGTCAAACACGGAAGATTCAAGTAATTAATAGTTTCATGAATTTATATGGTTGTAGTCCGGTTCAGTGGCAAAAAAATACTTTATCAGAAGTTTGTTCATGTGTTTTGAGAATATCAGACCCATAGGATAGTTCAAAGTAAGCTTTTTAGCATTTTATAAAACACCATCAATAGGGTACTACTTAAACTATACAGGGTTGCCTATGGACCCTTGCTGTGTGCTGACTTGCACACACTTGGCCTGTTTATTTTTTATCGAATGACTCATATGACTGGAGATAAAAAAAAAATCAGCCTAAAGAAACCCAAGGTGTGAGGGTGATGAAAAAAAGTGTATGTGTTTATTTTTTAACCAAAAACATGACATATAATAAAAAAAAAACCTAATGACCCAAAAACATGATTTATAGTGTTTAGTTATAAAAATATTGTATAAATTAAGCTTTTCTTTTCTTTTTCTTTTTTTTAAGAAAATTGATCAATCGGCTATTGAAGACTTTTATGGGCTGACGTCTGATATTCAAAAAACATCAGAAACTGGATACATTCTGTTTTATCAATCCAGAGATGCTGCAGAAGCTGCCAAGTCTGCAAGTGTAAGTGATGCCAAAGTGAATGGAAAGTGAGATGCAAAATGTTGTTATTTATGTTTTTTTTTGTTATTATTATTATTACTATTAGTTAATGTTTTAGATGTTTTTTCTTATTATATAATAAGTGAATTTTATTTATTTTAAATTAAGTATGTCATTTATTTTTATCTTGAAAAAAGTATTTATTTTAAATAATTTATTTTATTTTTTTTTTAAGTTGCAATGTATTTTCACCACTCAAATATTAAATATATTATATGTTTATAAAAATTAATCAAAGGTTAAGTATTCATATTCAAGTATTTATGTTTACAAGTGTATCGACAGTGAGGTATATTTAACACTAAAATAACTTATTTCCTTAATATTACTTAATGTGAATAATTTTTTTCCAAAACTTATTTTTTATTCATTTGCGGTGGCTAAGGGAAGAATAAATGTTGTTGTTTTTTAACTCGTAAATATGTAATTATTCAAATAAAGATTTTGTATAAATCCCTCTCTAATTTTTATTTAATAAAAAGAATGTTATTTACAGGCACTAAAAGCCTTTGTGACCAATATTAGTTAATTTTTTTTTCTTACTTTTTCAATATATACTAAAAATATGTAATTTAAGTATAATTTCTTCAGTTATTGACACTATCAGTTACATTTATTATTACACCTTACTGCAGGTTTTGTATATAATGTAGAGATTAAGAAATACAAAATCTTTACATTTAGTTTATTTGAATCATTAATTTATCAGTTATTTGAATAATTATTATGTTTATAGCAAGACCTAATTGATCATAGAACTATTTTTGTGCATATGAGCCTCTCATAAATATTCTTCTGCAATCTCATCTTGTTGCCATATATTTCTGTACATTATTAGCAAGTTATACATTCGAGAATTCAATTTTTATTTCTATTGCATGCTTTAGTAATAACGAATGAATTGCGGTAGTTATTTCCAATTAAAATGTTCTATTTTAATGCTGAAGGAATTATATTAAGGAAACATGCTAGTAAGTGATTCTTACTTCCTTAACTGAATACCATAAAAACTCATGCAAAAACTACCCCATGCTTTCATCAGCAATAATAAAAGTTCACACTTAAGATAATTATGTATTTTAAGTTTGAAATAACATTTATTCTTTCCAGGTGTGATGTATGTAGTTTCATTACTTTTGTTTGGTTCACCTTTTAAATTTTCTTTATTCATTTTGTAAAATTTTCAGCGCAATACCAATGATTATTGTTTATTTGTTTTAAGACATTTTATTTTTTTGCAGTAGCTTCTTCAAGTTTGCCTTATTTATTTACTGTTTTTTTTTTTTTTTTTTTTTTTAAATTCAATTTATACAAAACATATTGAACTTCAGTTTGTTGTTGTTCAGGTTGTTACAAAATTTATTTAATTTTAAATGTTTCATTAATCAATTTTAATTTTTTTTGTAGGGTAAAGCATTTTTTTTTTGTGTACTAAAAATTGGTTGAAATTTGCTTAGGGAAATAATTCTATTTACAGTCAACCAAGAAAATAAATGTTTTTTGTTTATCATTTCCTGCATTTAAACCAAATATTTTATTGCTATTATAATATATATATATAATATATATATATATATATATATATATATATATATATATATATATATATATATATATATATATATATATATATATTTATATATTATTGAAGCTATTTAATTTTATTATTATTATTTAAGGGCTGTTTCGTATTAATTTATTTGTATAATTTAAATAATTAAACCAAAGTTTATTGTAAAGTCTACTATGTTTCAAATAGCTCTATTTTTTTAATTTTTTTTTTAATCCTTTAGGGTTTTTTTTTTTTCAAATTCCCTCACAGCTATAATTAGAATTTATTTTTTCATATTGTTATAACCATTTTAATTGTTCTTTATCATCATTTCTCCCTGAATATCTCTGAAAATTGATATACATGTATAACAAACACTCCTTATATATATGTGTATATAAAACAAAATAAAATGTGTAACAAAAAATTTCATAAAAACCCAGGCTTAGGTCTCAAATGAAAAAAAAAAAACGACTCACAACATTCTCAAAGTATTCAACGTTAAAAAAATTAATAAAAACCTTCTTGATGGGACCTATAACAAATGAAAATTCAGAACATCAAGATGCAATGAAGCTCAAACGAATACAAATTAAAGAAAAAAAAAAAAAAAAAAAAAAATCTTAGTTGAGGACTTAAAAATTTAAAGTTATAAAGAGAAAAAGTTGATAAGAGCTTTTAAATGAACACCAAACAGAACAATTAAAAAATTTATTATAATTGGCTTCCTTTCACTATGATATCAAAGTGGCATCCTAGAGTATAATTTATCCAAACTAACGTCTTTTTGCCTTCCGTGAGTATATTTATTTACATTTCGACGACAATCAGATGTCCTTGTGATATTTCCAAGTCTTTTGTTTCCTACAATAGGCATAGGCTAGGTTGACACAAAGAGACCTTCCAAAGACACTACGACTACTCTGATCTGAATATTAACCCTCCTATTCTGTTTACTTTCTCATTCTACGAGTTACATACAATATAAGAAAGTATTGAGGTCACATATGGGTGGTTCTCAGACTACAGGCAATTTTCATGTCCACACTCTTCAAATTGCACATAGTGCTATAATTTTTTTTTTTTTTTTTTTTAGATAAATTATTTCTACCATAAATATGCAAGTTAAACTTAAATGTAAATATGGTTTAACAACGTTTTTAATAATATTCGGCTATAAAAAAATGTTAAGAAGTGGTAAAACTGTAATTACCATGGATGTCCAGAAATTGGATTTTAACATTTTTTTGTTAATATATTTTCCTTAAATAAGTGTATGGATAAAAGTTATAAATACATGCATTCAATACTAGTGAATAGTTAATAAAACGCAATATTTAATTTAAAAAATTATTGTATTAATTTTCAGAGCATTTTGACTTGTGGCCTTTTGTTATTTGTCATTACCATGCTCGAAATAAAAGCAAATCGTTGAGAAATTTAGTGTAAGGAATATTTTTTTTTCTCCCTCATCGAAAGTCTTTTGGCATGCCTGCTGATAATAAAAGGCGAGTTTCATGTTATTCAAGGTGAGTCTGCTTCTACCATCAAAAGAAATCACGTGTTCTGGTATGTACATTTTTAATTGAAATTACCATGGTTGTTTATAACACAGGTTATAATTGTTTGTGAACGATTTTGTTCCTGTCATTTATTAGCATAATACTGCCTGTTTACATTATATCAACAATATATTTTATAAAGACATTTTTAAAGTAAATAATTTGCTTACAATTTTGAAATGTAATTACCATGTCTTTAAATAGTTGTAATTACCGTGGGTCTTATTCATTTTTAAAAACCACGGTAGTTACAGTTTTACCACTTCTTAACATACTTTTATAGCCGAATATTATTAAAAACGTTGTTAAAGCATATTTAAATTTAATTTAACTTGCATATTTATGGTAGAAATAATTTATCTAAAAAATAAAATAAAATTATTACACTATGTGCAATTTGAAGAGTGTGGACATGAAAATTGCCTGTAGTCTGAGAACCACCCGCATAGCTTTGATTTCAAGATGTAGATGGATTTAACGTTTTTAAGGTCCCCTGAGTTTAAAAAATCTTACTGTTGTGTGGTGTCTCTTGTCTGCCGTTTTATTTTCTGAGCAGAACAGTGGAGCATAAAATATTGGCCCGATTCTGATGCAATTTGGCATACATGTTTAAGAAAAATCATCCCCGAGATAAAAATCGAGATATTATTTATTGCTCCAAATTTGGGATCACTATTCTCAAAACGCTGAAAATAGTGTATCTCAATACGGTTCCGATGATTTTGATTAAAGAAATATATATAATTATAAACTATTTAAATGCGAATCTAAGTCGTTTTCGGATGCCACATTAAATGCAAACTGTCAAATGTATGGACGTCACTTTGATAGCAAAATATGTGTATGTATATAAGTTAACTTATTTGTTTTCATCAATTATCACATTTAACTTAACATTCCAGGATTTTTGGTTCTCACTTGATTGATAAGAATGTTCGTCAATTGCAAATATTGACTGATCATTTTACCTTCCATCTTTTTACACTTCCATTTGCAGAAACTTTTTTTTGTTTTTTAGTAATTTTTTATGTGGTCTGGAATAAGAAAATCAATTTAGTATTGTATTTGTTATTATTATTATTATAATTTTTTTTTTTTTTTAGAAAAATGTGAATATAATTTGGTTTCTGAATGGTGTTGTATATACTGTGTGTAAATAAGCAGTCTTACATACTATATTTATCTATTTTTTAAATTTATTTAATTTTTTTTTTGTATATATGTATAAATCCCCTCTTGATGTGTATTGTTTGCATGTAAATATTTATTTCTTTACTTCTGTTTATTGGAAAAAAGAAAAAATATTGTAATGAAGAGACAGTTGAACCTGGTCAAGTGGGTTCTATGAGTGAAGTCGAAGGGAAATAGAATACATTTTTAATTATCATACAAAATTAAACAAAACATTTCTATGGAGAATGAATACTAAATAGAAGTAAATAATAATAATAATTAGGAGAAATAAATAGTCGGAAATGGAGGCGCTACATCTACTCTTCCCTCTTTGGAAACGGGGTGTCCAAAGTTCTTTAACATCGGGGTCACCATTTGAGCAGAGTTAAAGGGAAAAGAATAATCTTATTAATTGTCATACAAAAGTAAACAAAACATTTCTATGGATATGGAATTATAAATAAAGGTAAATAATAATATGGATTATAAATTGTCGGAGATGTCGGTGCCACACTTAACCTTCGGGCGGGCGCGTGATATTGGTTAGCAGCAGCGGGCGCGCGGCGGCATTTACACCGCTTTTGTTTCCTTCCATATTTAATGCTTGTAGGTCCTTGTTATTGTGGAAATTAGTTTCCTCAATAGGTAATTATAATAAAACATTCATTTCGAATTAATAAAAAATTATTGAACGCTTCTTTTTAAAAAACAAATTACACTTACGCATGTAGGAAACATTTTTTCAGGATTGTCATAAAAAAATACAAACGCAACTTCTAACACTTTCTCTCCTATCCTGGTATTGTAATAAATATGTATATGTAATTAGAAAATGTAACTCTTTTAAAATGATCAAATTCTTTTGCATAAGAATACAGTAAACAACAAAAATATCTCTAATATTTACACCGTACTAACGTGTGTACTATAGAGCTTGTCGATGTTCAAACTAAAGTGAGGGCGGCCCGATCATGTTCTGTGTATACCGATGGCTTTATTAAACCTAGGAAATAGTTATTGGAGAATACCTAGAAGAGCTGATAAGCTGGAATACTGTAAAATCAAAGGGGGCGTGTTTTTTCGAAAAGGCGGTGTAAATGCCGCCCGCGTGCCCGCCCGAAGGTTAAGGTGTAATGCCTCCCTGCCAATGATATTTTGTTTGTCAAGTTGGAATAGAATTCCAAATGCTGACCTCTCATTGGCTGCCTACTCAAATTGTTTGATTTTCCGGTGCTGTTAAATATCAATGCTCATAAAACACAAACTGTAGAATATAGAGTTTGTCTCAATTATTTGAATTGTATTTTGCTTCTTTGTTTCTATGTCTGTTAACGAAAAAGCTACTATATTCTACTTAATAAAAGTGTCCTTTCTTTAAGAAGGAGGAGGGTAATGTATAATATTACAAAGACGTGTAGGAGAAATAAAAAGCTTTAATATTTTTTCATAAATAATAGAAAAAAAAAAAAAAACCACAAGCCCTTTTTAATAAACTGATGTGACAATTATTTGTAATTAAGTGATTATTATTTGTATTTGTTTATTCATTCCATAAGACTAAGTATTCGTGTAGTTGTACGTACTATTTTTTGAAAAAAAGTAATATGGTTTTAATTTCTTCCCTTTTGTACTTTAAATTTTGAGCTTTGAAATCCTACTTTTTCAGGTTTGACTGTAATATTAATAAGCCTATGTATATCCTTACATTATGATCTATTTAAATATTGGTAATTTAGTATACCTATAAAAGTAAAATTTGATAATGTAAAATAGTTTATAATTTAATTGTTGTAATTTTAGAGGGCTTTATTTGTTAATAAAAGAAAGGGATATAAATCTATTTAATGCCTCTTTTGGCTCAGTTATGAGTACCGAGTGAAAGCTATTTGATCTTGCATCCAAGTAGCTGATCTTGGTTAGCTGTTCACTTAACAATTTTATTAAAGTAATAAGAAGGGGCTGTGACAATTTTTATATTCAGTAATATAAATATCTATTACTACATTATTGTAACACATTCTACTAATTCCTTTGCCAGGCGTTTGTGCTAGTCTTTATTTCTAGTCAAAAAATAATAATTTTGTAATTATATACCAGGGGGATGTGTCTTGTTGACCAACTTCACTAAAACAAACGTTTCAAAATTATAAAATATTTTCCTCAGTTAGTGTACCTTGTCTGGTATAAATAAACTTTATTTCTGTATTTATTGTTTATATAAAGAGAGTATTGTTAGTAGTTATTTTAACTCACCATACCTCTCTAAGTTAGCCTTATTTTCTATTCAAATCATTTTATTATTTATTTTAATTTAAATGGTTCTCACTTCAACTGAAAAAAAAAAAAAAAATGCTGATTATTTCATGCTTTCTGCTGGGGCTTTCTCTCTTTTTTAACTTAACATAAGAAACAAGTAACATTAATCAATATTAGTTTACATTATGTTTAACTCCGCACATTTTTTATAGATTTTTCAATTTCAATAAAAAATTTTTCTATAAAAAATCTATAAAATTTTTTTATAGATTCTGCGAGTGCTATGGTTGAATAAACATGCGTAGACAGTTTGTACTTATTTGTATTGTATATTTGAACGCAAATGTTTATTGCGGAAGAAGATAATATAAGAATTATAGACAACAAAATCAGAGTTGACGTATTCTAAATCTAGTGGTAATATAACCTTGATGTAGAATACTATAAACTTATTTAAAGATAACCTTCTCCCCAAACAAGGTTACAACAGCGAGGCTCATTAATTAATTATTAAGTGCATCAAGCTTCCTCTTTATTTATTTCTTGGGTAAAAATAGTATCTTAACAGTTTGATTTACTAATTAAACCACACACACACATATATGAGGAGCCTAGTATCAAAGACGGACATTCGACATTTTTTCCGAATAGTTATCGATTGTTTCTTATAGATTTTTGGCTGCTGCATCAGATTCTGCTATCCATTTGCATCAAAAACGACCAGAAAATGTGTAAAAATGCAATAATATTTGTAGTTTTGTTTCAAATACGGACAAGTCAACACACGTTTTGCTTCAAAAGTGGACATAACCGAAACAGCCAATCAGGAGGCTGTATTTTACTAACTCGTTCCTATGATGTACTGCGGGCTTTAGCATCTGAATACCTACTCCAACCATATTGTCATACATGTTTAGAAAAATGATACCCTGAGGGGAAATCGAGAAATCAATTTTAGCTCTAAATTTGGAGGCACTACCCCCTAAGAACTCTGAAAAACGTGAAAAAAAAAAAATTCTCCAATATTATTATTCTAACCATTATTTTCAACGTCATTTTGTTTCAAAAGCGGACAACTCCACTTTTTAACTCCATTTAGCAGCTAAAATATCAAGGAAATTCACGTTTTCAGTCCTTCTAACTAGTTTTGAGTCTATTAAGAATCTACAGGAAAAAAAATCATTGCTCTAGCACCTGTAGAATTTGAGCTACAGTTTTTCGGCTCTCCTGTAAAATTTTGAAATGTGCTCTTGTCCGTCTTTGATACTAAGCTCCTCATATATTCTTTTCTTTCTTATTAAATGTAGTTATAATGAATTTTATTGATTTTTTTTTTTTTTATACTGACAGAAAAAATATAGGAATTTCTTAATATTCTTAGTCTTAGCAATTTAGCGCCTGGCACTTAAAAGGGATTTATTTTATTATTATCGTTGTTTTGTTTTATTTTATGTATTTTATTTTATTTTATTTATTTTTTTTTTTTTGGAGATTTTGGAGATCCCCAATATAAATGTAAATGTTGAACTGAAAACACATTGAATTATAAAACTTAAGGCCGTTGTTAGATCTTTTATTCTTTCAGCGTTATCTCTAATATAAAACGAGCTAATAATACAAGCATGTCCTTATGTTTCGTTAATTACTTTTAATAAAAACCCTATGAAACGAGTATCTATGGGTCTCACATAGCATTCAGATAATTCGCACCTATAACATTTTATCTTTTACTGATAAACTGGCAAAATGAAATTAAAAGTGACACTGAAAATTGTAATATAATGTTTTATGTATCTTAGGAAAGAAGTATGTATGCAAGTTCGTAAGTCAACCTTCAGTCCTACAAATTTACATACATTTTTTTTTTTTTTTTTATCTTATTCTCCCTGAAAACCTAAGCAGTCCACATTTTTATTTATAAGTTTATTGTTGGTGCGTTTAGGTAAATACATTTTTTTTTTTCTTGGTTCTTTTGTCTTAATTAATCAAGTTCAATGTGCTCTTTCTTGCATTTAGTATTATTTATTTAATTTTTCAAACTTTGGTACTAATAACAATAATAATAAATGAAAGTTGTGTCGATCACTTTTTAATGTGATGTTTAGGTAAAAACTTGTTTTTTTTTGTTTTTTTAATTTATTTTTTTCATTCAATGATTTGTGGGGACGAATCAGTTAATAAAACTTATAATTTAGTTACTGAGAATAATTAGTTGACACTTTTATTTGTTACAATAATGCTTTGGATGTTCTTTTCTTCATCTACTTTTAATTTTATTTATTAAATTCTTATTTTGTCAATGTATTAGTTTCCTTCTTGTATACATAGCAGAAACAGTATTTATGATTTTTTTTAAATTGTCAAATCATTGTGTATAAAATAAGTCAGTGTTTGAAAAAAAAAAAAAAAAAAAAAAATTGTAGGTGTATGCAGTTGACTCTTGTTATTTAAGTTGGAAGTTTCCTTCTTAATAATTATTCCAACACTCTATAATTTGAAATTCTTTTGTATTACTTTGTGTTTGGAATTATTGAGAGTCTACTTCGTATATTGAGTATGCTAATCAAATAAATATATTTGATTAGAATCAAGATTTTGTTGCAAGATGAAAAGATTTTATAATAAATGTGAAATGTAAAAAGGTTTGCTTAAAAAATAAATTAAGGAAATCTTAAAAATAAAATGTGTTGCTTTTATTGAATTTACCTGAATTCCCACCTCATGCTGATGTAAACAAACCTTCTTACAATAGACTTGGTGTACAATAGTACTTGGTAGGCAGGCTTCTGAGGGTTGACACGTAATAAATGACTTGGTTCCAAGCTTTTTCGATAAAAGCCGCAACACGATAGGGTTGAAGTCCGACGAAGTTCCATTACTGGAAGCATCTTCAGGGGTGTGATGCATTATAATAATGTATTGATGTTTACTTGAAGCAAGAACACAATATACTGAGAACTGGAGAGAAGCTCGGCCTATTATAACGGGTTTTCTGGAATGTAGATTGTACCTGGATTTCCCAGGGGTTCCTTGAGTCAGGTTAATCTGCTCTTGCGTGTTCTTGTAGGAGGGTAGAGATCTGTCATCCGGTTTGTCCGATGTAGTTCATGCCGCAACTACTTCTACTGGTAGACACCTCAAGTTTTGAGATGAAGGTAGTCCTTTGGCGATTTCAGGAGGCCTCTGGTGGTCATGTGGGCGATGAATCTGGTTCACAATATATCTTCTTTCTATCTGTATGTGTGGGCTTCCTGTAGACGGCATATCCTAGAGTTCCGTTGGTCTAATTCATCACCAGCCCATCCAAAAAAGGTAGACAGTCCTTCTCTTCAATTTCCATGGTAAATGGAATTTTTCCATGGATCGAATTCCTATAACAGAGGAAGTCATCTAATGTCTGTATTCTGTGTTTACTCGAAAGAAAAACATCATCAACATATCTCCACCAACAAGACAGTTTCAGAGCAGCTGAAGCGAGGGCTCTGTCTTTGAAAAGAACAGGTTAGCAGCTACAGGTGACAGAGGGCCCCATGGGTGCTCCTATCGGCTTGTAGTATTCTCTGTTGAATAAGAAGTATGTAGATTTGAGGCAATATTCTATTATAATCCTCTTAATGGAGTGAATCCATTGAGAAGATGGATAATCTTTTTCTCAAACCTGGAAACCTCTGGTTAGTATTTCCTCATAATTAGTCAGTAAATTTGACCTTACAACCAGTTTGCAGTCCTGCAATGCCAAGCAGATAGCAAGAGGCGGTGATTCCCGACTTCAAACATCACCTGCTTGTCAAAGGAACACCGACAAAGGCAGCACCTGCTCGATTGCATTATCACGACAAAAGATTAACCCAACTCAAGGAACCTCTGGGAAATCCAGGTACAATCTACATTCCATATAACCAGTAATAATAGGCCGTGCTTCTCTCCAGTCCTCAGTATATCGTGTTCTTGCTTCAAGTAAACATCAAGACATTATTATAATTCACCATACCCCTGAAGATGCTTCTAGTAGTGCAAGCGAAACGTCGGACTTCACCCCATCGTGTTGTGGGGGCAGCAAGGATCTGGCTAACTGAGAAAACATTATGGACTAAGCAACCCGTATATCTTGTGTAAACCTGGGGTTTTAAATGGCACTCTGTCAGGCTCGGTAAAACCTTCATTTTGTACGGTTTGATTATCCCGCAATGCATGAGTGTTTTGCTGGTTACCAGTAAACTTAATATCTTACTGTGGGCTCCAGGTGCTTCACCCGACCCTTGCTAACCCCTGAAAGAAGCTTCATTGATCGAGAAGTGACACTCTGAGCAGCCCTTTGTGGAGGTAGGGCATTACATTAAGATTATGAATTAACTTATATTTAATCAATGAATTAAAATGTGAGAATTTATTAATAAATATTACTTTTTTAATTTCATATTTTAAATACAGCAACTCCACACTAAAGCAAAAACAACTACAATATTTGGTATTAGACATGCTTCCCATATCTCCTTTTTCACTTTATAAAATTACTAGCTGAATTTAACTGTACGTTGCTGTAGAATGTTTCATCTCCAGTCTTTATTTGCAATAACAAACCAAACATTGTTTATCAACACTGAAATATCTCAGACATATTAAATAGTACATTACGCGTCGAGTGCGGAAAGTAGCATTTTGCATGCGAGTGTGGAGTTTGCACCTGAGCGACAACGAGGGTAGTAAAACCACACGAGCATTGCAAAATGCCGTTTTCGCACGAGTTGCGTACTGTACTTTATCTACGATTGTTAGATTTAAATAATAAATACAGAAACAAATAAGCTTGCTGTATGTAAGTTCATATCTTTCTCTTGATAAAGATGGCATTAATTCATTAGTTGTATTTTTTGCCGAATTAATTATTTCTGGAGGATTATTATTCTCCACATTTTCGTCAAAGTCACTTGATTCACTCATTGTTTTTCACTAAAAACTCGATATAAACAGTTACTTTAATAAAAGAACACCAAATTAGTTTTGTTAAATGTAAACAAACTCGCTAATCGTGCGCGCAGCTGAAGAATTCCTCTTCTTTACCGCACTAGGGTGGTAAAGAAGAGGAATTCTTCAGAACTATGAGACGCGCATTGCGCAATGAATACAAGTACGTAAATAATCACTTTCTACGCATCTAAACAAAGATATAATGTTTATATTTCGTATCAATCGTAGATAATTGTTATTTACGCACCAAGGGAGTAAATTAAGGAATTCTAGAAGATTCGCCTGGACATTTAATTTAATCTCAATCTTTCTTTACCTTATTTGTTTTTTAAATTTACCAGTTTTTCCTTTTGTAGTAATTTTAGTCAGCTATTTAAAAATAAACTTTAGTTTGCCACGTGTGGTCATTATGGGGAGGTGTACACCAAAACTCTGGACACTTGTGTTTTATGAAACCTGTCAACGGAAAACCTAAGTGAAACGACCTGCTCTTTATCTTTCATCACCTAGAGACAAGACAGGAAAAACAATTGAAGGACAGCTTTCTACTACACAAGCTGAATTTATGTGTTTTAAACAGTGTTGAAGTGAATGTAGCCAAAGCGATCAAAACATACGTCAGAAATGTGGCATCCGGTTACAAACACTTGCATGTAGCTACCCCATAACCTCATTCTTACATCACATTTTAGCAATAAGAAAAAAGTTTAAATGGGTAATAGTTATAGGATATAACGCCGGTGGTTTTGATCACCAATTTATTTTAAAATGTAATTTTAACTCAAACTGATTTAACCCCCAGAGTTAATTAAATGAGGTATACAATTAATTCTCATGACATTAGAAAAAGTAAACTTTTTAGATTGTTTAAATTATTTTCCCATGGCTCTGTCTAAGCTGCCCAAAGTTTTTGATTTACAAGAATTTAAAAAAGGTTACTTTCCACACCTGTTTAAACCATCCAAAACGAAAACTATAAAGGACCCTTAACACCTATCGCATTCTATTCTCCAGACACTATGAAGTCTTAAGGCAGAGAAAAGTTTGTAAAATGGTATGAAGAAAACAAAGATAACCACTTCGATATGAAAAAATAAATTGCAGCTTATTGATTATGTAAAAATGATTGATGTAGAAATATTGACCCAATGTGTTTAAAATGTAGAAAAATGTTAATACAAGAGGGGGGTGTTTGTCCGTTTACTGAGTCCACTACTTTGCCGTCTAATTATTATTATTTCCAACTTTAGTTGAAAAGTCTGATTGTGGTAGGTTCTTTAATCCGGACCTTCAGTCTAAGATATCTTTTTCTGACTTGAAACTTTTATTCAAGTTAAGAGATGAATTAAAGCATCTAAGTCTGTGCCCTGGCTGGATAGGTGAGTGTTCCATGTGCAGTCGAGGAAAATCTCTTAAATTTTCTTGCTAAGTGTCCGGCCTTCACTGCGTCTCAAATACTTTGGCACTTCAACAGTCCAAGGTTTTAACATAACTGATTTATTAATTGACAATGTTTAATGGTAAGCACTTGAACATAAGGGATTATATAAGGAATACTGGGATTAGAATGAAGGGAGCAGAATACCAGCTAAAGCTGAAGAAGAAACACAAGGTAGAATCCCACTACGATCCACTACTTCCAGATGGGAATGAGGAGAAATCAAATTTGTCATGGAGAAATCTAGTAGCATATGTGGACCAAGAAGGGTATGTCAAGAGCGGGACTGTACTTAGAAAAGCCTCGCAGCCAAGAGAGCTTCCTACTAGGTACACGCATCACATTTTTTCAGGCCTCCAAGGTAGCAATTTACTCGGATAGTCAAGCGGCACTTCAAGCACTCTACCCTCCCAGCACAGATTCACCATTGGTTATGGAGTGTCGAGGCACTAGAGCTGCTTGTAAAGGGAAATGAGGTTACACTAATTTGGGTCCTAGGACACACTGGGATCCCAGACAATGAGAAAGCAGTTGAATTAGTAAAGAATGAGCTTCCGTTCTGTGGACCAGAGCCTGAAATTGACTAGTCAACAGGACAGGATAAGTCAACCATCAAAAAGTGAATCTGGGAGAAAGCAGAGAGGGTATGGATAAGAATGGAGGGATGCAGGTAGTCCTAGATGATGCTGCCAAAACTAAAAAAAAAAAGGAAAACCAACTGAGTAGATCGAACCAGAGAAACATGGTTGGGGTCTTAACTGGACACTGTCACACATCTAATAAAGTCTAACAAAAATCTAAGTCAACCACTCCTGTCTAGTGTGCAGCCAAGTAGAGGAGACAGGTTACTTCTTTGTGGGAAGGACATGGGAGAATACGCTCTAACACAATTAGGAGTGGGTGAGATCAAGGAAGAGGAACTTGTTGGAATTAAGTGGCAAGGTATCTTATCCATCATAACCCAAACTAGGAGACTTGAGGGTAAGGCTGAGGTGGTTTGATAGGCATGAAATTTAAAGCTTGAGGGGTTGGCAAAAGGGACCCAAATGAGGTCTAGTTGCTAGGCTTGGCCTTTCCGACCCCTAACTACTATTTGTAGCCTGCAGACTGTTACTTTTACTCATGTGTGCAATAAATAAAAAACACAGACGTCTCATTAAAGATAAATTTATTAAACAATACCATAATCGTAACTAGAGTTTGAATAACCCACAGTTTATTTTACATGGTCAGCATCTAGGATAGCGAGGTTTGAAACGATCCTGCTTTCCACAGTACTCATTATATATTAATTTAAACAAAAATAAATGAAAAATAATAATCAAGGAGCAAACAAGAGCCCAAAACAATGTAGGCAAACCTCCTAAGCTGTGTCCATGTTTGTGAATGGCTATCACATGTCTTTCATGAGCAGGAGCTAAAAAAAAAAAAAATAATAATAAAAATAAAATAAGGAATTAAATAATTATAAGTTGGTAGCATTTAAAAATGGAGACAGAATTCCCTGAAAATTTTGAGATTTATTAAAAATATGTGAATTTGTCTTCTCTATACCCGGGCATAATGCCAATGTTGAAAAAATATTCTCTTTTATGGAAATTCAATGGACAGATGAAAAGAACTGCCTTTTAACAAAAATACAATGCTTGGAAAATTATAACTTTAATTGTTCTGAAATGCAGGATTTTATATTAAAAAATAACATTTTATTAAAAAAGCAAAATCCAAATTAAAGTATACCAGTAACAGGTAATTTGATAGTGATAAGTGAATAAAATTTAAAATTAATTATTGTTAAGTGTTAACTACAGACGGTTACTAAAATCTAGTCTAAAAAGAGTTCAGAATCATACATTTTTTGGTTTATATATATTTTTGGTTAGTTTTTTAAATTTATTTTTATAGGTTAATCTGCACTATTTAGCCCACCTATTTCTAAACTTACGGTTCTTTTAAACTATTCCTTTTTACATTATAAAAACTTTGTAGTATCTTGGTTGTAGTATCTCGATAAATTCAATAGTATTCTTTTTTAAAAATACATAAAGCATAACTTTCTAGGAAAATTATTGGAAGGTTATGGTCAGTTTAGGTTAAGGTTGTTCTTTTCAACCTAACCTAAACACAACCTTCAAATATTTTCCCTAGAAAGTGATGCTTTATGAATTTTTTTTTAAAAAAGAAACAGTAGACCACACAGTGACAGGTGACAAGATATAATAAATATTAAATATGAAGTTTTGAATGCTGGAACTGGAGGTTCCAAAACCTATTATTTTATTAATAGGTGACTAAGTCACTTGTCACGGAAAGAAAGCCCTGATACCTTCCTTACGTTACGTTCCTTGAGGGCATCGTGACCAGACCAGTGACAGTTACAGTGACAAGATTTAATAGTTTTTTTAAACACCTGAACCTGTACTCTATACCTTGAAATTTCGGGCTCTCATCGGTCCACCATTTTTTAATATTTTCTCGTGCTGATTCAACTCTTCTCTCTACTCAACTTGTCTGTTACTTATAGTACTTATACCCATCTCTATTACATTATTTTATCATTTAAACCTCAACATAATTCACTCCACATTTAATTGGTTAATATTACATGCATATGACAAAAGTATGTATTAAATTAAGTGAGTATTGATTCCCCCCTCCCCCTAATTTCCTAGTCGAATATAATTTAAATTTTTGGGCATTATAAGAAATAATACAAATTATAATAAGGAATTTAACTTTATATCTTCAAAGAATTTTACAAGACTATGTAAAAACTATGGCAAAATAAATTACGTAAAATAAGAGTACAGTACATATTATGATTACGTGATATTTTTTTTTTTTTAAATAGATCAAATATTTCATTGGTCTTACTTTTCATAAGTATTATTATTATTATTTATTAATTAACATTAAGAATTATTGGAATTTTTAATATTCTTGCTTTGTTTATTATTATTTTAATATTTTGTATAGTTGTAAAGTTGTAATGAAAAATAAAAATTTGTCCCCAGGTACTTAAACTCTACCCCAAGACCCCAATAATCCTACACACCTTTGGTCCTCCACTAGATGTTAATTCCTCTTTTGCCGATAGCCCGGACACCGCCCTCCCACTTTCAGGTTGAAGTGTTTAAAACAGTTAAATCTTATCACTGTCACTGGTCTGGCCACGGATCCTTAGAGGAACGTAGCAGGTAGCAGAACTTTCATTCAGTGACAGTGACTTTGTCACCTATTAATAAAATAATAGGTATTGGCACCTATTACCAGATCGGAGCTGGAATGATGTCACCTATTACACAGATTTAATAGTTTAGCCCATCCCTATCTTCTATGAAGGCTTTGGAAACGAAACTATTAAGGCGTTTCAAATCAATTGGCCCACATGATAATCGGAAACATAGCCACTGATTCCTAACATAAGCCCTGTGCTCCGCAGGGTGTAAAGGCTTTATAAAATAAGTGTCTTATTAAATGCGAGATCAACAACAGCACATATACACAATAACATAATAAAATCAGGAATACAAAAGTTTTAATAAAAATGGATTCAGTTATAGTTCTAAAGCTGAGTGGGCTTCGCATTTCAACATACATATTAAACTGAAACTCCAAGACTGAACTTGAGTTAATCTCTCTTTTTTGGGTTTTAAATTATGTCTGCTTAAGTAACAAAAACTGATAAGTTTTATTCCTTATGTTACTGATAAATATACCAGCCTGTAGAAGTCTTAGTTAGGGGCGCAATATAGCATCATGTAAAGAAGATAGAAAAAAGGGGCTGAATTACCTCAAAACCTATTTTTGTAACAATAAAAGAAAAATATTCAAACTACATACTAACCAAAATTATTAAATTAAAAATACCTTCAATAACTTCTTTAACATGTAAAGTGTGTTTAATAAGTTCAATGTGCTTATTGTCGGGTGTTATAAATAAAATTGCAGTAATTGGATCAGTCTGTTTCACTGGAAAATGATTAGGTTTGTCACTAAAAAAAAAAAAAAAAGAAAAAAGATTATATACATATATCTATATAATTATAATTAAAAACTGGAGACAGATAGAGAAAAATAAATTCCGGCACCAGGATTTGAACTACAGGCCTCCATATTTCCAGTATAGTGTATTAACTTAACTACACTGGAGGATACTTACTCTTTTCCCAAAGGGATAGATTAGTCCCATCATTAAGCATACAATTTTTTCACAAGTTTAGGGGCCGAAATTTAAGGCAGAAGAACTAGAATCGCACCAACAATACACACACAACACACACACACAGAAAAAATCAAATTAAATTCTAGGTCTTCTGGTGGTGACCGTGTAATGTTTGATGTGTTTTCCGACGTTTTGCCTCCTATGCTGGAGGCATCTTCAGGAGTGTACTAAAGAGAATGTTCAGGAGCAGTGGTAATATGTATTCTACTTCTGGGTCTGAGACATCAGATATTGCATCATCCAAAGCAGGCGTAGGAGATACCGGGTAGGCTGGATTACTTTTCTGGACAGTAGGTTGATCCTTGTCCTTACCTGTGTTAAGGGTGGCGATTAGGGCTTTTCATGTCCTGGAGAACTTTAATCAATCTTCCCTGTTAAAATTTTTTGGCTTTCTCTCAATTTCAATGGCCTCCAGGAAACATCTGTTGAAAGACCCCGGGAACTGGCGCCAATACTCTGGTATTTATTTATTTATTTATCAAAAAAGTGCTCAACAGACAATATATCCAGCTAATTGCACAGTCAACATTTCGTATATAAGAACAATATGTGTCAAACAAAACAATAATAATAAACTAAAATAATAAATAAAACAAAAATACAAAACAATCCTTACAAAAATAAATTATTATCGGTTATCTTTTTAACAATAGTTTTAAAACTGTTGAAATTTGTAATGAAGGGGTCTAGGTCTTCTAAATATTTATTATAAAATGACATGGCTTGTTCCATGGTCCTCGCATTACCATAGTTCGTTTTGTGAAACCCGCATTGGAACATTTTTTTTTTCCTAGTAATTATCATAGGTACCTTATAACTGCATTGAAACAATAGATCAGGAACATATTAGATATTACTAGTTATTTTGTACAGAAAGTACAAAAAGGCATGCACCCTTCTATCCATTAATGAGTCCATTTTCAATAAGTTTAATCTTTCTATATAGGATAATGGGGATGATCCATTGTTCCGAAAACCGAGGAGGTGGTTAGTGAACCGTCTTTGAATTTTCTCAATGGACATAATGTGAGAGGAGTATATCGGAGACCAGACAATATTTGCATATTCCAAAATGCTACGAACTAGAGTATTGAACAGCAGTATCAGGCTATTTGTATCTCTAAAGTCTTTCATTACCCGTAATATAAACCCTAGATTGCGAAAAGAACGGGAACAAATGTAATCTCGATGTTCTGAGAAAGAGAGTTTCTGATCAAAGATTACTCCCAGATCTTTAATAGAAGTAACTCTTTCCAGAATTTTACCATCTAATGTGTAAGTGTATTCATCAAAAAAGGTTTTCCGAGAGAAGCAAATTAGTTTACACTTATCAGCATTCATTTCTAACTTATATCCTCGAACTTGATGAGGTGACCTGTTTTCTCAGAGTTTACTGCTACTGCTGATTTCCAGTCATTGTTTTTAACAGCTCTGATGTGCTCGTGTAGAGCTGTTATCATTTAAAACCAATGGGAATACAAGATTCCTTGCAGCTGTAGAAAGTCGTATATTGGGCAGATGGGAAGATTGATCTCTACTAGTCTACAGGAGCACATCAGAGCTGTTAAAAACAACGCCTGGAAATTAGCAGAAGACTCTCAGAAAACACATCGAACTCTATGAGGTCACCACCAGAAGACCTAGAGCTTAATGAAGACATTAACTATGGAAGCCTACGCAATAAGATAAAAAACAAATTATTTAAGATGTACCTAAGCTCTACAGGATCATCAATGCAACCACCATCGCATGCATAAAAACTTTGGTTATTTCCTTCGATTGAAACTCCGAGAATAGCCTTGTTGTTAGGTTGAACAGTTACACTCACATTGATGTATGTACTCCATGAATAACTAATTCGCCTACAAATAAAACAGAATTATAGCAAATTATTTTGTTTATATTTAGTTAAAAAAAAACAACACAATATTGAAAAATGTGAGCAATACCTAAACAAGTAATCTCTGTGGAGAAATTTAGGGTGTATCATAAATTCAAGATGATGAGAACTGAATCTATATCCTCCAAAACTTAGAAGCATTGCTTGAATCACACCATCTGCACCAGCATTTGTCAACTTGTAACAACCCTAAAATATATTAATCAAGTATAAATATATTCATTAAATAAATATAAGCACAGTTATTATTAATGTAATGCACATTATGTTAATGTTATTAATAACTTGACTATAACCAAGGTTTTGGTCAATACAATCTTAAACATATGGTAATTAATATGAGAAAACCTATTAAAGGTCAAGAAACCTATTTATTTCTGTCACTGAATCTTCAATTTTAGTGGCCTAGTTTTAAATAAAAAATAACTTAAATAACAAATTTATGGCCATTACATAATAGATACCTAAACAGTTGATAGGTACTTAGAAGTTAAATGGTTCTGCTAAGTTACCTATCCTAATCTAAACTCAATACTACATTTCCTATTTTAAATCCTAATCCTTTTAACTCAACCTTATTTTAGTCTCCTACATGCTGTAGCCTTATACAGCATCTATTGGAATAGCTTGGCAAATATTCTAAGGGGAGCAATAACTCCCTCCCACAGGAGGGTTGCAGTCCCTCATCTTTGTTGCTCGACCTTACTAAGGGTGGTATACATGGAGACACTTTTGTTGCTAGAGTGGGTGTCTAGATCGAGGTTCCCAGTGGAGACACCGCCTAGAGCAGGGGCTAGACTACCCCCCTCTAGCTATACCCCTTGCGGTGTCTAATTTATTTGTGTAGACACCTATCAGTCTACTCTAACGATCGGTCTAGGTGAAACAAGGTGAAACTTTTAAGCTAGAGCAGAATGCCAACTACAGCAGCCAGGAAGCGTACCTCCCATTTGCTGAGGCATTGTTCCACACTTTTTATTATTTATTCGGTATACATACAGGTGAAAACTGTTCAAGGAGCGTATCTAGATCAACTTAATTTCTACAAGATATTCTAAAATCAATATCCCTCCATTAAAGTTTTTATTTATTTTCATATAATGTTATTAATTGGATTTTCAAGTGGTTAGGAAACATACTATAGATTGATTTAATGAGTTGAATATGGAGACTGGTGTCGCCACATTTTGGCTCTCAGTGTAGACAGATCGGGCACCCCTCTCACTAGACTGTCACGCTCTAGGTGTCCCCGTGTATACTTAACCTCAAGCATATTTATTCTAGAGGGGTCAAAGCCCCTTCTGGACTCTCCAGCTATGCCTATAACAGTATCTAGGTTTTTATTGATAACTTTGATATATATATATATTTTGTGATAGAATTTTTTAAAGTTTGTTTTATACTATTGTTTCTGAACAATGTCTTTAATAGACATTGTAATTTTATTGAGTCATGTCCCTCTCTCAATTTTGTCCTCATCTTGTTACAGCCTTCGGCTTAGTTTAACCTCTTCCTTTCACTTGCTATTTTATAGTTAAACTTTAACCATGAGGTACTTTGCATTCTATTTATTTCAGTTTTTAATTTCACTTAATTTTTAATTTTGTTTTAATTCAATACAAAATGTTTATTTACAATCACTGTGATTTACAATTTGTGTTAACCTTTTGGTGCCCTTTTAAGTTTAAGTTTGTTAGTAGAATATCTGAAGAAGGCTGCATTAGAATTGCTGAAACTGTTCAACTGTAAAATATATAATTATTCTGTGTGAAGACTTTTGTTGAAAAACACCTCTTTTATGATAATATAATAGTTTTATTTAATTTTTTTTGTAATTAATAAGGAAAATAATTACCTGTTTTTCTAAGGTCAGTAACCAAACAGAAACAATTTTATTAACTTGATCCATTGTTCTTAAGGGACCCCACAAATTTAAAGCCTGTCTGAAAACATGAATATTGCCCAGTTATTATTTATACGTTATATAATATTATATAGGAGGGTGGTCTGAAATGATAAATAATAGCAACATCACATATGCTTCTTGTTGTTATTTTCTAAACTGTCCATGTTTTAAGATCCTCGACTGTGCTTTTCTCCAATGTGCGATACTGACTCATAATAAAAGAGGTGTAGTTCAATAATCAATGTCTTCACACAAAATTAGTTGTATTAGAACCAATTTGACCAGTTTCAGCTGTCCTAATGCAACCTTCTTTAGACAATCTAGAAACAAAGCATCAAACTTTAACTTATAGGAATACAATAAGGTAATATTAAATTGTAAAACAAGAAAAAATAATTAAAAATCAAGTGAAATTAAAAACTGAAATACAAGGGTTGTAAACTACCTGATGGTTATCGTACTTAAATGCAAGTGAAATAAAAGAGGAGGCACGAGTTAAAGGCTGTAAGGAGATTAGGACAAAATTGAGTGAGGGACATATACCTGCTAACGTAACATACAGATACAAAGCGTGCTTAAGATTTTAAAAGAAATCAAACTTAACAATTCTATTCACTGTCTATTAATAAAATTTAAACTTTCTAATTAAAAACAAGTATTAAACTAGTTATATAAAATTTAAATCACAATAATGTGAATTGAAGACAGACAATTACATATAGTTGTTGTTTTTAAAGTAGCAACAAAGAGCTATGAAAAAATTACACGAACAGTGGGAAAACAATAAACATACAATAAAATGAAAGAACAAATATACAATATAAAAATATATAGTCCATCGGCCATAGCAATTGTGAAGAGTTAAATATATCTTCTTCTTGAAAAATTAAAAGCTCACTTTTGCGATATATCGACCCTTCTTTGGGTCATCTTCAGGCTGACTAGAAGATTACTATTTCATCCTGTTTCATTATTAGTTTTCTAAATATATACAGGGTGTCCCACATAAGGTGTGTCATAAAGAAACTGGCGGATTCTATGGGTCAAATGCAACAAAAAATGTCGAGTAAGCATATGCCCATATCTCAATAGTTCTCGAGATATCAATTTATTTCTTTTTTAAAAGTGCTTCACGAAAATTTTCAAAAAATGCCTAATTTCTCAAAAACTAAATGAAATAAAGAAATTGGGCTACGGACCAATTTTAAAGAGCATAAAAAGTCCTTTCAAAATCATTAATTTATTTTTAAATTAACAGCTGCTAAGCATCTTTTGAGTTCTTTTACTTTTGAAAATTTGTATTTTTTTAAACATTTTACCACAAAATTCCTGAGCTTATTACTCATATTTGAAGGATGTTATAAGTGTGGCGTGTTCAGGAAAAACTTCTGCTTTTCATAAGCTTTCAAATGGTATAATTAAAATTTAAGATCAACAGACTAGTTTTTGAATTATGTTGGATTGAATGTTACCAGACGTGAATGTTTTTGGTCAGGATCACAACCAATTCTAGTACAAATGCTAAAAAGGTTTCCCTGAACGAAACCACAACACTTAGTGTTTCTTATAGGAAATTTGACGCTGAACAAAAAAGTTCCTATAAACATGGACCCGGAACAGCTTCGTTTTCGAGATATTCGCAAAAAACACTAAAAAAACTTAATATTTGAGAATTATAAGGATAAACGACCAAAAATTCTGTTTTTTTTTTGCGAATATCTCGAAAACGAAGCTGTTCCGCATGAGCAATAAGACAGTATTTATAAAAATAAATACCAAAGATGTTTAAAAAAAAAAATTGGAAAACAGTTTTTTTTATCCACAAATTGAATTTTCTGTCTCTTATGCCTGCCTAAACCGTTCATCCGATTGCGATAAAACTTTGGGGAATGGTTGGGCGAATGCCCGGGAAGGTTTCTGAGTTATTATTATTATTATTATTATTATTATTATTACTAGCAGGAGTTACAAAGAAATACACTAATACTTCGACTTGTGTTCCATTGTCAAATTAAAAAGTCCCAATTAAGAGACTAGCATAAAAAAAAAGAGTTCAGGCAGTCCTGAACAAACTCTATTTCATACAGATAGCTTTCTCCCTAAAATGCATAAATTTTCAACCTTCCCCTACTTAATCCATAGATTAACCACTGTTCATCTACCACAAGATTTCAAAACTGAACTTAATACTTCAAAAGTAATTGCTAAGAACAATGGTTACCAACCCGATATAATAGATAATTCATTAAAGAAACAGCATAGTACTCAATAGTATGCCAATAGAAGTTTATAGCAGAAAATGGATATCAACACTGTCTATTGGAAGCACTTCTTACAAAGTAGCCAAAATATTAGAGAATAAAGATTTCAGAGTTTCATATAAGTCACCCAGTTCTCTGAAACTACTTTTGAAGTATAAAAATCCTTTTTTTGAAAAAATAACACCCTCTACAAAGTATACAAATTAAATTAATTCACCTGTAAATCTTATTATTCAGGACAAACCGGTCATGCAGTTAGTACCCGAATATTAAAAAAAAAAAAAAAAAAAAACATGTTATAGAATGCAATACACGTATTCAAAACCCTTCAGATAAACCTGTTAAGTCACATTTTGCGGCCATCTGGTTTATACGGGTAGTTCTCAGACTACAGGCAATTTTCATGTCCACACTCTTCAAATTGCACATAGTGCTATAATTTTATTTTATTTTTTAGATAAATTATTTCTACCATAAATATGCAAGTTAAAATTAAATGTAAATATGCTTTAACAACGTTTTTAATAATATTCAGCTATAAAAATATGTTAAGAAGTGGTAAAACTGTAATTACCATGGAAGTCCAGAAATAGGATTTTAACATTTTTTTTGTTAATATATTTACCCTAAATAAGTGTATGGATAAAAGTTATAAATACATGCATTCAATACTAGTGAATAGTTAATAAAACGCAATATTTAATTTAAAAAAAATTATTGTATTAATTTTCAGAGCATTTTGACTTGTGTCCTTTTGTTATTTGTCATTACCATGCTCGAAATAAAAACAAATCGTAGAGAAATTTAGTGTAAGGAATATTTTTTTTTCTCCCTCATCGAAAGTCTTTTGGCATGCCTGCTGATAATAAAAGGCAGCGAGTTTCATGTTATTCAAGGTGAGTCTGCTTCTACCATCAAAAGAAATCACGTGTTCTGGTATGTACCTTTATAATTGAAATTACCATGGTTGTTTATAACACAGGTTATAATTGTTTGTGAACGATTTTGTTCCTGTGATTTATTAGCATAATACTGCCTGTTTACATTATGTCAACAATATATTTTAGAAAGACATTTTTAAAGTAAATAATTTACTTACAATTTTGAAATGTAATTACCATGTCTTTAAATAGTTGTAATTACCGTTGGTCTTATTCATTTTTAAAAACCACGGTAGTTACAGTTTTACCACTTCTTAAAATATTTTTATAGGAATATTATTAAAAACGTTGTTAAAGCATATTTACATTTAATTTTAACTTGCATATTTATGGTAGAAATAATTTATCTAAAAAATAAAATAAAATTATAGCACTATGTGCAATTTGAAGAGTGTGGACATGAAAATTGCCTGTAGTCTGTGAACCACCCATAACAATCATGATTTCGATTCCCATAAAGATATTGAAATAAATTTTAAATTAAATTTTTGCGATAAAAGTAAGAAACTTACTGTACATGAAAACTTTAAAATTTCAAAGCATTTAAAGAAGCAACCTTATGATTGAGTTAATGACCAAATCCCTTCTGTCCCCTTTACTTAAAATATTTTTGAAATAGTTAGTGCTCGTTAGTTAATTTTTTGTACCTTTCACTTCATGTAGTAAACCTGTTTATTATTCTAATTTTGGTAAGTTCTGGTACTTATCTTTAACTTCTTTTTTTTATTTTAGACAAATTGTCAAAAATAAGCTGCAAGAACTTGACTTAGTTCCAAAACAAAAATATAAAAACTATATATGTCTAATTACACTGTTCTACAAAATTTAACAAACTTTCGGGTCCCAAGAAAATTTTATCTGATCTTTATGTTTTCGAAATTGCTGAATCCGAATCTGAAGTCCAACATTTCTCCTATACATAAATCATAAATACATACAGTTTACCTGGAAAATGCACCTAAAGTTCGAAAAAATTGTGTTTTGGAGGGTTTTTGTCCCCAAAAAAATTATTGGGCGTTTTAATATCTTCAAACCATGAAAAACAAAAAAAAATTTCCATTAATAACAGAACACTTAGTAAAAGTGTAGTAATTTTAATTTAATCAAGTTAGTTTAATATGTTTATTTATTGACGACTCTTATGGAGAAAAAAAATAATTTTAATATTAACGTTTAATGAATTTAATTAAAAATTCAATGTGACTACAAGCAAGTTGTAAGTAAAAAATGTGTTATTAAATATAAAAAAAATTTTATATATATATTTTTATAGCATGTTAGATATACCAATTTTTAAATATTTGTTAAATAATTAAGGTTAAAAGGAATTGTTGAATTATGTTATTAATAATATTGTTATAATGTTTTTCATTTTTAGTATGAAAAAATGATGTGATGGGAAGATGACCTTAGAGGGTCGAAACGTCTCACAAATAAAAGAAATGGAAATCAACTAGTTTTTTTTATTTTTTAAATACACCTAAAAAATCCATCAAAATATACAATTTAAAAAGGTGTTTAAGTTTAACAACGTTTATTGAAGAAAAAAAACCAATTTTTATATTATCAGATTAGGATTCAGCACACAAAAATACTTTAGAAAAGGACATTTTCATTCTGAAGTTTTTTTTTTGCAGAACAGTGTAATAGCTAACAGATTAATCAACATTTATTTAATTTCAAAAATTTAATAGTTATGCGTTATTAGTAGACATATATAGAAAATAACGAAATTACAAAATTTTCAAACTTTAGGGCCCAAACGTTTTGTGTCATGATTTCTACCAATTTTGCAAGTTTTTACCACATTGACATGTTGGATTTCCCAGTATATATACGTTCTTTTCTTTTATATATTAGTATATTTATTGTTTTTTCATGATTTGAGTAATTTTTTCATGGCTCCTTTTGCTATTTTGTAGGCCATTAATGTAATTTTCTGTCTTCAATTCACATTATTGTGATTTCAATTTTACGTAACAAGTTTTATACAGTGTAAAGTATTGTTAAGTTTGATTTGTAAGTAGAATGTATCTGTGTGTTACCTTAGCAGGTAATATATTCCTCCCTTAATTTTGTCCTAATCTCCTTACAGCCTGTAACTCATGACTTTTCTTTTATTTCACTTGTACAGTAGAGTCTCAATAATCCGAGTTGGATGGGACCGGCAGTAACTCGGATTACCAAAAAACTCGGATTATTGGAAATTTACGAAAAATGTGAATTCTTTATTGAAAAATAATAGTTACTTTCATATTTTATTTTCATTAGGGGGTAAATCTGCACTATTTGGCCCACCAATTACTAATAGTCCGATTTACTAACAATTTTCTTTTAAAATGTTTCTTTTACATATTAAAAACGATTCCGGTTGTACCCTCTCGATAAATTCAATAGTTTTTTTATAAAAAAAAATACGTAAAAGAGTCACTTTCTTAGGGACATGAGCAAAGGTTTTGCTAAAAAGTACAAATCTTAACCTAAACTAACCATAACCTTCCCTTATTTTTCTAGGAAGTGACACTTTACGTATTTTTTTGGCTAAAGTTAAAGTGAAAATTAGCGAATTTTGAACTTCGATTTGGACCTCTACCTGGTCTATATGCAGCAGGATTCTTTTTCTTCAGAAAATGAGCGGAGCACCGCAAAGCGGCCTTCGGAAATACTTCGGTTCTGAAAACGGCACCATACAATTCACTTATACGTATTTTTTTTTACAAAAAAAACTATTAAATTTACTGAGATGATACAACCTGAATCATTTTTAATATGCAAAAAGGAAGAGTTTAAAAAATGTTTAAGTAAATCGGACTATAAGAAATTGGTGGGCCAAATAGTGCAGATTTACCCGGAAATTCTGTATGTTTTCGTTCTCTAATTATTAAAATTCACGCGATGCTTTCAGTTAAAGATATAACTTAGAACTGAAGAAGACTAGACAAATTAATAGACTTCCCTGAATTTGAATGTAAACACAGCTGCTCAGATAGGTAAGGAATTCCTTGAAATCATACGGAACCATCTTTACTAGCACTGCCCTGCCCTGTCCTAATTGTGTTTAATTCAGGGAACCTGCTCCCCCTTCTACTTTCTAAGAACACTTGTTTAACTCGGATTATTGGAAACTCGGATTATCGGAGCTCGGATTATCGAGACTCTACTGTACTTTAAAGATTACTTGATAAACATCAGTTATTTTGAATTCCATGTATTTTAGTTTTTAATTTCACTAAATTTTTAATTATTATTCTAATTATTTTTACTCGGTTTACAATCAAATGTTACTTTGTTTGCAGATTATCTGAAGAAAGCTGCATCAGAACAGCTGAAACCAGTCAAATTGTTCCATCTTTTTGTGAAGTCGTTGTTAGGTTATTGATCTACACCTTTTTTATGATGTGTCCATGTTTAATGAAGTATTTCTATTACCATTTATTATAAACATCACAAAAAAAAAAAAAAAATACAGAAATAAAAATATGATAATTAATAACTTACAACGTGTGGTGGTATCCTCCATAACAGCCTTCATGAGACTCCAGGTACTTGAGTACCTGCTTTCTATTGAAATCAGTTTCATCAATCTCATGTAGATAAGATCGAACATGAGACGCAGCATAATATAAAGTAGCATTAACATGTAAACCATTAATAGCACCACTAGCTTTAGAATGGCTTACACCGAATCCTGAATGCCATAATTTGTACCACACTTGAGCATGCTCCTCTTTCCATTCAAAGTCTGATTTAAGTCGCAATTGAGTTAAAATCTACACACACAAAATATTATTTTATTATTTATAAGATATAAGCAGAAAATATAAGGGTCCTTGGTTTTGCCTACGGACCCTAAAAATTGTTTTATTAAAAAAATAAACAGGTCAAGTGTGTGATAGTCAGCACACAGCGAGGGTCCGTAGGCCACACTATATAGTGTTTAACTGTAAAGTGTATAGACAGTATTTTTTTAAAATGCTAAAAAGCTTACTTTGAACCATTCTAAGGGTCTGATATTCTCAAAACACACTCTTTTTTTTTCTTCAAAACACACAGGAATTTTTTCAGATTTTTTGCACTTCACATAAGCGAGATAGAGGGGGGGGGGGGGGGACACGTTTCACACCCACTTCAAACTTGCCTACGCTCGCCCTATCAAAGTTATATCCAAAGAATTATATATTTTTGTAATCAGCTAAAAAAGGCTAATGTCCTAGCGTTGCCATATGGCAACTTTCAAATTGACGCTCAATTTGGGGCAGAAAAATTGAATTTAGTGAAACTGCAATAATTTTATATTTTTAATCATTCTTTATTCTAATAGTTTCATTACTAATAATAAAATTATTTAATTAATTAAAAAAAATTAAAATTCTTTCCGTGTCACACATTTGGAATAACCCATTTTTAAACCTGTCTTGTCGCATACGTGTTGCACAAAACAAATAAATCTAATGATGCAAAATCAATTTAGTCCTTCTTTTGACATAATATTCACATTAAAAATGTTCAATATTAACTTGGACCTCTCCAGACAATAATAAAGGAAGGGGGTTTTGCTGTTGCCATATGGCAACGCTAGGTTATTAAGGGTTAAGTAGTGAAAATTGTTAAGGTATTATTTTTTAACGTTAGACCAGATTAGGCATTTGTTAAATATATATGAGAATTCTTGGGCTTGAAGGAGGAGATTTATTATATTTAATGTAAAAGATAAATTAATAAAAAAATACAGCAACAATATAATATATCATGACGCATACGTATGAGTCATACACACGCCTGTCTAGATTTTTTATTAAGAGGTGCAAATGGTGCAGATGTTTGCTGAACCAAACATAATTTAAATGAGGAATATGAAGGTTATAATTATTTCCTCAATTTTCCTGAAACAAACACAGTAAATCAAAGACAAATTTCAAAAAAAAAAAAATTAATTCTTTGCGCCGAGAAACCAATTCTAAAATCAATACCTTTAAGTACTAACTGTTTGGCTTTCTGTAACCATTATAGGCATCTTAATTATAAAAAGTTAATATTTTACAATTTTGGTAGTATTCATACTACGGAAAGATTAAATTTTAATTTAAATCAAATTATAATTATTAACAACTACGGGAAACAGACAGAGAAAAATACACTCCAGTGCTGGGATTTGAACCACAGGCCTCTATATTTCCAGTATAGCGCTCTACCAACTAAGCTACGCAGGAGAATGAATTTCTCTGACGTTAATGATACCTTGTCCCGAATTTAAGCTTTCAATTTTCCACAAATCTGAGAATAAAGTACCCAATATAGACCCCTGTGGTTCAAATCCCAGCGCTGGAGTGTATTTTTCTCTGTCTGTTTCCCGTAGTTGTTAATAATTATAATTTGATTTTAATATAAAAGGTTATCCAATTAGCTATACAGGGTTATCTATGGATCAAAAAAATATAGTGTGTCTCACCATACCAGCAACTTTATTATTTTACCTGCCAACTTAATTTATATTCAAATGCAAGTATTTTTTGTGCCTGTTGGATGAGATCTTTAAAATACCTTTTTTTTTATTCACAAAGTTAAAGGAACAAATATCTTCTGTTTTATAGACACACACACACACATATATATATATATATATATATATATATATATATATATATACAGTATGTCCCAGGATCGACTTGACGATACGTGAATTGACCTAAAAATGTCATTTTTCGACAAAAAGTCATTCTTGATCATCCCTCCTGCATGTCTTCAAATGAAGATTTATCGCATTAAAAATGTTGTTCCATGTAACCTGTTCCTTAAAATTACGATTTCTTAAAATCACACAAGAGGGAACTGGTATAAATTTTAATTTTATGAAAAAATGTCATTCGTTATAAAAAATTATATTTTTCAAAATAAGAAAGAAAATACAAAAAAATAATCATCGTATTTCACCCCCCCCCCCCCCCCCCCGCTTACCCATCTTTAAATAAAAAGAAACATTAAATTTAAAAAAAAAATTAGGAATCGTTTTGAGTACAACAATGATTGTTGAATAGACATTTTTAGAATTAACATTTTTATTATTAATAGTAAAAGTTAGTGAGGTAAGCGGGTAGGGGGGGGGGGGGGGGGGGTGAAATTTAAATGATTATTATTTTGTATTTTCTTTCTTATTTTGGGAAATATAATTTTTTATAACGAATGACATTTTTTCATAAAATTAAAATTTATACCAGTTCCCTCTTGTGTGATTTTAAGAAATCGTAATTTTAAGGAACAGGTTACATGGAACAACATTTTTAATGCGATAAATCTTCATTTGAAGACATGCAGGAGGGATGATCAAGAATGACTTTTTGTCGAAAAATTAAATTTTTAGGTCACTTCACGTATCGTCAAGTCGATCCTGGGACATACTGTATATATATATATATATATATATACAGGGTGACTGGCGTTATATGTGAAAAAATGAAGTGCGTTGTTCTACGCCTCAGGGGCCACAAAAAACACTATATAAACCATGGGTCAAATATTAACCGTTCTCCCATAAGTTCAAATTTTATGTTTATTTTGAGATCGCATGCCTTTGCTCATAAAAACACTAATTGCTTCAAAAGTATAAAAGCTAGAACAAAATGTTTGGTTTCGTTGTAAAGCTGACAAAATTTCCTATAAGAAAAGTGTAATTTTCATTTTTATTCCCTCAAATTACATGTCAAAAAATGTATACAAATGTTATTTCTAAGAAAAAATTAAAAAATATTTTTTCTTTGAGGTTCCATAACTTAGAATAGAACCGAGATTAAACTATTCGGACTTCAGGAAAAACTTCCTTATTTCCTAAATTTTCGATCAATATTAATATTAATACCTATTCATAGGGCGGAATTATTAGTAAACTTCGCTGAAAGTAAAAGAAGAAAGATGATTATTGTTGTTTTTGTTGAAATATAGGTGAGTATATTAAACCAGTCTTGTTTTTTTAATATGTTTTTAATTATTTACTCACCTGTTAGTCAAAAATAGCAACAATAAATATGTTTCTTTTTTACTTTCAGCGAAGTTTACTAAAAATTCCGCCTTATGAATAGATATTAATATTAATATTGATAGAAAATTTAGGAAATAAGGAAGTTTTTTCTGAAATCCGAACAGTTTAAGCTTGGTTCTATTCTAAGTTATGGAACCACAAAGAAAAAAAAAAAATATATTTTTACTTAAAAATAACATTTGTATACATTTTTTGTCATGTAATTTGAGGGAATGAAAATGAAAATTACACTTTTCTTATAGGAAACTTGGTCTGCTTTACAACGAAACAAAATATTTTGTTCTAGCTATTATACTTTTGGAGCAATTAGTGTTTTTATGAGCAAAGGCATGCGATCTTAAAAAAATCATAAAATTTGAACTTATGGGAGAATGGTTAATATTTGACCCATGGTTTATATAGTGTTTTTTGTAGCCCCTGAGGCGTAAAACAACCTACTTCATTTTTTCACATATAACGCCAGTCACCCGGTGTAGAGTTATGATTATACTTTTCTTATGAGCCATTACCCACACTTGCATACACTCATACACACACACACCTATATATGTGTGTATATATACACTAATACACACATATATAGGTGTGTGTGTGTATGAGTGTATGCAAGTGTGGGTAATGGCTCATAAGAAAAGTATAACCATAACTCTTCAAAATATTCTAATAATATAAAAGTATTTTACTAATATATATAAGAAAAAACCTCATAGCACTTTGTCTTCAATAAATCAGCAGAAGGATTATATTCATTTATTCCAACCACTTCCTTAAGAATTATTGTTGGAAAACTCAAGGACATACTTTCATGTGGTTTAACCTGAAATTAAAAATAAAATAATACACACTGTTTACCCGATTTTGGACTAAAATCAATAATAGATACAAAGAGGAAGCATTTAGAACAATAAATCAAAAGCAGCAATCAAAGTCAGGAGAAAAAAATTGAGTAAAAGTTATTGTATAAAATAAATAGTTTGAATTTATTAATAACTGTAATATAATTTTACTAAATTTAGTTCAAATTTAAAAAAAGTATCTAAATTTAAGTACTGTATTGAGGAGTAAATAAAAAAACCCCTCTCTATTAGCCAGAAGCGGATTTTAGCCCAGGGCAATAGAAATTTAGAGCTAAACTCATTCTCAATTTAAAAATCTTTAAATTCATTCCCAAAACTTTTTTGTGTTCCTTCCTTACGAGCTTAGGGTGGTCCAAAAGTCTCCCCCCCCCCCCTCTTAACTTTTGAACGGTTTGAGATAAATTAATGAAACTTGGGGGATCTCTACCATGCAAAGGGAAGTTTGTTTTCATGCAATCACCCTCTAGGGGCAACCACCCACTTTGCCCCCAGGCCACCCAACTTCAGAATTTCAAATTGGAATGTATATTTTTGATAGCATATTTGGATTCTACAGCGAAAAATAATAAACTTTTACTTAAAACTATTTTTTGTAAGTAATGGAACTTGGGGGATCTGTACCATGTAAAGGGAAGTGTGTAGATACAAAGATAAAGGTACAGGCGCTGAAATCTACCATTTTTATACCTTTGCCCCCCTATAGGGGGCAAAATATTGGAGAGAGAAAAAAAATGCTACTTTCCGCACTCGACGCGTAATGTACTATAACCAAACCATATATTTCAGCATTACTAGATAGTAATAATCTAATAAAATCAACATACTAATCATTTTAGTAAGTAGTACAGTTTGTTTCTTTGTTTATAATTCTTATTGATAGTAGGGTCTATTGGAAAAAAAAAAATTAAAAGCTAATTTTTGCAATACTTTGACCCCTCTTTGGGTCATCTTCAAGCTGAAAACCATATTTACTGTCAATAACTCCAGAAAAGTTTTGATTTTTTTCCTATAGACCCTACTATGAATAATAATTTTAATTAAATACAGATCAGCTTGTTGATAACTTTAAAAGGAAGTAAACCTTACCTTAAGAACAAGAGAAACTGATTTTGATAAAATACACAAAGTTGTAATTTTATCTTTCCGAATAGAGTCATCTTGTATTGAGCCAGTAATAAGAGAAAATTCTTCATTTGCAGAGCCAATAAATACCCTGAATTAATAGAAAGGCAAGTGAGCCACATGTACATGTAGTTTTAAAATAAATGATTATACATATAAGTATAAATACACAAAATCAATTACAATTAAAGCTGCTCATTATTATTTTTTTTTTTACGATTCACTTTGTCAATGAAAAGATTGAAATCAGAGGTTTATAAAGGGGGGGGGCACAAAAATGTTTATGCTTTTGACAAAATGTCATGAAAAATTAAACAATATCCACAAGTGTTATATATTTTTGTAATCTACTCTTCAATACCTTTCATTTGATAACCACTCAAAATTAAAAAAAAAAAAAAAAAAAAAAAAATTGTGTGACATAAACTGTCTGACATTTTGAATTTTTACAGCTGATAATTTTGAGTTTGTTGCATTTTCCAGTGTGTGTGTCAAAACAATCTTTAATACTGCAAAGTTTCAAGTTTTTATCTCTTTTGATTCAAAAGTTATTAGAACTGTACAGAGTGACAGATAGACAGACACAGGAACAAAACTATAAGGTTTTCTTTTTTTGGTTTTACCAACAAAACCCTAATAAAGGGTGCTGTCATAAAATTAAATAGAGTAAAAATGACTAAAAACCCAAAATTTAATTGTTTCATAAGGAAAGTAAAAAAATAAAAATAATAAACAGTAAACAAGATATTTTTTAAAAACTCAGGAGATAATATTGCATAGAGGTGAGATTATACAAGGGTCGTCCAGAAAATAAGTTCTGTTTTGATCTGAAGGGCACTAGGGGTGGTTTTTGCCAGATCTGACAGCACTGTGGGGAACTTTGTGAAAAGAATGAGAGGTGAAGGGCCTCAGGAGCCCTAATAATACGGTCAGGACAATTTGTTTAAATGGAGCCCTCCATGTCGCGTCCTGCCACCACGGTGCCCTTTCTGTCTCGATTTGTTGAGCACGGAGTGAATCAATTTCTTCATGCCTGTGGTTTCAATTTAGTTCAAAGTCACCAACAGCTCGTTTCTTTGTATGGCGAAGGTGTAGTGAGTGAGCCAATGGTGAGGAGATGAGTTTGTGAATTTAAGGCGGGAAGACATTCACTAGAGGAAGAAAGTGGAAGAGGCAGACCCAGAAGTGCCTTTTAACCTTGGATGAACTCCAAGAGAGATCCCCCGAGATCTCATGATCTTTCATCCATAAGATTATCTCAGAAAAACTGGAATTTCACAAAGTTTGCGCCTGGTGAGTTCCCAGAGAGCTGACGCCTGAACACAAGGCTAAACGAGAGGCTGCAGCTCGAGAATTTTTGAACTACTACAGAATTGATGGGGATGCTTTTGTCAATTCCTTTTCCTGTCATTGGAGACGAAACCTGGGTGTCACACTACAGCCCAGAGAAAAAAAAGGCAAACCTTACAGTGGAAACACACCGCCTCCCCAAGTGCCGAAAATATAACCCCATCAGGAAAATCATGGCCTCTGTTTTCTGGGACCAAATAGGAATTCTACAGATTTTTTGCCCTCAAGGGGAAACAGTTAACGCCGATACTGAGAGACCTTGAAGAAGCTTTATGGGGCCATATCAAACAATAGAGGAAGTTGACCTCCGGTATGTGCCGCCTTCTCCACGACAATGCTCGGCCTTAAGTCGCTCATTCCACAACAGCACTATTAGATAAGTCCAGTTAGGATATTCTGGCCCAACCACCTTACAGTCCCAACTTGGCACCTTCAGACTACCACCTCTTCACCAAAATGAAGGAGGCATTGGTTGGAGAACGCTTTACAAGTGACAGGGAAGTGAAACAAGCTTTCGCCCACTCAATTAATGAGGTGGTGGCAAGCTTCTACACGGGAGGGAATTTTGAAGCTCATTTCGCAGTATACCAAATGTATTGACATCGCCGGGAATTACATGGAAAAATAATGCATATATTCGAGTACAATTTCTGTGAATTTCAATTTTTTCCAATAAAAACTCAAAAATCCAAAAAAACGGAACTTATTTTCTGGAAGACACTAGAATATGTCGATTAAATGAATGAGTCAAGTTGGAACGCAACATTAGGACAGGTGGTATATGAGAAGCCTATTATCAAAGACGTTATATAAGACCTTTTTTATTTTCAGTTATCAATTGGTTTCCTATAGATCTTTGGCTGCTGCATCAGAAGATTCTGGTATCCCGTTAACGGCACCAGAAATGCTAACATTTTTTGTTTTGTTTTAAGAATGGACAACTTGATAAGGGTTTTGCTTCAAAAGTGGACATAACCAACAACAGCCAATCAAGAGGCTGCAATCTAGCAAATCATTCCTATGTTGCTAAAATCCAGAGAACAATTTAGTTTTAAAAGTGGACAACTAAACTTATTAACTCATTATTGCAGCTAAAATGTCAAATGAATTCAAATTTTCAGAACAGCTAATTAGTTTTGAGTCTATTAAGAAGGAGCACAAAAAAATCCACAGCTCTAGCTCCTGAATAATTTGAGCAGTTCTTCGGTCCTCCAGTAAAGATAGTTAATTTAAAAAAACTGGTAAAACTTAAAGTGGTTATGCCTGTCTTTGATACTAAGCTCCTCATACATTAATGGACTATAAGATATTTCATACTTTCTCAATTTTAATCCAGGAGATAGCACAGTATTGTTTTCTTGAGATAGATAAACTTCGATAGGATAATCCTGAGTGTTAATCAACTTTATTTCTTGTGCTAAGTAAGACGGGATTCTCCGATGAGCGTAGTAATACGATGTAACAGAAAGACCATTTTCAAAACAATGATAACGATGAATTATCCCAGATAAAAAATGAGTTACAGTTATATGTTTCGACTTGGAACCTGAAGAAATATTAATCAACGGGAAAAAATTTGTGGGCAGTGATAAAATTCGAGATGATTTTAGGTACAATTCTGATTGAGGATAAACTGAAAGACCGAAGTAACCGTTGCCGATAAACGGAAGAAATGAATTGTCGTCATTTTCATCGTAACGGATATCTGCATTACATTCGTTCACTTCAAAGTAGAATGAGGTCAGCCTATCTTCGATACAACGACTCAGTGGATCTGGAAAAAAATAAAAGCAACTTCACAGCATTAATAAATTAAATGTTTACGCTCCACATATGAGCAGCGTCATACTGAAAACCTAATTATATCTATGTAAGTTATTATTTCTTTTCCATTCATTATATTTTTATCATATTTATCCAGCAACCTTGTGTACTTGTTTATTACATAATTTTTAAGAACCTATATCTACTGTCTATTAAACCTTAACTGACCTGGCAGCGGAATCAAGTGCAAGCCCTTCCATATTGAACAACCCCCCCCCCCCCCCCCCTGCCCTAATTTAATGTCCCATTATGGACTAAACTATTTATGACCACCTTATTAGAGTACCAAGCGGATATAATTTGTTTTGTCTAATCATATTTAAATTTTATATCATTCATGATATATTACAACTTTCAAAGTGCAATTAACTTAAAAACTGCAAGTGCATTAAACTTTGTAATGAAATTGCAATATAAATGGAAATGACAAGATACCTCATTAGTTTAAATTGTAATTTTTGAGTGACTTAAGGTCATCCTTTTAAGGATGAGCAAATATAATGAAGAAATAACCTTTTTTTAATTTAAAAAAGTAAATACATTGACTCTTCTACAGATATATATGGTGTTAATATGTTAGGGAGGGAGCCAGGGTGGCCGAGCGGCTTAAGGCGCTCGCTCAGCTGTCAATAAGTCGAGGCGACTCGAGGTCTAGGTTTGATCCCCGCCATGATACTGTGAATTGCACCTATGATTCGCAGATGGTGCAGGGCAAGGGACAACCCCTATGGGGCACTCTTCCCCCACTCTTTAATGTGGGATTGATGTGGGTCCGATCCGTGTCATGATGATGTGATTTGTATCTATGTTTCGAGGACGGAGCAGGGCAAGGGACACCCCCTATGGGGCACTCCTTCCCCCACTCTTTGATGCTCACTTATATAGTTTACTAATGACCAGAGACAGGACGTTTATGACTTTTATTTTTCCATTTCATGACCTTTATTCTATGACTTTTATGACTTTTATTATCCTGTTCTATGACCTCTATTTTAGAAAATCGGTTGTTTTTATGACGTTTTAGCAAAAAGTATGACGTTTATTTTCAATGTGGAAAATTAGCCTTTCTTAGCGAAAATTTAGCGTTATTTTGGAGGGTAACAGTTCAAAAGAAAGATTTCAATATTTCATAAACACAGAATTATATTTACAAAATATAATAAATAATAATAATTAGCAGAATGCTTCAACGTTATAAAAAATAATCATATGTTGTTCTATATTATCCAGCATTAAATTGGCTCTTTTGTCCGTCAGTAGAATTTTAAACTTGGAAAAAGACCATTCGACGTCGGCAGATGAGCTGGGAGCAAATTTCATGCATGACACTTCATTTGCTTTTTGCCCTTCAGGCAATTTGGCAATTTCCGAACTTCTTTGCCCTTAAGTCGGGCAGCTATGGCCTTGGGCGTGTTCCCACCCATGATTCAAATTTTGATGTTTTTTTAACAAAATGGCATGAAAAATTAAACACTTTCCACACGTGTTATATATTTTTGTAATCTTCTCCTCAATACCTTTCATTATTTACCTCACTCAAAATTTAAAAAAAAAAATCCCCCGCGACAGGAATTAGCCGCCATCTTGGATTCCCAGAAATTCATATCGAATTGCTATTCTTATTTGTCTATGGCCCAGCAGAAAGCACATTTTGCATATTTTTTCATATTTTTAGAAACAGCGGAAATATAGTTTTAAGGGGGGGGGGGGGGGGGGGTACACGCAAAATGTTGATGATTTTTGATAAAATGGCGTTGAAAATTAAACGCTTTCCACAAGTGTTATATAGTTTTGTATCTACTCTTCAATACCTTTCATTTGATACCCCACTCAAAATTAAAAAAATCGCGTGATGTGAGTTATCCGCCATTTTGAATTTGAACAGCTGATTTTTTTGAGTTCGCAATATTTTTCCTGTGTGTGCGTCAAAACGATCTTTAATATTGGAATTTCATGTTTCTACCTCTTTTGATTCAAAAGTTATTGGAACTGTACCGACTGACAGATAGAGACACATGAACGAAACTATAAGGGTTTCCTTTTTTGGTTTTACCAACGAAATCCAAGTAATAGAAGAAGTAAAAAAAAAACATGTAACACGAGTAAGAAATCAAATGAGCAATTAAACATTCTAATCCCTTACCATGAATATATACAAAATCTTAAGTTCTGGAACAGCTAATCAGGAAACTGCCCAACCCAATGGGTTTACTATTGGCTGATTGGAGAATCTATCTTGACCTTCCTGGATTCTAATTAGAAGATTTGTTCCAAGAAGGAGCCGATCAGGAGCCCTAGTTTGGAATTAGGGATGACCGTCGGTGCCTCTCTAGTTGCAGGTATGCATAAGCGCATTAGTTAAGTCCGAAAGTGGTCCGGGAATTAAGAGCCCAGGCCTTTCACTAAGCTGGTGTAAGGGTTTTTTGTTTGAACTGCACTTTTACCTGGAACCGGACCACGAGTGTTCAATATAAAAATTTGCTTTAACAAAAAAAAAAACCTTTTTGCTAACATTTGACAAAAAAAGGCCATTCTATGACGTTTATCCCAAGAAAACCCCATTTTATGACGTTTATTCGAAAAATGGTTATTTTATGACAAAATCATATGACTATGACGTTTATGACTTTTTCCCGTCTCTGCTAATGACCACACCATACTCGCTTTGGCGATACAATGTACAAATGTATGATGTGTGAAGTAGCTGGAACTCTCCACCACGGGGCGTAAAAAAGGCCTAAAAGATGGCCTAATTGCAAGGTTCGAACAAGTGGTTTGTCCTACCCGTTCTAGTAGGAAGTACTAGACTACTACTACTACTAATATGTTAGAGGAATTATATTTTAATAACAAACAACTAACCTGAAAAATGTTTTGGCGATGAACTAATCCACTGTAGAAAACTTGGAACAATGTACAGAAATGTGAAACATGTAAAAATGAGAATCAATAATCCTTTTCTGGATCTAAAACACGAGAAATATATTTAATTTTATAATAGATTTTACAACTTTTTAAGTTCAAATATAATATTATCAAGATGTATCATTATGAAACTGTCCAAGGTAAATTTATATCGGTTAAAAGAGCATTGGAAATATCTGATGCTTTTGCCAGAAATTTGAACAACTAACTTGTTTTGAAGTATGTATGAGAAATTTGAATTGCAATCGTGCAACCACAAAAAATTACTAATTCCAGATAAATGATTTTATAACTTTTTTGATAATGGCCATGATGGATGCAGGTCTCCATTATTTATACTAATTCTATGGTCTCAATATATTTTTAAGCATAAAAAAATTGTTGTTATTAGGGTAATTGTAAGCTAACGACATTTTATTTATGGGCTAATGAGAGAAACATAGTATATTTTACAAAAAAAAAAAACATACATGAGGCTGCTCATTTATAACGAGTTGCTAAATACACAGCTTACTAAATCAATCTTTTAACAGACAATAACTTATTGAATAGTGCAAAATTTACAAGAAATTTAAGTATATAATCATCATTATACATTTGTCAAAATAGTAACTTTTAAAAATTAACTTAGTCAATATATTTGTTTTGTCATAAAGGAATAAATAAACAAAATGACAGAAATAAAATTAAGTTTAGCCGTATATATGATGATTTAAAATGCCAAGCGAATCTAAAATAATTGATTCGGCTATTCTTGTCAGTTCCTTTTTATTTATAACTATCTCATCAAAGAAATCACTGGTAAACTTAGGTATAGTGGCTCTTGAACCAAACCAAAGTTCTTTAACATGAAAATCTCTTAGACTATTATTTGCTTTTGAGGGCTTCTCCACTTAGCAGCAGTTACCCTATTCCTATACTACACACTACACAATCTAACCAGTCCTCATCCAGTAGGTTGAGGGCTCTCATAGCTCTGGCCAAACCTCCTCTCCAGGTTGCTCTGGAATGCTCTTGCTTCCTTCGATCAGGGGTTGACCAATACAATACTTCATGAGGCCATCCTTCAAACTTGTCCAAACCACCGAAGGGAACGCTCTTTAATCCTTTCAACTGATTGATCAACCTCCATCTGTCACCTGATGTCTTCATTTTGAAGATACTGTAACCTCAATAATCTCAAACTCCTTCTTAACCCATCCATTTCAACTGCTAGCACTCTTCCTTTCTGTTCCATCTTGCGTTCCAGACCTCTACGCCATATTTAAGGATGCTTTCCACTATGCATGTAAGCATAACTTTCTTTCTTTATCCCCCCCCCCCCCCCCTGGGCTTTCTCCATTTTTTTTATTATTCTATTTTTATTATAAGTACACATAAAGTTTTTTTTTTTTATTTATTTGTAAATATTTTATATTACATATGTATATTATAATTTAAAAAATGACTGTTCCTAATAATAAAACCCTGCAGATTCCCAATAAAGGGATGAAACATCACCTTTTTAAAATTTAAAAAAGTGTACCAATTAATCACCCACGAACTCAAATAAAAATAGAATTGTCTCTTAAGAGTTCTGGACCAAAGTACTCCATTAAGCCATCTTATAGCTTTTCTTACTTGAACCATTTTGATTCAATGTCCGCTTCACAACCTCCGACTGTTGAATCAATGATCCTAAATATTTAAAACTTTTAAATACTTTAATAACTCCTTGGTCCAGTACAATATCCTTTCCCTTCTCTCCAATAACAATATATTTAGTTTTCTCCATACTCATAAGAAGACCTCCCTCTTCAAACGCCTTAATAATTTTCTAAGCAAGTACAAGACATCTTCTCCATCTTGAGCCATTATAACTTGATCGTCTGTAAAAAGAAGACAATGTATTGGTTCACCTTCAATCATGACTCCCATTCCTCCACAAAAACGATTCCACTTTCCCAGTATGTCCAGGTCGTAGAGTTTAAAAAGTGTTGGTGATATTCCGCAGCCTTGTCTTAGACCTTTAGAAGTCTCAAAGGGTTTTGATGATTTCCCCACTACTTTAGAAATTAATCATAATAAATAACCTGAACAGAAGTAAAAAAAAAAAGGCAATAATTTTATCATGCATTAGTTTCGATATCCCTAATTTTAACATAGAAGTGAAATTATCCCTTTATTCTAACAGTTAATTAGACTAAGGGATATTATTACCTCTATACACTGGAGAGATAATTATCCCTTGTCTAAATAATTTTTGGAAAAGGAACAGCTTAAAAAAAACCTTTAAGAGGAGCAATTTATAAGTTATTTATATTTATATGACGAATAAAATTAGACAAAATAAAGTTGGATCAGATACAGATTTACCATGGATAAAACTTTGTCTTTAATTTTGTTAAAGAAGAATATTAATTGCCTCCAACCTCACTCTCCATAATGATCTCAACATTCCCTTCGTTTGCGATTTATCCATATCCCGATACCACACATTCAATGAATCCATATTAGATCATCCTAATCCTCTAGTTCAACTCCTTTCTACCCAATATATACCAGATAACCCTCCTCGATGCCTGAAGAGACAGTGGCCTAGAGGCTTATTAAATATATACATATAAAATCTGTAATTATCCTCTATCTGCTATATCTCATTTATATAATTGTTTTAGTATATTTGATTATTCAGTTTACTTATTATTTATTTAATTAATTAATTACTATCTCATTTCCTCTCTATCTACTTTATTATTATTTATTTATTTAATTTGTAATCTCACGTCAAAAAGGGGTAGTCATGGGACTACTTCCTTTTACATGTCGAACAAGCCAAACAAACTATATTAACTCTAAAACTTATAGCATGTTCATAATTGTAGTTGTGTTAAACAATAAAGAGAGAACAAAAAATAATAATAATTCATAAAGCAAAAGAGACAATTCCAAGTCTTAAAGAAGAGAATAAAACTTAAGTTTATTGTAAGAAGAAAAAAAATTAATATACTGGGTTAAACTGGTATACAACTCGGTTGAAGATAGATATATGTCTTTCAGACGTTCTCTAAAATTCACTTCAAGTGAGATGTCTTTTAAGAGAAGGAGGTTTCGTCTGGCGGTATTGAAGTACCGTATATCTTTGTCGACGGACACCCTCGCAACTCTTTTTAATAAGGTGTGTAAAGATAAAGAATAGCCGAGGAAACTGAGTGAGGTGACAATTGACAACGTGAATTAACTCTTAGTCGTAAAACTATAAACAAACGATAAACAAAACCGAGCCGATAATACAAGAAAAATATAGGAACAACTAATACTTACGGATAGCAAAACGCATCGTACAACCGTTTGCGTTTACGCAGTCTCTCAATATAATCCATAAAATAAATAAATAAATAATTTAAACTAATTAAGTGAATAAATACGGGATATTTTTTAAGATTCACATATTCGCCAGTTAGTCACATTTTGAACAGTAACGTTACCTTTAGAAGAAGGTTACTGACATATTCGAAGAAGCACAAACAAGTAGAACCAGTGGAGGAGTGATAGTAAAATAAAAATATGGCTTCAAATTTGGAGACAAAAGGTGCTGCTAAAAACAAGTAGTGAGAGAAACATTAACTAAATGTATCAGTTAACAACCACTATAATAATATTTTTATCTACGATTGATACGAAATATAAACATTGTATCTCTGTTTAGATGCGTAGAAAGTTATTCTTTACGTACTTGTATTCATTGCGCATGCGCGTCTCATAGTTCTGAAGAATTCCTCTTCTTTACCACCCTAGGGTGGTAAAGAAGAGGAATTCTTCAGCTTTACGCACGATTAGAGAGTTTGTTTACATTTAACAAAACTAATTTGGTTCTTTTATAAAAGTAATTGTTTATATCAAGTTTTTAGTGAAAAACAATGAGTGAATCAAGTGACTTTGACGAAAATGTGGAGAATAATACTCCTCCAGAAATTATTAATTCGGCAAAAAATACAACTCAAGAATTAATGCCATCTTTATCAAGAGAGAGAGATACTAACGTACATATAGCAAGTTTATTTTTTTCTGTATTTATTATTTAAATCTAACAATCGTAGATAAAGTACGGTACGCAACTCGTGCGAAAACGGCATTTTGCATTGCTCGTGTGGTTTTACTACCCTCGCTGTCGCTCGGGTGCAAACTCCACACTCGCATGCAAAATGCTACTTTCCGCACTCGACGCGTAATGTACTATTATATACAGGGTGGGCCAAAAAACACACTTTTTTGAACACTTATAGCTCAGCTTCTGTAATAGATAGAGATATGGGGTTTGCGGGGTCTGAAAACTTCATTCTTCTACTTTAAATATCATAGTCATATAACTATAACTTAAGAAACTATTTGGAGAAAGGCATGCAATGACGGTTGAAGGTTTGAATTAGGGTCTTAAAAAAAGTCGTTGTCCGGGAAGTTTTGATAAAATAAATGTACCTATTTAAAAAATGAATATTTAACAAAATTACAAAAAAAAAACTAATGCACATTTTACGGATTTACTTGTTTTATGGTTCAATATGTACTCCTTGTTCATTTACGACAGCCGTCACCCTCTTTCTCCAGTATATGGCCCCAGCAATAGTTGATTGACGCATATCATCCCAGGCAGGAAGAATCCTCTTTCGAAGTTCATCAACGTCCTTTATTCTGTCTCCCACGTACACTCTTTGCTCTTTGTTCTAACCAATCCCAGAGAAAATAATCAATTGGATTTAGGTCTGGACCGTTGGCCGGCCACTCGTCCGGCTGAAGGAAGTCTGGGACACATCTTCATTGTTTGTTATAACACTGAGGGACTCCTCCCACTTACTTACAAAGAACCCCCACTCCACCATATGATTATTGAAGCGAGCGTAAGCGAGCTTCTTACATTCAACGAAATATGCATCTTGTCTGTCTGTCTGTCAGTAACCTTTACGCGTGTGACGATAACTTGAGTAAAAGTTGACAGATTTCGTTTCAATTTTGTATACATGATCCTCTTACTAATACTCAGGCTAAGTTCGTTGGATAGCGTGATCCGTCCAAGAGTTCGCGCGCAATGCTCGCGTAAACGTGAGCTTCAAATTTAAAATTGGAATTTCAGGACGGGAAAAAATTCTATTATCACCTACTCGATGAGATGAACATTTTTTAGTAAAACCAACAACGACACTGCTATGAACTAGGCATCGCGTGGCTCTATCATTGAAGCGAGCGTATAGTAATAAATATGTATTGAATATTGAAAAAAAAAAATTATTGTGAATCATGATGAGTTGATAGATAATGGGTCTGGTAGTAGTGCAGCGGCTAGTAGTAAGGGAACCACCCCGCATTCTTACTATTCCACTAACCATACATCTCTATTTCAATATTTATAATTTGTATCTCTTTGCTACAAACAAACTACTGCATGTATCAAATTGAAATTTTGCATGCCTGTTTCAATTGTGCATCAGATGGTGTCTATGAAGTTTTATTAAAATCGTTACGTTAGAACGTAAGATATCGGTAAAAAGGTTGTTTTCTCTATTTTAAACGTTTAGGTCCGCTTTAATAGTTTTAGCGATCTTTATTAATTCATAGCGGTGTCGCTGTTGGTTTTACTAAAAAATGTTATTTGAAAAAAATGTTCGTCTCATCGAATAGATGATGATAGAATCTTTTCCCGTCCTGAAATTCCAATTTAATTTTTAAACCTCTCGTTTACGTGAGCGTTGCGCGCGAACTCTTGGACGGATCACGCTGTCCAACGAACTTAGCCTGAGTATTAGTAAGAGGATCATGTATACCAAATTTCAACTAAATCGGTCAACTTTTACTCAAGTTATCGTCACACGCGTGAACGTTACTGACAGACAGACAGACAGACAGACAGACAGACAGACAGACAGACAGACAGACAGACAGACAGACACGGAGCATATTTCGTTGAATGTAGGAAGCTCGCTACGCTCGCTTCAATTAATAAAGATCGCTAAAACTATTAAAGCGGACCTAAACGTATAAAATAGAGAAAACAACCTTTTTATCGATATCTTACGTTCTAACGTAACGATTTTAATAGAACTTGATGAGCTATATGTAAAATTTAAACTTGATACAAGCAGTAGTATTTGAGTAATGAAGTGATACATTTATAATAATAGTTTAATAGCTATTACGGGTGGTTAAGATTCTTATAGTTGTGTTGTGTGTACGTTTGTTTAGGAAGTAAAGCTTTGTACCGAGTACCCCCACTGTACTCCTCACTACCCTCTTCCACTTATCTTCAACTAAGACATTCAGCATGATTAATAAATTTCAATATTCAGTATTTCATTGCAATATGCTCGCTTCAATGATAGATCCACGCGATGCCTAGTGGATATGAAATTTAAAGATGAAGAAAGTAGTAAACCACCCTGCATTCTTACTATTCCACTAACCACACATCTCCTTTTCAACTATTATAAAATGTATCACTTCACTACGCAAAAACTTCTACTTGTATCAAGTTGATATTTTACATGCCTGTTTCAATTGTACTTTAGACAATGTATATGAAATTTTATTAAAATCGTTAGATATCGGAACGTAAGATATCGGTAAAAAGGTTGCTTTCTCTATTTTAAACGTTTAGGTCCGCTTTTAGTTTTAGTGATCTTTATTAATTCATAGGGGTATCGCTGTTGGTTTTACTAAAAAATGTTCGTCTCATCGCATATGTGATGATAGAATCTTTTCCCGTCCTGAAATTCCAATTTTACATTTGAACCTCTCGTTTATGCGAGAGGTTCTACGACGAGCGTTGCACGCGAACTCTTGGACGGATCACGCTGTCCAACGAACTTAGCCTGAGTATTAGTAGAAGGAACATGTATACCAAATTTCAACTAAATTGGTTAACTTTTACTCAAGTTATCGTCCGACACGTAAACGTTACACACAGACAGACAGACAAGATGCATATTTCGTTGAATGTAAGAAGCTCGCTTCAATTACAAATTTATTATGACTTTTTATGACTACTGTGCTTTTTACCGCCAATATATTGCGTTTTTAGCGCCAACATTTCACCCAAACAAATGCCCCCCCCCCCCAAACCACCCTATAACGGCTAGTCCTATAATTTTTAAATAATTTATGCAAATACCTTATGATAAGGTGGTGAAAATGGCGAACCAGGGACATTTTTCATGTCATCATACATTTTTCATGACATCTACTCTACTCTCCTTACTCTGCACTATTTTTTTCTTTTAGGGGGATCTATTTAAATTTGTTTATTTTTTTTTTCATATAGGGCGGAATGGGGAAATAACAAAATGTTATTTAAGCATATAATAGCGTATTTGCCGAATAATCTACGAATACATGGTGGGCCAAAAACCGCACTTTTTTAAGTCTTATAGCTCAGCTTCTTTAAAGATAGAAATATGGGGTTGGCAGGGTCTGAAAACTACTTTCTTCATCTTTAAATTTCATATCCACTAGGCATCGCGTGGATCTATCATTGAAGCGAGCATATTGCAACGTTAGGTCCGCTTTAATAGTTTTAGAAAAAATGTAGTGGCCTCACAAGACACTTATGTCTAGAGCATTAGTGTAGGTGTAGCGTTGCTGTACATTTTTATTATCAAATTAAAACAATAATGTATTCATTCCATTATAAATTCCTAAGCTAGCTGTATTGCCTATATATATTTAGTGTAGACAATTTATATCATAAATAGTTCAGGATATTGGTGTAGGTAAGGATAAAAAAAGAGAAATGTTAGATGAATAAAATCAAATTCTGGGAAGAGGGACGAAAAACTATGATACCCTGAACAAAAGCCTTTATCAGAATGATACAGCGAAAATTAGTAAAGCACTCAAGGCCACCCAGAGCTGAGCGGGACCCCGGAGATAAAGACTCGACCGTGTCATCATCGTAGCGCCCAGGGTATTTAACCTAGAGAGTTGAAATTTGACAGTAAAATCAGTCCTTACTTCTAGTTGTGCCGCCCGGAAAATCAACATTTTCCGCCTTCTTAAACCCAGTTTGCTGAGTCAGCAAAAATAAAAAAAAAGTAAAAAATTGAAAAGTGGTCCGTCCGAGTTTGAAATTTGAAACATTATAATAAAAAAATCAGTTAGTTCAAAACGGTCACCCATCCAAGTACTGACCAAGCCTAATGCTGCTTCCTGCTGCTGCGAAGCAGTGGGAGAGACTTTATACTCATAAAATTATACTTTTTAACTCTGACAGCGCGGGAAAATCGAAAAAAGTGGAGGGGGAAGGCAATAAGAGCTTGGGATTTTGGCGGGTAATAGGTACAAAATAGATAATCATGAATCATGATGAGTTGATAGTTAAAGAGTATGATAGTAGTACAGAGGCTAGTAGTAAGTACATTCGTGCCAAATTTCAACTCGGACGGACCACTTTTCAATTTTTTACTTTTTTTTAATTTTTGCTGACTCAGCAAACTGGGTTTAAGAAGGCGGAAAATGTTGATTTTCCGGGCGGCACAACTAGAAGTAAGGACTGATTTTACTGTCAAATTTCAACTCTCTAGGTTAAATACCCTGGGCGCTACGATGATGACACGGTCGAGTCTTTATCCCCGGGGCCCCGCTCAGCTCTGGGTGGCCTTGAGTGCTTTACTAATTTTCGCTGTATCATTCTGATAAAGGCTTTTGTTCAGGGTATCATAGTTTTTCGTCCCTCTCCCCAGAATTTGATTTTATTCATCTAACATTTCTCTTTTTTTATCCTTACCTACACCAATATCCTGAACTATTTATGATATAAATTGTCTACACTAAATATATATAGGCAATACAGCTAGCTTAGGAATTTATAATGGAATGAATACATTATTGTTTTAATTTGATAATAAAAATGTACAGCAACCCTACACTAATGCTCTAGACATAAGTGTCTTGTGAAGCCACTACATTTTTTCTTTAATTAGATGGGTAAATTTTTAAGCCAAACAAAATGATCACTTTATACTTGATGAGACTATATACTTCTTACTAAAATGTCAAGTTACACAATGAAATTAAATTGTACAATATTACAGAGCCCAGGGGTGCCCATCCCCCTCAAGGCTCATGACGAAAATTCCCCCCCCAAAACTTAGTAAAACTTAACCCTCCCCCCCCCCCTCTTCCCTCGATTAAGCGGGGGGTCTGGGGGTCCTCCCCCAAGAAATTTTTGTAAATTTTCTTATTCAAATAACGAATATTATGCCTCTTTAATTCATAAAATCAAATTTTTAGCTTTGTTTCGAGAGTCATTTTAATATTTTGTGAAACTTAATTCACTTTGGAAAGTTTATTAGTTAATTGTTTTGCTCTTTGTTAATTTAGAACTGAAAAAGAGACAAACAAAACTATTAGTTTCTCTCTCTGTATTAGCAACTAGAACAGTTTAAATATACATATTAATTTAGAAGTATTTAATATACTTTGTTTCCTTGTCTTTTTGAAACTTATGCTTGGTATTAGTATTGTAGTTTGAGTTTTTATTACTCATACTAAAAGAAAAGAAAAAGCACAATTGAGAAAATAAAGCTTTTATTGATAATACTCTATCTTCAGATACTACAGACTGCACTTTTTATGGTTTTGTAGATACTTCTCAAAACCTTTATGCCGAGGGTGATGTGTCCGTCCGTCCGTCGCTCTTTGGTTCATAGAGCCTGAACCATTCACGAGAGAGATTTGAAATTTAAAATATTGGCGTAACTTTTTGACCCAATCATGCCAGGGACATCTAGTCTACTCTCCTTACACTACACTATTTTTTCTTTTTTGAGAAAAATCTATTTAAATTTGTTTCATTTTGTTTACTTTCATATAGGGTGGGATGGGTTTACTAAAATGTTATTTTAGCAAATAATGAAATTTATGTATATGTATATGCCGAATAATCTATACGAAACCCTAAAAAGTTGCTTGATGCAAGTACTTCCCTGTATTTTTTTTTATAATTTACACAACAAACGTTTCCTGTTAGTGTTAGTGGTTGTGTTCCTAAAAACGTTAATTATTTTACTATAATTGCTTTTTTTTTTGCAAAATATCTAGTCATAATTATGACTCGTAGTTACTGATTTAACACTAATCATTTATGTTTCCATTTTATGTTTTTAGTTTATTTATGTTTCTATTTTATGTTTTTAGTTTATTTATGTTTTTATTTTATATTTCTTATAATAGAGGATTAAAGAAAGGTGCTCTGATTTACGTGATACTGGACAACTATAAGCTCTAATTATTGTTCAACTCAACAATCAAATAAAACCATAAATAAACTAGTTAATGATATAAATAAAACAATTTAAATGGAAGGAACACTTAAACATCGTGTACGTGTAACAACAGACTATTACTATATTGGTGTCGCGAGAAGAATAGAATTACTTAATTATGGTACAATATATATATTATGTGGTAATGTACCACTTCAGTAACTAGAAAATAGTATTAGTATAGTGGTAGACTTACAAATAATATAGAGTAAAGAGGATCGAAAGCATACAAATATTGTTTAGATTCTTCTCCCTCAATCAGTTGATTTCAGCATGAAAATTGCACTCCCCCCCCCTAAAAAAACCTATTAAAAACATCCCCAAAAATCCCCCCCCAAATTTTTATTTACGACGCACTCTGCGTCGTACCCCCCTTTGAGCAGGCACCCCTGACAGAGCTTGATTGCTGTACATCAAATTATTAACAGTCCCTAATTAGTGATTCATTATCATACTAGGAGAACTTTACTGATGATGGGGGTTAGTAAGGATTCAATTAAAATCCCTCGTTAGAGTAAATATCAACATTATTACAGAGAGTAAAAGCATTATTCAAATGACTTATGATTTAATAACATTGGGTTAAAAAAGAGGGTTTACTGAGGGACCTTTTTTAGGTCATATATTTTTTGTGGTTTCTTCACATTATTGTATCAACCTTAGATGCCAAATGCTCAGTAATAAACAACAAAAATGTTTAATATTTTCTACTCAAATTTTATAGTAAAGTTTTTAACATATACTTAATTATTGTTTTACATTTACTATATACATTGTGCGTATTGTTCTTGGAAACTTTTCATCAGAGAGCCCTACTTGTCCCATTTAAAAAATATGTATATAAATAAATACAAATCTTGTAAACTCAGGTTTTGTTTAAAAGATTATTCACTTAAAAAATTGGGTCTCTTTTCTTTAGAATACACAAAGGGAGAATAATACAATTTTTAGAACATTATCAAAGTTTTATTGTTTTAATAAATAAATAAATATACACATATTTCTCTTTTCTGAAATTATTATTTTAGTAAATGTTATCAACTTGGATTTTCCAAAAGTGAACATCAAATGGTTTCTACTGAATTAGGATCTAATGAAACCCCACCAGGTACTCTAGGTGATTGTTTACTAAATATTACAGTCTTCGCACAACTAGAGTTAACGTGTTGACAGAGCGGGAAAAACTAGCAAATGGGGGGACAAGCCAATGAGAGCTTGAGATTTTCCCGGACAAAAGGTCGGGCCAACTAGGCAAAGATAAATGTCTCTAGTGGAGGGGAGAGGCCCTCTGGATAGCAGTATAAGAAGGCTTCGTAGTGGCTTTATTTTTTCCCCCAGAGAGGTTGGCCAATCTGTGTGTCACTCAATTTCCCGAGCTGTCAACGCGTTAACTCTAGTTGTGCGAAGACTGTAATAATGCAAGTTGACTGCTACAGGCCAACTCTTATCAGAATCTTGGTAAATTAACCTTGATACAATTAAATAAACAAATCTTGCAAAAATTATCAATAAGAATATAATTTCTTGAATTAGCATAAATAAAACCAACTCCATAGAAACACTAACTTTGTGATGCCTTGGACAGTCTCCCCTTCACATAATTTTAAATAACATCAAAATATTATTAATTCAATCAAGTATACGAAAGTAAGAAGGCCAAAAAAAATGTTAGAAGATGAGAAACAGATCTTAAAACTCATAGGCCCCTTTATATGAGGCCATCTGAGTCTCGCCACCATGGGATCTAGCAGAGCCACAAAAAGGTGCGCCAAGAAAGAAGAAAGAAAATAAACTGGGTTGTCTATGCTCACAAATAAGGCAAGAAACTAACTGGCTTGGTGGCTCTCAGAGGGTGAGAGCTGGTTGGCTGTGCCACCAAAACTGGTAGCCAGTAACAGTGTTAAAAAGCCCATATAATTTCTATTGCTGATTTGGTTGCAGGATCATGGTGTGTAGGGCGCTTTAGTCAGAAACTTGCAGAAGACACAAATGGAGACACTCTCGAAGTAAGAAAGTACTTTGTTAAGATGTTAAAATATTTCAACAAATATCTAGTGAACTTGCTTTTTTTCTTAAAGAATTTTTATTTTCTCATTTCTAAGTAATGAATCTTTTATTATTGTCATTGATATTAGAGTTATACTTGATTGAATTGTCAAAAAGTAATATATAATCACCTGATTACACCTCAAGGAGATCTATCAACTGGTTATATCAATTTATTTCATAACTAAAAATCCAAACTCATATCTTAATTTGACAGGGATAAAAAAAAAAAAAATAAAAATAATAATAATAATTTAAACAAAAAATAACGAGCAATCACTGCATTAATGTAGTATAATTAATTATTGTTACATTTTATTAGTAATAAATTTATGTTTTCCAAAGAATGTTATTTCTTGATTTATTTTTGTGCCAACAAATAATATATAATATTAACCAAGACACAAGGAGTCCTTAGAAAATTTCAGGAACAGTCAATTATCTCAGTAAGATCCTATTTTAATAAAAAAAAACTTTAAAATAAAAGTTTTAGGGTTTAGAAAAAACCTATTACATTGTAATAACTAAGTGCTCTTGGAATGACCTAAAGCCCTGTGATAAGAAATTTGAAATCTTAAATGGAAAACCTAATTTTTTATAGTAGATTTTTTAAAGGACCAAAGGTACCCTGGGTCAACAAAATAAGCACTCTGGTCATTACAACAATAATTACACTATAATTAAAACTTTCAAATCCCATAACCCCGTATGTTTCGAATTGAAATATTTTTTGTTTGATAAGGAAAGAGGTACTTTTTTAGATTGTTACTCCCCTACGTTGTTTTAGAATAAAAATGACTTTACATAGACTAAATAACTATTAAGAAAAAGGGATGTTTAGAGCAATGTACTATGGGACAAAGGAATATCCCACTTCTGTTTTGATAAGGGGAGTAACAATCCAAAGAAGCACATTCCATACATGCATCGTCCCTTCCAAGGCAAAGTATCATAAATTTAAAAAAAATGTTATTATATTGTTTTGTTTGTCTCTTCAAACCCTATAAACTAGTAAAAATATCTTAAGCGCCAAAAAAAAAATTTACTGGTCAAAAAATAGACTTGAATTTACCTATTGTAATCAACAGAGCAATTAAAAAACAGTGTATCCGACTTTTTAAAAAAAAAAAATTAAACACCTTTATATTATACTAATAAAATAGAATCCTCTATTGTTGCATAGAACATTTATATCGTAACCACCATATTGAAAATCAAAACAGGATTTATGTGACGTCAGTTATGATATTTTATTCTTGGCAGGTTCATAAAAGTGAAGTAAGACCTCCCAAAATAATACCTTTTACTTTAGTTATGACATTTTGCTTCTACTATTGAAACTTGCTTGAGTGTTTGTGATCTTATAGTAAGTTAGTATTATTTTTATAGATAATAATTTATTTATACTAAAGATTGATAATCTTAATTATGAGAATGTCATCTAGATCATTAAAATTGTTGAAGAAGTGTGGGGCGGACACAACCAAATCATTAGTAAGAAGCCAGGCAAACACAAAGCACAATACCATTAAGGCGGAAATACACATGCTAGTAAAAAAGCATGCCAGTGGCGAGTTACTAGCACGTCAGTAGCTGGCATGCTGCAGACGCTGTGTACATTTGCCAGTGAAATAGCATGCTAGTATCATCCGGATGATCGGTCTTGTGCGAGCTACTAGCACATGACAATACACATTCCAGTCACAGTTCTAGTTTTGAAACAGGCAATCGTTTCTTGCCTTCTTTTAGCCGGAATAAATGATGAAATAATTGTATTTGATTTAATTAATTTTGATAGTTTTATTAATTGTTTCAATGTACCTTATGCAATTAACCTAATTGTTCTGTTACTTGCTAAAACTGTGTTTTAAAACATTTGAAAAATCATAAAAAGACACGAAGAGTGTGGGTAAAGATTGGATAGCTAGAAGGGAATTAGGTACATAGAGCGAGTCAGTGCCTACTAAATGAAATGCGGTTCGAGGACGTTAATGGTTTTAGGAATCAATTGCGAATGCTTCCGGAGAAAGTTGATGAGTTGTTGTCAGATACCCGTGAAAGGAAGGAACGCAACTGAAGACTGAAGGGCTGAGGGAGACTCGTGCTAGCAACCTTGCGCTGACAGGCCTGTTTACACGTGCCTTATCAGTTCCCCCTCCCCTCGACTTGTGCCACTGGCAAGACAAAAATCAAACCTCGTGCGATTTACTGGCATGCTATTTGATATATACACATGCCAGTAGCTCTCCTCTGCGAGCTACTCGTATGTTTTTGTGCGAGTAACTAGCATGTGTATTTCCGCCTTTATGGTACAGGCCACTAAGGAAACAAATAATGCATGTAATCAATCAACTTTACCACTAAATTTTGAAATGCAAATAGATAACATCATTATTGAAATTACTGAGGGCAACTGTTAATTTAGATACTGCTACAGAAGAGACTGTTGCGACTGATACTATCAATTTTTTTTTAAAAAGAAATCAAAGTTTCTCAGCTCAATTAGAAGTTATCCCCACTGTAGTAAATACTACTACTACAGTTGAAGAAATTGTTACTGACACCACTTTTTTTGAAGAAGAAGTAATAGAAAACAACCCTGAATCATTAGTAGATACTTCTACTGCAGTAGAAGAGGCTGCTACTCATGATATCACTTTGTTTGTATATGAAATACAAAATCCAATCGAAGATAATAATTCTCCATCACCTAAATCTGTCAATGGGATACCTATTTACAAAATAAAAAAATAGTTAAACAAAATAAACATTGGAAATGTGTAAACAAATGTGTAAAAAAAAACAAAAAAAAAAACAGGAGTAAACAAATATGGAAAAAAATTCAACAATAAGTACCAAAGAATTTTTGAAGAGAATCGATCAGTTATATTTAAAGAATGTTACGTTTCTAATTACAGAGGAAGAAATAACGATGAAAAAAGTAGACGTGAAACGAAAGAGAACTACTAACGAGCTTTCTCAAAAGCAGCACACTATTGAATACTATTAAAAATAGGGTATGCAAAAATTGTATTTTGAAAACGTTAGATATTAGCCAAACAACACTTAGACACACTATAAAAAATTCAAATAGTACCAACTTCTGCAAACCAGATCTCAGAGGTAAATACACCAAATAAATACCCTGAGAGTGACATCAGTTGCTTGAAGCAATTTATCAAAATAATCCCAGTAGTCCCATCACACTACGGCCGCAAGAAAACCAAAAAAAAGATTGGCAACTTGTCTAATTTTGAAAGGATCTACATAGCTTATTATAAAGAAGAATATATAACACATATAGGAGTGTATATCGTTCATACAACTTTGCATTTCACTTACCAAAAGGGGATAAGTTTAGGGTTTATGTAAATTTTCTTCAACAAGCCAATGTTGAAGAAGCAAACCGTAATCGGCAAGATCTACATATCCAAGAAACAAATGAGTGAGAAGAAATTTTAGGAGGAACATGGATGATGTATTTTTTATGTATCTCCTTCGATTTGCAAAAGGTCCTAAATACCCCTAACGGAAACGGCATACTGTTATATTACTCAAGAAAATGTTGTATATATTACTCATGAATTTTTTTTTTCTGTGTGTAACTACCATGTTAATGGAAGGATGGCTGATGCTTTATTTGAGATGAGGGGGAAAAAAAAGAGCGAATGAACTGTAGTAATCTCAATCAATACCTGAAAGATACTGATGAAAATAACTCTACAGTTACTGAAATTGCAACGTACTGTGACAACTGTGGTGGACAAAACAAGAACAGTCAAATGTTAGCCATGTTACATAGGTTTTTGCAAAGTTCATGTCATAATAAACTCAACTATTTAATTGCAGGGCATACAAACATGCCTACAGATTCAATTCACAAAGAACAAAACAATATACTAAACTTTGCAATGACCTACTCTCATTTCCTTGTCACGACATTCCCCACGTCCCTATAGGTTTTGAAGATTGGTCCGCTTTTCAGAGTAAAAATATGTACCAAAATAATCCGAGGTAGTTAGTCCAATATTCAGTACAGTGAGACTTCCAAAAAAAAAGGTCTCGAAAATCTCATGGACAACCTTTAACTATCTCCAAAATAAGTTCTATTGAAATGGAAAAGGGTACAGTAGAGTCTCGCTAATCTGGGTTTAACGGGACCGAACCCAGTCCGGATTAAACGGAATCAGTTTTAATGTGTCTGTAGAATGTAGAACAAGCTTTAGTAGAGTAAAACTATTGAAATCGAGGTTTTTATCGTAAATATTACTTCTATTAGTCTCCAAAACAAAACATGCTTGTACAACGTAGGTCCACTATTTAAGTTAAGAGCTGTTCTGTCACTATAGTACCAGTCATGTCAAATATCAAATGAATTAAAATAAAATGACAATCCATTACGCAGGTGGCAGGTATAGAAGGGACTTCCTGAGAAACAGGCTGAGTTCCGATATGAAATTCGAGGAGCGATAATCATTTCACAAAAAGTTGAGACATTAGACATTGTTGGCTTGGCAAAATTTCATGGAACTGGGTTGAGCCGCTACATGTTTCTTAAAACCCTTCCCCATCTCAGTCACATATAATTGAACTTTCTGGAATACACTTCCTTTATATCTTCCGCCCTACATTTCTATGGAACTGAAACAGATTTATCGATGTTCTTACTTATTCTTAAATCAGTTAATTTTTAACAAAATACCGGGTATTCCTCGTGTTAGACTGTTAGAATATACACCTATAAACTATACTAGGAACAATTTTATACATTTTAATAGACAATAAAAGCAGAAACTCCAATTATCTTAACAATTAATAAATCTTAACAGGCCCTGGTTCCAATTTGTACATAGTTTTTGGCCCGTCCGGATTATACGGATGTCCGGACTAGCGGGGTCCGGATAAACGAGACTCTACTGTACTTACACATTTAATGTTAAATACAGTTATAAATAATCCGAAACAAACCTTCTGATTTACTCCTTTAAAAAATGTAAATCTACGAAATGTTATTCATCCAAGTTGCCAATCTCTACTTTAAAGTGATTATTCCCGAGTACCATTCTGAATATCAGAGAATGGTTCACTCTAACAAAATTAAGGATACTTAACCAGAGACTGACAAGGAATATGATATAGATATTTTAGATGTCTGGAGACTGAAGGTAGTCTTTTTTTTTAATATAGTCAAATATTTTATTGAGTTTTACAAATATTTTTACACAATAATTTGTATTACATTGTATTTTAATAAACAATATTTTTATTACATTGTATTTTTAATATTTTAGATTTTATTCTTATATGGTGATTCTAATAATTACCGTCCTGAACTTGTTTTTACACGCTTTTAATGACACATCTTTTGACTTGCTTTTATATTGCACTTATCATTTTACTTTTTGATTTGGCATTGTAGGTAGTAAATACAGTCCTAGGGACTTAGGAATCAACATTTATTTCAATGATAAACAAGGCATTAAAGATATTTTTTGCATTCTGAACAACCGATTCGTAACCACCGAATTAATTAATTTTTTTAAAAAAAAAAATCTTTATTGACAAAAAATTGTAACAAAATAAAACAAACTTTAAAAAAAAAAAAAAAAAAAAAAAAATGATATGACTGCATTTTGTACCTCAGGAATATTTTTGTGTCTCCTCTAAAATTTGATCAAGTCGTTCATGATACTTTCCCTTGGGAGGGACGATTAAATATTGTATATAATATATACGTGTATATATATATATATATATATATATATATATATATATATATATATATATATATATATATATATATATATATATATATATATATATATATATAGGTATATGCTACACACACATACTGAAACTATTTAATTTTCTTTTGTACAATAAAACATTCTATAAATGAACACAGGTTATTACTTAGTTATTAGAAAACTGACACAACAGAATGTTAGTGTCCTCCCCCCCCTCTCCCTCAAGCTTCCTTAAAGTCTAGGCAACAGAACTTAATTTAAAATTATGGATCCAAATTATAACTTAATTGGATTGATGAATTGAAAAACAGTAATAGTCTAAAATCTTTAAAGAGGTTAAAAAAAAGCTGTTGCACTCATTGAGCAAAGACTGCTAAGCTCCAGAAGTAGATTGAGCTCTGATGTATTGCTTATTCTCTACATACCTAAAACCCATATTTTAAGTTAACTATAAATCACCATTTTTGGTCTTGTACTATTTTTCAACTCACCGATTCAATTAAAATCATGAATTAACCAAAGTCTAATCCAAAATTAACAAATATTTAGTTACTTTTTATTTAATTATATAATAATCCAATGTCAATCATAAAAAAAAAAGTTTAGATTTGTATTTAGTTTGACGTAAATCTTAGCTAAGATTGAGGAAATTTAAAAAAAAAAAAAAATTAAATAAATAATTTAACCAACATAATATATACAAATAAATCTGTTAATTAGGCAAAATATCCATCAAAATTTCTCTTGAAGCAGGAATCATCGAATCAGGAAACTTAATATCGAAAATGACAACTAGATCTCCTTTTCTATGCGGCTCTTTGGGGTAGGGTAAACCGAGGCCCTCGATCCTCTTGACCGTCGTCGGTTTGACAATTTCTTGTGTGAGTGACAGGGGAAACTTGTCTCCACTCAGAGTTGGAATATTCAACATTACACCACACAATGCCTAAAACACACACACACAGCGTTACAAAATATAATCAGACAAATAAATAAAAAACCTGACTTACCACACTATCCAGAGAGCCAGCGTGGCCGTGTGGGTTAAACCACGTCTGCTCGGCCATCACTGAATCATGAGTGGAACGAGACGGGGTTCGATTCCTTGCCGTGACGCTCTGATTTATATGGCTCACTATTGATCACATCATACTCGCTTCGGCGGTACTATGTACTTATGTATGATGTGTGAAGTGGCTGGAACTCTCTACCGCGGGGCGTAAAAAGGGCCTAAGTGATGGCCTAATTGCAAGGTTCAAACAAGTGGTTCGTCCTACCCGTTCTAGTAGAAAGTACTAGACTACTACTACTACCACACTATCCTACTACAGAACCATGCTAGCACAGTAGACCCTGAAATCTTTAACCTCCCACCCAAACAAACAAGAGTCCTCAATCGTTATGAAAAATATAAAAAAGAAGTGGTGCATTGGCTCACATCATCCATAAATAAAATACAACTTAACAATAATAAATAAATAAATAAATAAACATAATAATAATAATAATAATAAGACAAAACAATCTAATGAAATAAATAATTGAATAACACAAACAAATAATAGAAATAACAAAATAAATAAATGAATTAGTAATTAAAAAAATCATAAATAAATAAATAATTTAGTTGTTACTCTTACTTATTAGTTATAATTGTTAATTTAATGTTAATCTTATATATTTTGTAAATTTATCGTCACTTAGAGGGGGGTACACCTAAGCCCCCTACTGTCAGGTAAAGGCCCACCTTACTGATCTCTTTAGGTAAAAAACTACATGAACATTTTTCGCATTTGTAAAGCGGCAGGGAAGTAATTACTAATTCGTTCCACTTTTTCATTCAAGTAATCTAAATAAAACAATAACTTCTAGCCAAAATGTTTTCATTAGTTTAAGAGCAGTGCTAAGAACTCAAAACTAATAAATTAAATTTTGCTTAGAGGCAAATCAATTAGCAATGAGGAAAGGAATCCTACAAACACAGAAACAAAAACAGTGGTCTTATTACTAATAAAGCCTTATGAGTATTCTTGATGAGATTATATACAGGGTGGCATAAAAGTATGGGAACCCCAGAATAGCTTGTCAGAAATGCATTTTTTCGAAAAAAGTTTCAGGAATTTCCCCTAGCTATTCAATGGCGACCTTGGATTTGACCTTCAAGGTCATTTTAAGGTCAACTGTTTTTTTTTTAAATGGGAACCCCCATTTTTTATTGAGGATTTAAAAAGAGCAGGAAATTTTACATAAAATTGACCATGTCTCCGAACATGACCTTCAAGGTCATTCCAAGGTTAAAATTGTTTTTCCAATGAGAACTTCTACTTTTTACTGCGGATTGCGAAATAGCTGAATTTTACCTTCCACCACGTCCTACACCCAAGGTCGACCATGGCCTACACCACGTCCTTGACCATGACCTTCAAGGCCATTTCAACCCTTCCCCATTTTTAATTTTTTATTTATTTTTTTGTCCTTGAACGTCGACCACGTCCTTGACCATGACCTTTAAGGACAAAAAATGTTAAAAATGGGGGAAGGGTTGAAATGACCTTGGGTCATTTGGGCCTAAGGTCAAGGATGAGGTGTAGGACCTGGTTGAAGGTAAAATTCAGCTATTTCGCAATAAAAAGTAGAAGTTCTCATTGGAAAAACAATTTTGACCTTGAAGGTCAAAAACAAAGTTGGCCTTCAAATAACCTTGAAGGTATCCAAGGTCACCATTGAATAGCTAGGGAAAAATCATGAAACTTTTTTCGAAAAAATACATTTCTGACTAGTTATTCTGGGGTTTCCATACTTTTGTGCCACCCTGATACAAACACCTTAACAATTACAATGCTTTTGACAACCAAATTGAGTGAGATAAACTATTGTGCTGAGTATTAAACTGAAATAATTCACTAATCTTAAAAAACTTAAACATAACCAATAGCATTAACACAATTCATCTTTTAATAATTCGGACTCTGAAAAAAAGAGACACGTAAAAAAACAACAACAATATATTTAATTTACAGTTGTTCAACTCACCTGTTTTAATGAAATCTTGGCGACATATTTTATGTCACTGCCGTCTCTTTTAAACAACTGATGTGGTTTGTCTCGTATAATAAAAACTATGTCGGCAGGTATTTTATTTCTACCTTGGTCACCTTCTCTTTGAAAAGTGATTTTTGTGCCTGCTTTCCAACCAGGTTTGACATTTATTGTCAAAAGTTTATCTTCTTTTTTTAACGAGTTGTCGGGTTGAAGTACCCTTCGAGAGATTTTCATCTTCTTGGTACAGCCTTTGTTGATTTCTTCCAAAGATACGTAGAGGTCGTGTTCAATCGGTGAGTCTTGAACTTTATCTTTGCCTCGTGATGGGTTGCTTCCATGTACATTGAAAGAGTGAGATCGGAAGGCGGGACCTCTGACCGAACCGAACAAGCTGTCGCACCCTAAGCCTCCGTCAATGTCCATGTCGTCGTCGAAAGGAAAGAACGGTTTGCCGTGTGCACTCTTGAAAAAGTTACTTGAAAAAGGATTGGCTGTTCCGAAAAATTGTGCGAACGTGGCTCTGGGATCTCCGTGATAGGTGTAAGAGGCGGAGGTTCCTGAGTCACCTCCGCCGCCGAGGTTGCCTTTAAGTCCCTCTTCTCCGTACATATCAAATACATCTCTTTTCTTTTTATCACTTAAAATTTCATAAGCTTCGGCCACCTCCTTAAATTTTTCTTCAGCGTCTGGAGCTTTGTTTTTGTCAGGATGGTATTTCAGGGCGAGTTGTCGGTACGCCTTCTTGATTTCGTCGACTGTTGCAGTCCGAGAAACTCCTAAGATTTTGTAATAATCTTTTCCCATATCCTTGTAAGATCTAGAAAAAAAAAAAAAAAAATTAAAATAACTGCACTTATCGTATAAATAAATACTTAATTAATTTTTTAAATAAAGGCAATCGAAGTTTCAAAAAAGAAACAACAATTAACTATATTTAAGTCTAAAATTAATTAGAAATAAAAGCTAAATAAATACTGGAAAAATAAATTTTAGACAAACAAGTGTTTCAAAGAGGTTGCAACATATCACTTAAGTCACAAAAGCTTATCACATATTTGTGACTTTCCAAATCACTCATATTTACTTTCTCATAGAAAGAGAAAGTATTGTGATGGTGCGAAAATTTGATTTTGATGGATTTATACATTTTGAGGTCCCCTAAGTCCAAAAAAAGGTTTTTAAAAAAGTGTCTGTTGTCTTTGTCAATACAGACGGAATTTAGCATTCATGTTCAAAAAAATCATACCCCGAGTAGGAATTAATTTTAGCACCAAATTGGGTGGCGCTACCCCCTAAAACTATGAACAAAATTATTTCAATTAGTTCTTTATGTGGGGTTCCCACCTCAGCTGGTTGTCTGTAGTCAATACCAGCAAACGTACTTGATCCCTAACCTGGATAACATCATTTCTCAGATAGAGAGCTGGGAGTTCCTGAGTCAGTCTGTGCCTGGAGAAATGTAAACATGAAGTTTCAGAAATTTAGAAACGAAATTCTCTCATTTCAGCTTCCTTAGCAATCATTTCTATTGCTCTTTGGAAGGTACCACATATTTCTTTTAAGTCCTTACCACTGATTTGTATACTCAGGTTGTCGACGAATAGCGACTGAGTAACTGAGGAAGGGATCTGATCTGCAATGCCATTTATTTATTTAGGCCACAAAGAGCGTAACACTCAGAACTGATCCCTGAGGAATTCCGTTAACCTGTGTACACATTCTCAGATGTCTGATTAGACATCTCCAAGAAACGAAGTCAAGAAACTAGAGATTAACTCCAGTAGCTTCCCTCTAATGGCTCAGGATCTTAGTTTAATAATGATGCCATGCTCCATATGGTGTCATATGCATTAGCTGAATCAAAGGCAACCCCACAAACCACATGCTTACCTTTGAGGAATGCACGTTGGACCAAGTCTTCCAGTCTTACCAAGTGAATCTGCCTGGTAGTCACTTAGGGAGTTTTCTTTTTGAAGGAACCACATGATCCTTGCATTGACTATCGATTCAAGTATCTTCCCTAGACAATTTATCGGCCCTAGGCTTATCGGCCGATAACTGGAGGTCGCTTGTGGATATTTTTCCTCTTTGATGATGGGGATTATTAAAGCCTCTTTCCATAAAGTAGGGTATATGCCCATTGACAACTATGTGTTGTAGAGGTAGAGTAAGGTCCTCAACATTTTCCCAGATAAATTCTTTAATAGGGTATATGGGATGTCATCACCTCCTGGGGAAGTGTATTTTGATTTTCTAAGGGCATCCTTTAGCTCAGAGAGAGTAACTGGTGTACTGAGGATGTCTCTATTACCCCCCCTTTAAAATCTTGAAGCTCCAAAAAAACGTGGGCTGTAGCTTTTTTACTTCCGGAGACTTTAGTATAGTGCTAAGCAAGGTGGTTCACAAGCTCAACTGGTTTTCATATAATTTCTCCTAGTTCATCTTTTAACACTGGTATTGCAGGCACCCTATTGGTCCCTATAATAGCCTTGAGGCGCCGCCAAATTTCAAAAGAAGTAACATCTCTATCCAATGATGGCACATAGACTTTAAAAAAAAACTCCCTCTCTGCACTCCTTCGTCTTTCGACAGCCCAGGCTTTTTTAAATTCTATATGATGACACTCGGTAGGATTTCTATATTGCCATTCATTAAATGCTATCTCTTTAAGAACTTTATATATCTCTGGTTCCACTGTGGAACAGGGTTTCTGAAGAGCCTATTAGAGGTACGAGGGATGGACTTTACCGTGCATTTGATTATAGCTTGTGCGAAGCGACGCACACCTTCTTTTATAGTGTCTGTTGGCAAGAAATCATGATAACCCTTTCCATCATTCATAAGTGCTCTAATCAACTCTATCCAGGATCCACATTCGTATTTCTTGACTTGGGTCGCCACTAGGTTAGGGAAATGATCACTTCTATGAAGATCTCTAACTCTGCTAAAGGCAAGAGCTGTGGCGAGTGACACAGAAGTAACTGAAAGGTCTACTGTGGTCAGATTACCCCTTGTAGACACATGAGTGGGACTACCATCATTGAGGGCAATTGGGTCACCAAACTCAAGAAGGTTTTGCAAGAAAGTTCCCATTGTATCTGTTCTGTTGTCCCCCCCCCCCCCCCCCCGACTTGGTGTTGTGAGCATTAAAATCTCCCATAATAAGTAAAGGTGGTGGGACCTGTCGGAAAAGTTCTGCTATCTGGCTAACCCTCTAGGAACTGATATAGGAGCTAAACACAGTAGACCATTAGTAAGTGGGGCTCAGATAGTTAACGCAACAGCCTGTATATTGGTGTTGAGTTGCACTTCCTGAAACCCTATGTCCCTTCTCACCATCAACATGTGACCTGCCACCAAAAACAGGTTGGATATCTTTGCGGATAACCTCATACCTGTCACAGCAAAAGGTTTTGGATGGCTGCAGGCGAGTCTCTTGAAGATACACAGTCACATGCCGAAGAGTGGAGCAAAGGCACTTGAGCTCGTACCTTGAATGCATTTGGTACATTTAAGGTGCTTTGTCCAACATCAGCATTTTTAAGTTGTTTGAAAGGCCCCTGAGTTTTTCTTTGGACCAGGTTTTGGTACGCTCAAGTTCGGTCCGGGTTGGTATTCGAACGATCCAGATCGGTGCCTGATCTAAGTGGACCGAGACTGGACAAATAGTGAGAAGGGCCTACAGACAATCCACCTTCATTCAACCCTCGGTTCGCCTCATCCCCCTTTATTTTTATTGCCGAAGAATTTTGCTTTATTTTATACTGTGTCCTACTTGTTTGTATCCGTTTCTTATAGAGTTGTTTATTATTGCTTCCGAGTTTACTGATGGTAACGGAAGGTATGTGATTATTCTCAAGAAGGAAAATTTTAGACTCCAAATTTCAAGATAAGAAGATAGAAATCCGTTTCAGACATCAGGGGACATTTTTGGTCCTGTATCTGTTTGTCAGTCTGTCGTTTAATTTTTGCGAACCTACATACCTTAAAAACTACTAGTTCAATTAAGTTTTCTTTTATAGGTCTTCAGGGGTATAATAAAAACCAACTACATTTTTTGCGATATTTCGTCCCTATATTGGGACATTATCAAGCCTGAAATCTTTTAAACATTTTAGATTAGACAAAAATCTTTTACATTTATATTTACTATACACATTTATATAACACAACAATTTAAAATAATAATATAAAAATCAAAATTATCTGATGTCAAAAAGTTAATAAAAACCATTAATAAAAGTGATATATAAAAGAAAACTTAATTGAAAATTAAATTTAAATCAAATTATAATTATTAACAACTACGGAAAACAGACAGAGAAAAATACACTCCAGCGCTGGGATTTGAACCACAGGCCTCTATATTTCCAGTATAGCGCTCTACCAACTAAGCTACGCAGGAGAATTAATTTCTCTGATGTTAATGATACCTTGTCCCGAATTTAAGCTTTCAATTTTCCACAAATCTGAGAAGTCAACATTAATGACAAAGAACTAGATCGAGAAATAACGCTTATAATTATAAAGTACCCAATTAGTACCTGTAGTTAGTACAAGCAATTAGGATTTCATATTTTACGATTTTGGTAGTATTCATACTACGGAAATATTAAATTTTAATTTAAATCAAATTATAATTATTAACAACTACGGGAAACAAAAAAAAAAAAAAAAAAAAACTACGGGAAACAGACAGAAAAATACACTCCAGCGCTGGGATTTGAACCACAGGCCTCTATATTTCCAGTATAGCGCTCTACCAATATAGAGGCCAATATGGGCCTGTGGTTCAAATCCCAGCGCTGGAGTGTATTTTTCTCTGTCTGTTTCCCGTAGTTGTTAATAATTATAATTTGATTTAAATTAAAATTTAATCTTTCCGTAGTATGAATACTACCAAAATCGTAAAATATGAAATTGAAAATTAAAGGGGACTGGAAAAAAATGGCTACTAGTTATTATTTATGAAATTTTGATGGTAGGTCATTAGCCCATTGTTGGTCTATATAAGATTTAACCTTTTGAGCCCATTTTTTCTGTTCCACAAATGCAATAAAACATAAATTTATTTACACCAATATCTTAAAAAATAGTAATATGATTTTTAAGAAATTTGGATGGTACGTTGAATGTAGCTCACAGATGGTCCCATATTATTTTCAACCGTCTGCACTCTTTAAATTAACTATTTAAATTAACTCATACATTTATTCACATAAAATTTCAAAACAATTTTGACAGATTTAAAATAAAAGGAGGGGAAAAATTAAATAAAAATAAAAAAAAGCAGAACATTATTTTAAGTAAGTTATAGCACCCTAGGAAGCTGTGTGCCCCACTAATTGGCAGACTATTTTTAATCATAATGGATGACGAAAAATTAATCGAATACGCCCGTGATCAAAGTGTTCTATAAGACCTTTTCTGACCATTTTTATAGCGAATAAGAAGAAAAGATAATAATAGTTATAGCGGCATGTTGAAGAGAAGAGATTCAAACTTGGATTGACTGGGGTTTGACCGAACTGTGGGAATGGGCTGGACCGAGCGAGACTTGAGCGTGATTGGACCGTGACCAGACTGGACCTAGACCGTAGGTATGAATCTACATTAAAGAAGCCACATTTCGAAGCTAAATATAATATATTAGCATGGCAAGATCAGTACAGTAGAACCTCGATTAACCGTCAGGCACGGGACCAGAGCCTTGACGGATAATTGAAAAGACGGTTAAGCGAAAAAGGGGGATATTGTTAATTTATTAAAAAACGAATTGTTATTTTATTAACAAATAGATGTTTATTTTAATAAATAATAAATTTACATACTATTTTGATAGAAGAAGTCTGTTAATTTTTTTTGTTTTAACATACTTCGAGCTTTTTTGGCTGCCGAAAGTATGGGAAGTATGGGAGTACCGAGTCGAAGGTCAAAGAAAGTGGGGTGCGCAATGGCGTGTGGCCTGACGGTTAAGCGAGAAAGACGGTAAATCGGGAGACGGATAATCGAGGTTCTACTGTACTTTGTTATGCAGCGGAAATCTGGGGATAGGAGAAAATCGAGATGGTCGAAAAGTTATTAAGGTGTTTTGTGAAGAAAGTTTTTAATTGCCTTACAACACACTAAACTAGGTTATATACAAGGGAATGGGTCTACTATCATCTACTAATTTGACATGAATATGTTCTAAGTTTTTGAGATAAGTGAGGAAAGGCTCCCCCCTTCAACTGTCTAAAGTTGTGTGACAGAAAGCTGTCTTGGTTAAAATTATGGTCGGCAAGAGGTAAAGAAATGAATACAAGGATTTGAAAACAGGGGAGAGTGGATTAAGATTATGTGGAAGAGGGCAAAAAGCAATTTTTACAATTATTGCAATGAGAGGATAAACCAGGGCCAGTATCATTAAATATATAAAAATTTAGACCATAATGTCACCGCCAACTACATTCGATCAGACCTTGACTACAACTCCTAGAGAATAATATTACTGGCCAAAGGGAAATTGATCAATCTAAATTGAAAACCATGGATTTGAGATAACAATAATAACTATGACATTTGTAGGGAGAATAGAAGAGAAGATGTAGTTCACTTCATAGGAAACTGCACATCAAAACATTAGGCAAAGATACCTAGGTGAGCAATGTATACCAAGAGATGAGGTGCTGGATTTATTAAATGGTAATAAAGGGTGGAACAAAGTAGACAGTTATTTAAAAGCAGCTCGTATCGAAAAATTCTAGCTTTGGGCCCTCAGTAGAGATAAAAAAAGAACAAATAAAGAAAGAAGGATAAAATAAAATAAAATGTAGATAATTGAATAGGGGGCATGCACTATAAATGTTATATTTAACTTAATAAATAAATGTGTTATATAAATGTTAAGTTTTTATTTCTTTTTTAAAGTATGTATTAGCATATGTAATGATGACATAATTTTATATTAATAAGCTATATCAGCAACCAACTGCAGCCAAAGGATTTTAAACAGATGTTTATGTATATATATATATATATATTTTTTTTGTTATTCTGAAATTACTATGATATAAACAACCATTATTAATATTACTAAATGTATGCATATCTGCATAGGGCTGGATTTATATGTTTGTGTATATGAAATAATGATCATAATTATTTATTTATTGTATCTTACTATTTATTTCATTAGATTATTAGTTACAATAAGATACCATTTTAAAGAGCTGTGTGCTAATATGAAGTAATTTTTAATCACCCATCACCCCTTTACGACCCACCATAGAAGATATACAAATTATAGGGGACCACAGCTCTTTAAAATTGAATCACTTGGCAGGCCACTTACTGTCTATAAAATAATTCTAGACCCTCGAGTTTAAACCCTTGTAACTTCTAAACGGAAAATCGTATGTTGATGAAACAAGTTTCTTTATTTAGACAATTTAATAAAATTTTATAGCATATGAATAATTATTTTTTATGTTAATTTTTAATTACTTTATTGCGGGATAGGTGAAAAAAGAGCCGTTTTTTTCGGCACATTTTGGCAATGCCCAACTTTAAAAACTCATTGCTTTAAAAGTTCTCAACCAAATCAAACCAAATTCACAGGACTTTTAGAACTCATATAAATGTCGAGGCCTACGAAGTTTCAAGTCGGAAAGTTAATTAGTTTTCTGTTAATTAACAAATTTAATGGGACCTGATATCTTTTGAACCGCTATAGATAGAAACACATAACCTTCACAGAAAAATCAAGAAAAAATTACCTTTCAAAGATACGAACTTACTTTTGCTCCCGCGGTGCTACAAAAAGTTGTAGAATATTTTAAATGTTGATCATTAATTCGTATTTGAAAGGCATAACAGGGATAATTATGAGGGAAGAAATTGCGAGGTTGTTATACCTGGTCAGAGATTCTTCCCCTATAATCCTGTCCTAGCTTTACTACCACACCATACATCTGACTTAAAGGACAGCATCCTGTATGGTGTGGTAGTAAAGCTAGGACAGGATTATAGGGGAAGAATGTCTGACCAGGTATAACAACCTCGTCATTTCTTCTCTCATAATTATCCCTGTTATACCTTTCAACTATGAATTAATAATCAACATTTAAAAAATTCTACAACTTTTTGTAGCACCGCGGGAGCAAAAGTAAGTTCGTATCTTTGAATGATAATTTTTTCTTGATTTTTCTGTGAAGGTTTTGTGTTACTATCTATAGCGGTTCAAAAGATATCAGGTCCCTATAAATTCGTTAATTAACAGAAAACTAATTAACTTTCCGACTTGAAACTTCGTAGGCCTCGACATTTATATGAGTTCTAAAAGTCCTGTGAATTTGGTTTGATTTGGTTGAGAACTTTTAAAGCAGTGAGTTTTTAAAGTTGGGCATTGTCAAAATGTGCCGAAAAAACGGCTCTTTTTTCACCTATCCCGCAATAAAGTAATTAAAAATGAACTTAAAAAAATAATTATTCATATGCTATAAAATTTTATTAAATTGTCTAAATGAAGAAACTTGTTTCATCTACATACGATTTTTCGTTTAGAAGTTACAAGGGTTTAAACTCGAGGGTCTAGAATTATTTTATAGACAGTAGGATCACTTAGGCCAGGGAGGATCACTTAGTCAGCCAACAACACATACTACAATGAACAACTCAGAAGAAATAGATCTTTTATCTACGATTGATACGAAATATAAACATTATATATTTGTTTAGATGCGTAGAAAGTGATTATTTACGTACTTGTATTCATTGCGCATGCGCGTCTCATAGTTCTGAATAATTCCTCTTCTTTAACACGCTAGCGCGGTGAAGAAGAGGAATTCTTCAGCTTTACACACGATTAGCGAGTTTGTTTACATTTAACAAAACTAATTTGCTGTTCTTTTATTAAAGTAATTGTTTATATCGAGTTTTTAGTGAAAAACAATGAGTGAATCAAGTGACTTTGACGAAAATGTGGAGAATAATACTCCTCCAGAAATAATTAATTCGGCAAAAAATACAACTAATGAATTAATGCCATCTTTATCAAGAGAGAGATACGAACTTACATACAGCAAGTTTATTTTATTCTGTATTTATTATTTAAATCTAACAATCGTAGACAAAGAACGGTACGCAACTCGTGCGAAAACGGCATTTTGCATTGCTCGTGTGGTTTTACTACCCTCGCTATCGCTCGGGTGCAAACTCCACACTCGCATGTAAAATGCTACTTTCCACACTCGACGCGTAATGTACTATTACATCGTCTTAATAGAAACCTAAACAACATCATTATTAATTATAATTTATCTAGTAAAATAGTTTGGACTTTGAAAGGTAACTCTATCAAACTATGTAAATCCAACTCTAGGTTATCTTACTTGTACTATCATAAGAATAACAACCTTATTCCTAATCACATCCAATTAAAAATCAATAACTGTAATTAAATTCATAGTTATGTGTAATAAGGAAATAAGGATTAATGTTAAAAATAATTATAGAAAGTAAGATTGAGAAAAATTATTGTTTAGATAAATAATTATTAACATAGCTGAAAATTATAAAGATAATAATGTAGAAATACCTTGTTTACAGGCCTGAAGATGTCCCTTAAGGGATGAAATATAGCCAATTACTAAAATACTACTAATATGAAGTAAATTTTAATCACCCATCACCCCTTCACGACCCACCAAAGAAGAGATACATTTTTAAAAGTGTTATTTACGCGTTTAACATGCACTTTTAATGTTACACTTGTTTTTACTTAGTTTTGCCTATATTTAATATGTAAGCGTATGCAGTGGTAATATGAATCATGTTATATCTGCCTACAACTCCAGCTGACGGCTTATAGCCAGGCTTTTAGTTGTTTTTTATCATTTAATTTTTTGTTAATTTGAAATCACTGCAATAAAAAACCATTATTATTATTATTATTATTTCTATTATATTATTATTACAGTAGAGTCTCGCTAATCCTGGTTTAACGGGACCGAACCCAGTCTGGATTACCGAAAGTCCGGATTAAACGGAATCAGTTTTAATGTGTCTGTAGAACAAGCTTTAGTAGAGTAAAACTATTAAAATCGAGGTTTTTATCGTAAAAATCACTTCTATTAGTCTCCAAAACATGCTTGTACAACGTAGGCCCACTATTTAAGTTAAGAGCTGTTCTGTCACCAGTACCAATCATGTCAAATATCAAATGAATTAAAATAAAATGACAATCTATTACGCAGGTGGCAGGTATAGAAGGGACTTCCTGAGAAACAGGCTGAGTTCCGATATGAAATTCGAGGAGTGATAATCATTTCACTAAAAGTTAAGACATTAGACATTGTGGGCTTGGCAAAATTTCATGGAACTGGGTTGAGCCGCCGCTACATGTTTCTTAAAACCCTTCCCCATCTCAGTCACATATAATTGTACTTCCTGGAATACACTTCCTTTATATCTTCCGCCCTACATTTCTATGGAACCGAAACAGATTTATCGATGTTCTTATTCTTAAATCTGTTAATTTTTAACAAAATACCGGGTATTCCTCGTGTTTGACTGTTTGAATATACACCTATAAACTATACTAGGAACAATTTTATACATTTTAATAGACAATAAAAGCAGAAACTCCAATTATCTTAACAATTAATAAATCTTAACAGGCCCTGGTTCCAATTTGTACATAGTTTTTGGCCCGTCCGGATTATACGGATGTCCGGAATAGTGGGGTCCGGATAAACGAGACTCTACTGTATTATCTTAAGATAAAGTAAAAAATCAGACCATGAACTTGTAGATAGCTGACTAAAGACCCATGTGGATAGTTTCCAAAGTGTTGATGAAGAAGAGCTTTAATAACTTGGGCCAGGTTCCATTCATTGACTAAATGGCTTCAAACAAATCTTAATTGACTTTGTTAAAGCTTGAAAGCAAAGCTCTATGGGCAGAAATAATACAAAGAAAGAGAAGAGATGTAAACTAATGTCAAGTATATTCAAGTATAAGTACATAAATACCTCATCGTATAAATGCATTTAACTAATACATACTTTCAATGACAATATTTTTATAACAAAGTATGTTAATAACGGTTTTTTAACAATGCTTACCTATGGCCATTAATGCTTAATGGCCATAGGTTACTTGTATAAAAATGTTATTATGTGGAGTAGGTGATGTGGTATATATTTCATGATAATTCTTTAACCCTTAAACGCAAACCTTATTTTTTTGGTGCTTAACGCTAACCCTCGTATTTTTTACGTACACGCAGTAGTTATCACGAATCTAATTTAATATTTGGCAAACATTTTTATTTTTATTTATTATTTATATTTGTTTGGTGTTTATTTATTACTTATGTGTTTATCGTGTTCATTTATTACATTTTTGCTCAAAGGTATAGGCGCCCATGTGTCACAGTACATTAGGCCTTGATTACTGTGTACTGGTCCTTCCGATGCCCTTAATATCGGTTGAATTATTGTGATTGAACCTGGGTGAGCAGCAGGTCTCAGAATCAAGACACTCGACAAAAGGTCTTAGCTCTATCTAACACAGGTCACAAAACTAAACTAACAAATGAAAGGAAAAACCAGGATAATAGGGTAACAAGTTGTTAGAAATAGAACTAAATATTGACTTAAATAAACATGTTGCTAAACCTGAATTGAAAATATGATATAGAAGGGATAAAAAAAAGAAATAAGGATCAAAGCTTATCCGCTAAATATAAGAAGATACTGAGACAGCTACTGAGTAACGGTAAGTAACAGATACTGAGTAAAGAAGGATGTTTAGAAGAGGGTAGAACTAGAGACTGACCCAACACATATTCCCAGCCTCTTAATCCCAACTTATAATTTGTATTTTCTCTAGTATAGTTAAATGGGTACTCTTTTAGTTTGGTACCCCCCTATAGGGGGGTACCAAACTAAAATAGGCACCATGTGGCAACACTTTAGTTTGGTACCCCCCGTTTATTTTTATTTAAATACATGTTGAAATGGTATTTTATATAAATAAATAATTAACAATCTTAATAGGGGAATGTTCAAAAGCATGGGGCTTTTGTGTGGGGTTGAGAAAGGGGAAAGAAAGAGAAGAAAAAAGATAGGGGGGTACCAAACTAAAAGAGGCGCCCCTATACGCCTCTTTTAGTTTGATACCCCCCTAAGAAAAAGGAATAATCTAGTCGGGGGGTACCAAACTAAAAGAGGCGCCTAGGGACGCCTCTATTAGTTTGATACCCTCCTAAGAAAAAGGAATAATCTAGTCGGATTATTTAATTAAATTAATTTAGGGCAGGAATTGAAACGAAAAAGTGAGAAACACCTCACTAATGTCCTAGACAAAGGGAGTATTAATGTATCATTTATAGGGGATTTTTTTTTTTTTTTTTAATTGAATGACCTGTTATATGTCAAAATAACGCATTGTCAATAAAAATTTTATTTCGTTGACAGAAAAAATATTAGATTTGTCTAAAGCGAAATTAAAATAAGTTGAGTAGAGGAATAGAAAGGTCTAAATTTCTGAAGTGTAATTCTGTTTAATGGACAATTAGATGAGAGGGAGTTGTTCCTATGGATGCAAGGTAAGGTACTTAAAATGCGAATTGTAATTTTTGTGAGAGTTTGTTTGAGGTATTTAAGTTCTTAAAATTTGAACATATTAAAATGAATGAAAATAACCTAGTATCGCTCATTCATATCTTCCGGTAAATTGACACTTTGACTGAATAACTAACAAGAAAAAGGAATGTTTAGTCTAATGTACATTGGGACAAAGGAATATCACACTTTTGTATATAAAAGTGTGATATTCCTTTGTCCCAATGTACATTAAACTAAATATCCCATTATCGTTGTAGTTATTTAGACAAAGTGAAGTCTTTTCTTTCCCATTTTGGGGAAAGAAAAGATGATCAGAAACAATGTTTTGTAAAAGTAAGAAAAATCCACTCATTATATATTATTAATTACTGATCCATTTCATTGGAAATTTAAGATGACCTGGGTGTTTAAATTTGTTGGGCATAGTACTAACTGTCCAACTAGGCAAGTCAGTACTATTTCCCACTCATTTACCCACCCAGGTCTTCTCAAATTTGCAATGAAGTAGGGGGGTACCAAACTAAAAGAGTGCCGTTAAATGCCAATAATTATAAGCATATATTTAAATAAACCCTCTCCTTCCAACTTAGTATTTAAGAGACAGCAAAAATAGAACCTCTTTATAACAAACATCTGTTAAACCAAACTCTCTACTTAACAAAGCCGTTCTGAAAAATTTCTAAAAAAAAGAAGAAACAATCACGGAATGAAAGCAGAAACACCTCTCAAACTTACTTAGAAATTATATTGCGGTGGTTTTTGTTAGGTATATTCTAAGAAAATATTATGGTTTTATTACCGAGTTAATAAATAAACAAACAACTAAGGACTAATCAGTTTAATGTCTGTTGGTCTAAGTAATTTGTTATTTGCACGTTTAATAGGGATCGAAGATTTTTAATATAACTTAAATAAATTAACTTTAGCAGAGTAGTCCCCTAAATGGTTATAATTTGTACAAGGTGTCATCAGGGGTAATTAATTATTACAATATTTAAAGGTGATATTTAATGCCAAATTTGGGACAACCTTAAATCTTAATGAAGGTTCATAGCAACTGACTAAGTTTGCTAGAGCTCTACCCCAGGTCTTGATTCCCGATTTTATTTTTTTGACGGTGATGGACGTTTTACTTTTAAATTTATGAATAAATAATATGAATAGGATCCTTTAATAAGGTTTGAGGTTGTTCCGAATGTGGGATGAAATATCACCTTTAAAAATTGTAATCATTAATTGTCCCTGATGACACCTTGTACAAATTACTTGAATAAATGTTATCCAGAAATAATCTTCACGATGCAGTAGTTCTAGCTTCTGAACAACCTCGGTCTCGTTTCATGCTTTCATAGATAGACTATTGGGTATACCACGAAATGAGTTCGAATATAATAAAGAACTGATAACCATTTGTGATATTGCTGTGTTAAATGGATACAATGTCAGTCTAGTCGATCTATCGGAAACAAAGGAAAACTGCTCTGTATTTAATTAACTGTGTGATGGGGCCCATACCCTATCAAAGGGTTACTTCTAACCACAAAAAAACATCATTACAAGATACAGATATATAATAGACGACATAAAAGTTTGTGTACATTCAAAGATAAGGTTCCTGCCGGAGGAAAATGAGGAATTGGCACACATGAGGCACTTGTTTATGTCGACAGACAGGATGTAAGTTTAATAAAACTCATTTGAAAGAGCATACGAGATGTCTGGACAGCACATTTTTAAAATTACTAACCCTTAAAGCCACAGCACTGATCATGAGCTTCCATGTCTTCACCAGGCAAGGAAAGCCACAGCACTGATCATGAACTTCCATGTCTTCACCAGGCAAGGAAAGCCACAGCACTGATCATGAACTTCCATGTCTTCACCAGGCAAGAAAAGCCACAGCACTGATCATGAACTTCCTTGTCTTCACCAGGCAAGGAAAGCCACAGCACTGATCATGAACTTCCATGTCTTCACCAGGCAAGGAAAGCCACAGCACTGATCATGAACTTCCATGTCTTCACCAGGCAAGAAAAGCCACAGCACTGATCATGAACTTCCTTGTCTTCACCAGGCAAGGAAAGCCACAGCACTGATCATGAACTTCCATGTCTTCACCAGGCAAGAAAAGCCACAGCACTGATCATGAACTTCCTTGTCTTCACCAGGCAAGGAAAGCCACAGCACTGATCATGAACTTCCATGTCTTCACCAGGCAAGGAAAGCCACAGCACTGATCATGAACTTCCACGTCTTCACCAGGCAAGGAAAAGTTTAGCAATGACGCATCAAGACCATATATAAACGGCTGTGTAAAGTGAACTAGTGAACTTTGGCGTGTAATCAGATTTATAAACTCTTACACATTCAGTTATTTGACCACTTTCTGTAACTCTTTTCTCTATAAAAGTGTGAAGAAGGATTAGAGTAACGTACACATAATTGTTATCACCAAATTTAGGATGGAATGGAAATGCACCAACAATATAGAGGATATCCACAAAACGAGTCATGTCTTGATAACATCTAATAATAGCGTAAGACGCTCTAGGCAACGCTTCTCACATGCAATCGCAGAGCAGCTGAACATTTAAAAATATAATATGCAGAAAGAAAGAGAAAAAACTAATAAATTATGATTTTTTTTTCAAAATGATCCTTGTTAAATTATACCCTGCCTACTTTACAGTTTAAACTTGAAAAAGTGACAATTATGACTTTACATACCGGTATAAACTGTGACGATTAGAATTCACACGAGTAAACCTGCAACAATGACTATTACACTCGACCATAAAAAAAAAACACGCACACCAAATAAATAACATTTACAAGATAAAACAGACGAAAATTAACAGAGAATTAACGCCTTACACTACAACAAGCCACTTTCATATTCAAACACATACACTCTAAACGGCTAACCCTTAGTCAAGTTAACAACAATGTGAGGCTGACAAACATTTTAACAAAAAAAGATGTGGCAGCAAAAAAATGTCTTAAAAGTTGTTTATTAAACAGTGTTCTGAATAATTATAACAGTAAAGTTCTGAATACCATCAGTTTCAGAACTGACGCCAACAATCTAAGCAACAGTAATACAAATTTAAATATATTTGTATATATATATATAAATGATTTTTAGTAATTATACTTAATTATATTTTTTGTTGCGTCTGTGTTTTCATATAAGTACATTTTATTTCTAGCCTAAGTTAGTTTTTTAAGTAATTCAATTTCCGCTAATCTGCCTACCGAACATATCCTTTCCAAGTCTCTGGATTTTCAAATACTCCTCCATTTTTTCTTATTATAACATGTCTTAGAGTCAACCTCGACCTTTTTGTATTATTTTTTTATTTTATACTTTCGTTTCTTGTTCTGATGATGCTAATAAATTTAGGGACAATTAACATAAACTTTCTCACTGTTTTATTTGACAGCATCTCTTTAACATACCCTCTCAGTAGATTAAAATAATTTGGCGATTTGTAGGAACATTACAACTGCTTACTTTCGGTTAATCTGATAACAAAACCACACATGATCAAAATAGAAGGGTACGATTTACACGGTAAACTATACAAAGAAAAAACTGTTTAACTTTGATATTTCAGGTATTGGAGCTGTCGGGCGAAACAACACTTTATGCGAGTCCGATAGAGTACTGGACAGATCGACGTAACCACTGAAAACAAAACACCCAAACCAACAAAAACACCCTCGAATTACGAGGCTGGCAACAAGATATTTACCTTGTTTTAATTTGAGAAAATAGCTGGGCCGACTAGATATTTCTTGGCAATATTGTACCGACAGGTTTTTATAGCAAAAGTTTCTCAGGGAAATTTATACGACGTTGTGGACTGCACGTAGGACCAGGCTAAAACTGATAAATCTGAGGTTTCCGTTGCTGGAGAGTTGTCGCTTGGTCGCGGACTTGTCACGTCGCTTCACTACTTGCGAGCCTCAATATCCCTTGGAAAATCGGGCTCGAGACGGCGAGTGGGCGATACGTAACGACTAAACGACAAGTCCACAGATGCAGGTTCAAGGGACGGCTCGAAAGGGAAAGAAGGACGAATGTACCTACTGGTCTTCTAATACGGCTCGCAACAGTACTCGAAGCACAAGCGTAGGATTTAAATAGAAATTTGCGACAGTTTCAGCATTTTACACCGTTCTATACTGGTTCGGATAGAGTGATTATTTGACACGAAACTGCGTTACGGAGCAAAACAATAAACGAATGTAATAAGGACAACCTTCGGACAAAAACACTGGATTTAAACAACCGCCCATATAAGGAGAGGACCGAGAAATAACCAATAACGTCTAGTAAGAATAAACATGCAATCGTAGTACCTTGGACAACGCGATTTCTTAGAAATATTTCTTTGACGATAATTAAAACATTCGACGATAGGTAAATATATCACTTTTTTAAACAATAAGCGAGAAAGGAAATAAGCGCACGTGACGTCATTATAACCGGTGTTAACCTTACACGGCTCCTGGCTCCGCTACTCTCCGCTGTACCTAGACCTAGCTGTAGTTTGCCGCCTTTAAAACGAGCTGCCGCACATTGCACAGCACATCAGGGGGGTGGCGCTCTATACAGGGGGGCGGCGCTCTATATAAAAACATTATATACATTCTTGAGGTCACGTGACTGTAGAAAATTAAGAAAAACTTAGAATTCCGGCGCAGAGAATGCGCTGCTAGTAATAGTAATGCAAATTCCAAGAGGTTCTGGAAGAACAGGAGAAACGGCAAGAACAAAAATAGTTCATTTTTATCAAGGTGCTTTTAACTTCAACGAACTTTCTTTCTTGAATATATTTTTATTTTTTTGTACTATTTTACGTTCTCTTGCTGTTTCAGTATGAACGAAAGTTGTCGCCGAAGCGTTGTATTATGTCCTTCCTTGGTTGTCTTGTGTCTAGATTATTGTGAATGAAAATGTAAAAAAAAAATGTAAATGAAATGTAAATAGATGTATTGTAAATGTTTTTCTACAGTCTTAATTCAATGTTTTTTACCTTAATTGCTTGATTGTACAGATTTAAAAATGCTTAAGAATTCAGTGTTTATCCACGATCCACGGGATAAACGTTTATCCACGGGACACACAGTCGGGGGCTAGCCCCCCCCCCCCCGCTCCCACTCTAAAAAAAATGTCCAAGTAACCAGTGGCGGATCTAGATCTTGCGGGGTCCTGGGCGAGACAATATGACGGGGCCCTCTAGGTTAGGGTGAGGGATAGCTGATGACAAAAAATAAAAAAAAAAAATATATATATAATAATAATAAACCACTTATAACATGATCCTATTTTACGGCCAATTCCCTTTGCTTAGGGCCGGTTCATCTCGACCATAGAAACGTTTTTGCTATCAAAATAATTCAATGCTTTATAATATAATTACAGTAATGCCCATGATACATTTTTAATCTAAAATATTACTTGAGCACATAGTCCAGTCAAATGGTATTTCGGAGGGGGAAAAAAACCGTAGTCATTTCATAATTTTTAATTGGGGAGCTGAATCCGAATTTCAACTTTGCCACCTCGTAAAAGTGGTGCGTTCTGAGAAAAATGCGAAACGAAATGCTAGGGGGGGGGGGGGGGGGGGCCTAAAATCATATTTCTGCTATTACTAAAAATATAAGAAATATGCAAAATGTGCAGTCTCCTGGGCCATAGGAAAAATTAATTGAGAATTCAAAATAGCAGATAATTTCGGTCACAGGAAAAAAAAAAATGTTTTAAATTTTTGAGTGGGGTATCAAATGAAAGGTATTGAAGAGTACATTACAAAAATATATAAAACTAGTGGAAAGTGGTTAATTTGTCAAGCCATTTTGTCAAAAAACATCAAAATTGAGCTTGAACAAAAAAAAACTTTTTTCTGGGACCCTATATAACAAAAACGTTTAATCGAAGTTTTACTGTATTTTTATAATTAATTTATTTCTTTTTATTTTATTATTTTTGTGCGTGTGTGTTTAATAATTTTAATTAAGTATTTTTTGTTTTAATTTTATTTTTATTTTCAATACATAAGCCAGAGTTAAAGCCCCAATCCTCAAGCTTTGCTTTGTTAAGGTTTTTTTTTATAGTAATTACTAATAATAATAATAATATATTTATTTGTTTTTAAAACTTAATGCTTTATACAAAGGGTTTACAATTTAAAGATTAACATTTTACGTGGTTTTTTTTTTTTCCTTTATTGTCCCTTTTATATTAACTATAGGTGTAGAAGTGGGTCGTGAAGGGTAACCCTTCACGACCCACTTCTACACCTATAATTAACATTTTAGTTCATTTATAAACATTTTAAATCTTATTGAAAAAAGAAACTGAAGAATTGAAAGAAGTAGAAAGAGAAAATAAAACAAAAAACAAAGATACCTTTCATCATGAAAATTAATTTACTTCTCAAATAATAACTAATTATTTCTATTAAAAACAACAATTATTAATAACTATTGCTTTATTTTTTATTTTATTATTATTATTATTTTTTTATTACCTATATTTATTTATTTTCCTACTAGCGGCAGCAAAATTACGCATTATTGAACTGTTTTTAGGCATGAAAGTTTAATTTCTCTGAGGTTTCAAGTAAACTTTACAATACGCAGCAAAATCGTATTTTGCTGAGGATTTTTCCACGCTAAGCCACGGCCACATTCCCCGCTACAAATATATAAACAAACAACCTCTTCTTTTATATTATCTTTAACCTAAATTATTTGAACAATTTACCTTAAAAATATTACGAATATATAAAAAAAAGGTTTATAAATACTTATTATAGATTATATTTATAAAATAGAATGGAGTAAAATTATAAAAAAGAAATAAAAATAATAAAAAAAATAGTAGGTCTTAAAATAATCATAAATAATTAAATTAGTGGCAACACTGCAGCTCTTCTATTATCATCATTTTGTTTTGTTTTTACTGTATTTCTGTCAATTATTTTTTTATAATTATAACATTTGATATTGTTGCTTGTTTTTTTAATTTGAATAGTTCAATAATAGTATTTGATAAGTAAGTAAGTATATATGAAATAAATATTATTTATAGGAAAAATTTTTCTGCCGCCAGTAGGAAAAATATTGTATGCAACAAGGCAGCAAAGGAAACATTTCTGCCTCATATTGATATATTGCCTGCCTCGGCTTCGCCTCGGCAGTCAATCGAATAAATTACCTTAATTTATTTAGCCTGACCATAGCCTGACCTCACCTCCGGCTCGGAGGCTAATTTAATCATTCGTCAGAAAAATTCCATTTTGCTGCCTAGTTACATAAATAACTATTATCTACTCACGGCAGCAAAATTAGGCATTGTTGTGCTGTTTTCAATCTGCAAAATGTCACTTTTCTTGATTCTTTTGTAACAAGTCAAAAAAACACGCAGCAAAATATCAAAGTGTCAGCAAAAGTTCAAACTGTCAGCAAAAGTTCAAAGTGTCAGCAAAATAACAAACAGGCTGCCAAATTTTAAGAAAAAGTTACTACATCTCAGGTTATGAACTCTCCCACATTGTTCATTTTTGTATATTTAAGCGTAATATTCTGCTAAATATCTATATGTTTTTTGAAAATACCTTTAAAAATTATAATAATAAAACTAATATTATTATTTTACAGTGGTTATTTTTAAAAAATCGCTAAAAATTGAGATAAAAGAAAGTGGCAACACTGATTGTTTTGTCTTTGTTTTGTTTTAACTTTCGAGTCATTACACTTACTCAAACTTTCGAGTCATCCATTCGATTTTTACAATTTTCATTGATTTAAATCTTTTATCTATCAAAAAAACATAATTTAATAGTTTTCTGTTATTATTTTGATAAATTTGTTAATTAGGTTTTTGAAGTTTAAATAAAAATACGGATGATAATGTTGTGCAAGACGTTGAAGACTTGTTTGATAACACGCCACCCGAAATTGCAAATATTGCAACATAATACAAGGAAAGTTTATTGCCCTCTAAATCAGGTACTAAAATCTTTAGTGTAATTTGTCTGCCATTAGTATATAAAATATTGTATGTAACTATGCAGCAAAGGAAACATTCCTGACTCGTTTAAAGATTACTTAGCTTCGGTTACACCTCAGCAGGTAATTAACGTTTTCCTGCCTCGACTTCGCCTCGTCAGTCAAATAGTAAATTTCCTGCCTCGGCTTCGCCTCAGCAGTAAATTTGTTTAGCCTATCCTCGCCTTCGGCTCGGAACTAAAACTTAAAAAACTTGTCAGCAAAATTCCATTTTGCTGCCTAGTGACATAAATAACTATTATTTATTTCCTTTCCTTTTCTTTTCTTCTTAAATAATAACAATAACGTTTTATTTATTTAAAATAAGTGACCTTATTTTCAAAACATTTTGAACAAAATAAAATAAAAATGGTGGTTGTTTTGAGGATGTGATTCCGAAGAGCACTGCTAAGTTCGTATCTTCGCTCCACTCGCTACTAGTCAGTTGCATTGATATAAACGCTTTCCTTTGTGGTTGGTAAATAGGGCATCAACATAATGTGTCCAAGCGTTTCAATTTCATTCATGTTACATACTGTATATGTTTCCATTGTATTAATTTGATATAACATGCCATGATTTATCTTTAGAGCTAGATTTTCTGTTGCTCTGATCTGTGTGATTAACCTTTGAACGGCGTAAGAAAGATCGTTGAAGCTATTAAGTATGGTGTAAATCTTGTGGTTTTGCGATAATTGTGTGTTTTCGAAGTCTACAAGTTTTAGTTTAGCACTGTACTGTTGTGTTAAATATTTTATCTACGATTGATACGAAATATAAACATAATATCTTTGTTTAGATGCGTAGAAAGTGATTATTTACTTACTTGTATTCATGGCGCATGCGCGTCTCATAGTTCTGAATAATTCCTCTTCTTTACCACGCTAGCGCGGTAAAGAAGAGGAATTCTTCAGCTTTACGCACGATTAGCTAGTTTGTTTACATTTAACAAAACTAATTTGGTGTTCTTTTATTAAAGTAACTGTTTATATCGAGTTTTTAGTGAAAAACAATGAGTGAATCAAGAGACTGACGAAAATGTGGAGAATAATTCTCCTCCAGAAATAATTATTTCGGCAAAAAATACAACTCAAGAATTAATGCCATCTTTATCAAGAGAGAGATACGAACTTACATACAGCAAGTTTATTTTTTTCTGTATTTATTATTTAAATCTAACAATCGTAGATAAAGTACGGTACGCAACTCGTGCGAAAACGGCATTTTGCATTGCTCGTGTGGTTTTACCAATCTCGCTATCGCTCGGGTGCAAACTCTACACTCGCATGCAAAATGCTACTTTCCGCACTCGACGCGTAATGTACTATTACCGCAATTTTCATTTCTTTTACATTGATTTTCTTATTTCTACCCTAAATTTAAATTCTAAATAATTTAAGGACTCCTCCTCTACGCACGGACATCCTTGTAGAGAAGTTTTGTTTAGCAACATTTTTTTTGCACTCAAATTATTATTACATATTATTTTAGTTGACCGAGCGAAGCGAGGTCTATGTTTTAACTTTTTCTATCCCGGTCTTGCCCAGGTACTGGACCGTTTTGCATTTCATTTGAAAATGTTTGTTACGCGCTTACGACCAAACGCTTTGTTCGATTTTCTTTAAATTTGGCATGGATGTTCTTTGAAGTCGAAGTCATAAAAAATAACGTACCTATGAGTTTTATAATTAATGAATTTCATTTGTACATTTTTTAATAAAAAAAAAAAAAGAAAAAAAAAAAAAAAAAAAAAAAAAAAAAAAAAAAAAATATATATATATATATATATATATATATATATATATATATATATATATATATATATATATATATATATATATATATATATATAGGTATATATTTTTTTTTATCTTGAAATTTGGCATGAATATTCCTTCAAGTCTAGAAAATAAATATATATAGTTGTTTTTATATACATATTTTTTTATTATTTTTTCTTGAAATTTGGAATAGATGTTCCTTTAAGACATTAAAATCGATTTATATGGTTTATTTGCTTAAAAAATGTTTAGAACTAGCATAAAAATAACCTTCCCAGCAGGGAATCGAACCCGGCATCCTCCGCTTTGAGCTAGCAGTTAAGGGCCGGCATCCTCGGGATGCGCGCGCAACACATTATTTATTAATTTACAATACACATCGCCATTTTTCTTTTTTAATTGCTTACTGTTCATTACCTACAAGTCTCTTTAGTCTTTCACCGACAAGAATATGTTTGTAAACTTGAAAATAGTTAAGATTATTTGTTATTGTTGTAAGTTCTGCGTATTTATCTTATTTTACTTCCACTTGCCTCTAATTCTTGTTACCATAATTGCCCTAACTCCTGACTACCTAGCAAGCTGAAACTTGCACAGATTATTTATTTCTGACGACCATACCATAATCAGTTAATAGTTAATTAATTAATTTATTAACTACTTATTGATAAGTTAATAATGTTTTTGGTTTTATATTTGTCTCCTAATCTTGTAAACTATAAATGTAACCAACTCTCCGACTATTTAGAAAGCGGTAACTTTCTCATATTATTTAATACTGGCTACAATACAATAATCAGCCATTAGTTAATTCATTTGTAAACTACTAATTAGTTAGTTAAATCAAATTGTTAACTATTAAATAATTATTAATCAATTTGTTTGATTTCTGTTTTCCGTCAAATTTTATAACCTAAATTTGACTCACTTTGAATTTGGCAGGAATTATCCTTGAAGTCATTACTAGCGGTGTTTATAAAGGATTTTTCATTTTTGGACGTCGCGAGGTCTACTGTTCACCAGGGCCGATTTAACTATAGGGGCACGATGGGCACGTGCCCAGGGGCGCAACTCAAAAGGTTAGAGGGGGGGGGGGGGCACGGCTACACTTTGCAAGAGACAAAATATAAATGGGAATATGTATATTAATCTCCACCAAAAATCAAATTTTACTAGGCTAAAGCGGCCCACACACTAACAGTTTAACTGAAGATAACGATCTGTCCGTCCACGGAGCTTGGCCACACACTCGTCAGTTTTCCTTAAGATGACGGACTGCAGTGGAAGGTGGTCTGTAGGTGTGTGGAGGGTAGAGGCGAGGATCGGATGGAAGGAGAGACGACAGTCCGTGGACTGTCCGGCCTGTGCCTCAAGATCAATGCCGCCCTACACTATCAGTCGGCCTACAGGCGTGTAGAGTGATTCATCTTTATTTTGTTTATTTCCCTTCGTCGGACTGCAGGCCAAAATCTTATTGTGTTGTAGAAAATTTTGGACTGACGACACCATGGTTGACCATAAACCTAATTTTATTTCAGCTTTCATAGACATGTATCGTCTATATCCATGTCTATGGAAAATAAAGGACAACAATTATTCAAACAAAAGGCTGAAAGACGAAGCGTAGGGTGTGTTATTAGTATTTAGACTTCAATAAAAAAAACAGTACCGACTGCGACAATAGGTAATTACACTTTAAATATAGTACATATAATAATAATTATTTAGTTAAATAATTTATAATTGTTTAATTAATTTATTAATAATTTCTGATAAATTATAAATTTTACAATTGTAATTACATTTTTATAGATACTGCTAAAAAGAAAATAAGCAATCTCCTACACTTATTGACTGGCGCATTTTGGTGCTCGTTTTACTAATGAAGGGTGAAGGTGAAACCAATCGCAACATTTTGTTGAAATTGTCTTCGTTCATTCGCAAATAGTTTAATAAATCTTCACTATGGGAATGCCTCAACTCACGCAACAAAGAAATGTGTGAACTAGTGTCTCTTTCTTGGAGCCACTTCTTTGACCAAAACCTTTTTTTTTCTTTACTGGTTCACAATAATTAACCCATAATACATACAACTCATAATACATAAATAATACACAACGTTTACTTCTACGCATTCAGAAAGTCTAGCGGGGACCGACAGTGGAGCAGTTCATTGCCTGCTGTTAGAAACGACAGATATCGGTCTGCAGTTAAAAATCGACAGATATCGGCCTGCAGGCATTCATCGCATAGTGTATGGCGCATACAGGCACAGATCTGAAGTTCTTTACGATTGCCTGCGCATTGTGACAGGGTGCCCAGGGAGCAGTGAACGTCTAAAACGGGCCTGCTGTTCACAGAACTACTAGTTTTTAATATGATGAAAATTGCTAATATGTGTATTGTGTAAATATTTATCATGTATTACGCAATAAAGTATGTTGTTAAACAAAACGTTTTTATTGTTAAGGTCTACAGTTAAGATAAGATATTTTACGCTGGGGTCAAATGACCATATGAAGAAAGATAGCCCAAACAATCAGTGACTAAGAGAGCCATAAAATTATTTCTATTGAAGTCTACAGCTTCTGGGAGTTCTTTTGTCGTAAATAAAATTCGAGATAATATAATAAGGAAAATAATGATGTGGCTGTATATCTTGAGACTGAGTTTCTACGAAGCAACCAAAAGCTTTCAATAGAAGGATTTTAAAGGTGGGCAATGTTAGCTTTAACAAATCAAAATTAAAGAGAATTTTAAAGTTGAACTGGATTTCATACTCCTTTAGACCGAAGTTGGCCCAAACACGGGATGAAAACGATGACGATTCGATTTTTAAAGGTGGTTTGGGGAACAGTATCTCATTAACAGAACACTTTCCTTCAACATATTTCTTTTGGATGAGGCTACCTGCACTACAAACGTATTCATAAGCTCTCAAAACTGCAGGTATTGGGCAAGGGAAAATTCCTAATCTTAGAATAAACAGTGAATGTTTGGTGTGGTATCCCTTATTTTGCAAGTCGGGCATCGTTCCGTACACTATTGTCGGTAATTTAAATCAGTATGTTGTGTCTTTTGTAAAAGGGGTTTTCAATCGACCATTTTGATTCTGATTGTTGGTGGCAATTTGTATGCAAAATTTTCGTCGAACAAATTGCACACTAGAGCATTTTAATTTTGTTGGTAGTTTTCTCCTTGCTTCTAAATGGTGGATATAATTATTTATTACACTCCACCATCTTGGTTTAAGGTGCCAAGGTGGAGTTTTCTGAAATTCGATCCTTAAGGGGAGAAATATAAAAAAAATGGGAATTGAGCCGAGACTGATCTTCTGAAGTTAGGAAGTCAACACTTGGAAAAAAGTTTCTCTTTAGAATTTAAGCATATATATTTATAAAATATAATTCCAATTTTAACCAAGGGATGCGATAAGAATCTGGGGGGGGGGGGGGGGGGGGAGGGGGATAAAGAACCAAAATACCTCTTAGTTTTCCCGGAAAATTAATCTTGAATTCTGTTTCTCTATAGTAAGTCGGAATAAATGATTAATTAAGAATTATTCTATCCAAAGAGAGGGGGTGTATAAATAAGGGGGGAGGGATTTAGGATACTCTAACTTAAATGTTTCTTGATCGCAGTTTATAAACCCATCAAATTAAAAAAATAACTCACTCAGTAGTGAATCACGGGATTCCAGCTCAATATAATTTATAAAATTAAAATACCACTGAATGAGATTATCTGACATAAGTGCGGTGGTTGCAGAGACATTGTGATAAGTAAGTCAGTGGTATTTGGATGTTGCATATACGTGGAGACTCAGTGAGACCTCTTACCTTCATATCTGGCATAAGTGCGGTGGTTGCAGAAGGATTGAGATAAGTAAGTCAGTGGTATTTGGATGTTGCATATACGTGGAGACTCAGTGAGACCTCTTACCTTCATATCTGACATAAGTGCGGTGGTTGCAGAGGGATTGAGATAAGTAAGTCAGTGGTATTTGGATGTTGCATATACGTGGAGACTCAGTGAGACCTCTTACCTTCATATCTGGCGTAATTCAGTATTATAGTCAAAATTATAAAAATAAAAATTCATCAAACTAGCGAACCCTCGTATTTTAAAATTGATACATTTCTTAATAAGTTTAAATGTGATCTGGCATTTTAATGTGTAAAGTCTTATCCCAGTAGATAAGATCATTGAAAGCTCGTATCATCGGTATTTTAGCTTTCCTATTTTTTAGAATTAAAAGCCATATCAACATTAAGGTATCTACGAAATAAGGTTTTATTAAAATTGTAAGAAAAATAATATTTAAGGAAACTGGAGAAAATCAGTTTATCTATATGTTGTGGAAACTCAAGTTTTGTTTGACTCGAGGGCTGACTGTGTCACTTTCCTTGTATAGATTACACCACTTTATCTTATGTTGTTTATTTTCTTATCGCTAAATCCTTGGATTTCTTTACTCTTTTGCTTACGAAAACGTTCATATGAGTCTTTTTTGTAGCGACGTCAAAGAGCAGTGTTTTCGAAAAACGAGCATATCTATAGAGATACCCATGCGGACCTTTAGATCGGGGTTATCATTGAGAACTCGGTCGGCTAGCTTCCAATATATCGATACCGTCTACTAGATTGACTCAACAGTAATAAAATCACACTTGTGCTTACCAGATGAAATTTGGCCAGTCACACTGTTTCGCTCAGTGCTATTTTATTTTACTGTGATTTTTGAGTTACCGTTTGATAACTATTTTTCACGTGGTAAAGAACATTATTAAAAAGTGTTTATTGATCTATCAAGTGGCTCAGTGACGTACCTGTACTCAGTGACGCAGGATCACAAACATCAGGTAAATATTTTTAAGTAATCAGTACAACAATCATCAAAATATTATATACCCTATCTAATTATTGGTTGTCCCCTTTACTTAATGTTGAATTTTCTTCTCTTTTGTGTCAATAGGGGTTTATAAATAAAAATGAAATAAAATAGACTACCTCATTTAAATTGGCTATATTTCGTTCCCTCATTGGAGCATATCAAACCTGCAAGAAATTGACAAAAATTAAAAATACAGATCTTTTTACAATAATATTATGCTTAACTATTTTAAATGTAGTTACCTATTTAGAATGATTGAAGAAACTCTTCAATTGTCAATTATAAAAGTTAAAAATGATTACTAAAACAAGTAAAACTTAAATAAGAGGAGTGAGTCACTTCACTCACTGGGATATGTTCCATGACTGACCTTATATTGTGAAAAGTAACAGTGTTATCAAAATATACCCTTCCTGATGCATATAGTTGGTAAGCTCTTTAAGAGTACAGTAATTGTTGTTACGTACACTTCTGTCATATTTTAATATAAGAGGAAGGTAAAATGAAAAAGCAGGAAAAATAAATTTTTAATTAAAAATTAGAATCCATGTTTTTTGCATCGTCATACGCACTTGCTCCAGAGTAGGAACTCCAAAAACTCTGTACATCTATACACCAAATCATAAAACGAAAAATATTATTTATCCACTCGCGTTACTCTTATAATTATCATTAGCTTAATTTATTTTAAGTTTAATTATATACTAAATGGAATAGTGAATAATATTGTTCATTCACGTGAATTATTAATAAAAAAAGGACCACAGAACTTGCTGCTAGGATTGACCTATGGACTATGCAAAAGGAAATTTTAACCCTAATGATATTAACTGAAATGATATTTGACCGGAATGTAATTAATTATTATAAAAATATAAAATAACATATGCATTTTTTTTCAAACTTAATCATGTTAAATGCAATTATACGTTAAAGAATAAAAAATAAGAGGATTAATATAAAAACATAACGCACTCTGTGGAAACAGTAATGGTACTACACTAAAAATAATAATGCTACTGTATAAATAAGGTTGGTTTAGAATATTTGGACTTTTTGTTGTGACCAAATTCTTTAACGTATAATTGCATTTAAAATGATTAAGTTTGAAAACAATTCCATTTTTTATTTCATATTTTTATAATAATAAATTAAATTCTGGTCAAATATCATCAGAGTTAAAATTTCATTTTACAAAGCCCATGTGCAATCCTAGCTGAAAGTTCAGTGGTCCTCTTTAATTGAATGTAAAAAAACCTTTCATTCATCTCACTATTTAGGGTAATTAGAAAAATTAAGACAGTCTTGCAGTACCGCATAAGGTGGTCTATACGCCATTCCTCTAACCACCTCAAACTCAAGGGGAATAAATGAAGAAGTTTAACTGAAATTTGGCAAACTGTAACACTTTGGCCGTTTTGCCATTATAACAGGCTGATACAAAATAAGGAAGGTGTGGTGTCAAGTGAAATGACATATTATGACAGGAGTAGTTATTAGATCTTAGTGTGTGTTTACTTATGTTAAAATGTATAGTTATTATAAAATATATATAGTTGATTACACATGGCGCAGTCGGTATTAGTACAATGAGTACTAGAAAGCGTAACTCAAAAAGAGTGAACAAGAAATCATCTAAAGATGATGAATCAGACGAGGAGTCAATGCGGGAGTCAGTCAAGAAGTTGGAGAGAGAGACAGAAAAGGCAATTGACGGATTAGAAGAAAGATTCACAGCCCAACTATGTGAATTAAAAGACACAATAGTGAATCTTATGGGGAGGAAAAATCCGGAGGAGTTTGGTAGCAACATCGAACGCGATAGTTACGACCATAATCAACGGATTGACAGAACGTCTTACAGAAACCCGCGGATTACTGTCAAGATACCAGGACTCGAAAAACTTAGTGAAAACTTGACACTAGGTCAATTCAGAGACTGGAGGCAAGCTCTAGAGAACTATTTAGTGCTACAAGGACTAGATGTGGACGAAAAAGGGCAAGTTGCCGCTCTAGTACAGACGTTTCTGGATCAATCAATGATTGACGTGGTTCGCCTAATAATCAAAATAGAAGACGCAAAAAACGTCAGAGCTAGCTTCGTCCTAAATAAAATTGAAGAATATTTCAAGAATAAGGAAAATGGACGCATGAGGCGCTGCCAATTCCTTGTGAGGAAGCAAGAAGAAGGGGAAACATTCATCAACTTCTATCGCGACAAGGTAAAACTTTTTAGACTTAACGATCCATGTCCACATTGTTATGACCAATATTTGTCAGACCACATCATAGAATCCCTGTTAGATCCAAAAATGAGAAAAAAATGTAGAACTTTATCTGATTCAGCTGACTTAAACGATATAGTCAAACTATGTGAGTTGGAAGAAGCCGCAAATAAAGAAGAAAACCTATATAAAAAACAGGTCAGCAAAGTAGTGAGTGCCGGTAAAGGGAAAGAATGCTGTCGTTGTGGTGGTGCATGGCACAAGAATGTTAAGGAGTGTCCAGCAAATAGTTATAAATGTCGCCGATGCAATATTAAAGGGCATTTTACTAAATTCTGTCGAACAAAACGAGTCGACAAAATTCAAAACTCTGAAAAAGAAGATTGTAGTGACGATGAGGTAAAAATTGGATGCTTAACAATTAAGTCCGTAGATGGAGAAAACCAAAATAATTCACGTTACATCACAATACAGATTAGCCGTCAGGGCAAAGAATACATTAAGTACAGAGGAACTCGAGACACAGGAGCTGAAGTCTCTGTCGCAGGGGAAGACTTAATGAAGAAATTTGGAATTACGACTAAAGATCTACACCCAAGTCGATTAAGACTCGAATCAGCAGATTCCTCTCAATTAAAGTTGATGGGGTACATTAACTGTAATATTAAGTGCGAAGGACTTTGCGCAAGCGTTAGAGTCCACATATGCAAAGGCGTTAAAGAGCTGCTGATCGATAGGCATTCATTAAAGAAGCTCAGAGTAATTCATCAAGGATTTCCAAGACCTATGACTACAATAAGAAGGATCAGTTGTCCAGACAATCCGACAGAAGAAAACCTAGGAACGATAAGAAAACAATTTATAAAAGAATATGAAGATGTTTTCTGCACAAAGACTCTTAAGCCGATGGCTGGTCCACCTGTACACGTCCACTTAAAATCAAATGCGGTTCCCTATGCGATAAGTACACCTCGGAAGATACCGTACGCGTGGAGACAGCAGGTAAAAGACGAATTAGACCTTATGACTAAGAAAGGAATCATAAAACAAGCCGAAGACATTCCTTGTGAGTTTGTGAGCCCGATGGTATGTGTACAGAAACCAAATGGGAAAATCAGGGTCTGCGTCGATTTCAAGAAGCTTAACGACCACGTTCAACGCCCAGTACACCCATTTAAAAGCCCATGGGAAGCGGTTGCTAACGTACCAGCCAAGTCAAAATATTTCACAACACTAGATGCTGCCAGTGGGTATTGGCAACTAGAATTAGACAAGGAAAGTCAAAAGCTGACTGCTTTTTTGACACCATGGGGGCGGTATATTTTCTTGCGGGCACCGATGGGATTAATCAGTTCAGGAGATGAGTTTTGCAGAAGAGGAGATCAATCACTGTACGGAATAGGAAACATGGAAAAGGTAGTCGACGACATCTTACTATATGACGAAGGATTTAAAGAACATTGTGAGAGAATTACTCGGCTTTTGGACAGATGCAGGGAAAGTAGTATCACCCTGAATGCAGATAAGTTTGTATTTGCGAAACAAGAAGTTCCCTACGTAGGATATATAGTAGGAAAGGATGGTATAAAAGCTGATCCGAAAAAATATCAGCGTTAAAAAATTTTACTGTTCCGAAAAACATTACTGAACTAAGGTCGTTCATGGGCATTGTGAATCAGTTAGGATCATTTTCAAACAAAATTAGTGGAAAAGGGTCCTCCCCTACAGACACTAAAGCATTCTTAGTGGAGTAGCAATAGTGGAGGACCGACAAACTGTCCCGGCGCCAATAGCCGATTAATAATCGGCTGATGCGCCTTTGGGGGAAGGGAGACGGGTTTAGTCGGTAGGGCTGCATTGCAAACACCAGCGAGTCCGACACTCCACATACCGTGAAATACGTATGTGGGTTAGGTTGTAAAATGACTTCCAACTCCCTTCCTTAAAAAAAAAAAAAAAAAAAAAAAAAAAAAAAAAAAAATTAGTGCGGCGGCTTCACCCCTACGCGACCTATTAAAACACAAAAATCAGTTCCAGTGGTCTAAAACACATGATGAGGCGTTTGAGGAAGTAAAAAAGCTACTGACTCAACCTCCAATACTAGGGCACTTCGACCCCAACAAACCAGCAGTGCTATTCACAGACGCCTCGAAATTAAATGGTTTAGGATATGTATTACTTCAAAAAGACACTCAAGGATAGAAAATGATCCAATGTGGGTCTAGATTTCTCTCAGAAACAGAAACAAGGTACGCCATGATAGAAATGGAGCTACTAGGAGTCGTATGGGCGGTAATCAAATGCAGGTTATACTTACTGGGACAGTCATTTACTATAGTAACTGACCACAAACCCCTTATACCTATATTGAATGACAAAACCTTAGATGTTATCGAAAATCCTAGATTACAAAGGTTAAAAACTAAGCTAGCTGGATACCATTTTACGGCAGAATGGAAAAGGGGGAAAGATAACATAATCTCGGACGCCTTCTCAAGGTCACCAGTGGAAATCCCTACCGATGAGGACTTAATTGCTGAAGAGGCGACAGCTCAAGTGAGTTCCCTAATTTCTCAGCAAGTGGCAGAAATCGGAGAGGTGAATAAAAATACAAAAAACCACCTGAAGGACCCCTTCCTGAGAAGGTTGCAAGAGTCAGCAAAACAGGACGAGGAGTACCAACTACTAATTAAGACAATTAAAGAAGGTTTTCCGAAAAACCGGGGTTCTATGGATCCTAAGCTGCTGGTGTTTTGGCGCTTCAGAGACATGCTAAGCTATGATGACGGCTTAGTAATCAAAGGTGGTCAGATTGTGGTACCTAAATGCGCTCGCAAGACTGTGTTAGAACGTTTGCATGATGCGCACCAAGGAATAGTAAGAACCAAACGTCGAGCCAGGCAAACAGTGTATTGGCCTGGTATAAATAGTGATATAACTAATATGGTAGAAGGTTGTGAAGCATGTCAAAGAGCTAGACCGTCGTTAGGAAGAGAACCATTACTGTGCGAGCCTATACCAAGCAGACCTTTCGAAGATGTTTCGGCTGATTTATTCACAGCTGGAGGCAACAAATATATGGTATATGTCGACCGGTTGTCGGGGTGGCCAATAGTATGTCAAGTGGGGAAGCGAGACCCAACAGCTGAGAAAATTATCACTTGCTTACGGAAAATATTTGCAGACACGGGAGTACCAGTAAGAATTAGAACCGACAATGGGCCTCAATACAGCGCGTCAGAATTCAAACGATTCCTTCAAACCTGGAATGTCTCACATTCACCGTCGAGTCCAAATTACCCTCAGAGCAACGGCCATGCAGAAGCAGCGGTAAAAGCCATGAAACACCTAATTTTAAAAAACACAAAAGATGGGACGTTAGATGAAGCTTATTACAGTGCAGGTCTACTCAAGTGGAGAAATACTCCAAAAGTCGATGGTCTATCACCGGCACAGATGCTCTTCGGAAGGTCTTTGAGGTCACTAGTACCAGCACATGAAAAATCATTTGCAAGTAAATGGAAGGAGATCGCGGAAAAGTGTGACAGCAGTGTGAGACGGCAAGAGTCTCTGAAACAACGTTATGACGTAAGAGCCCATACATTGAAACACATTAAAATAGGCACTAAAGTGTTGCTTCAAAAACCCAACCACGAAAAGATGGGATAAAGTAGGGGAAGTAGTGGAAGTGGGACTTCACAGAAAATACATCATTAAGTTGCCCAGTGGAAGAGTTCTTACAAGGAACCGTCGTCACATCAGAGAAGCTGGAAGGGGAGAGAGAGAGGAAAGGAGATGTGGTGTCAAGTGAAATGACATATTATGACAGGAGTAGTTATTAGATCTTAGTGTGTGTTTACTTATGTTAAAATGTATAGTTATTATAAAATATATATAGTTGATTACACAGAAGGAGGCCACCATTTTGAACATTTATTATAGTAATTAATTACAGAAGTGTTAATTATAAATAAAGAAGGTCGGTTTATTTTATTATTATTTATAATTCATCTTTAATGATTTATTTTTTAACTAAGTTATGAGATAATTCAATTATTACAAAAAAGAATTATTACACCCTTAATACTTCATAAGATTCATCAGGTACTATGACGTTAAAATGACTGTACCTACTATTACTGGTACCATGACTGGTACGGCACTGGTGGTCATGACGGGTACTGTGACTTTAACGTTTTATTCTACTAGAGCAACTTAAAAGAAAAAGATAAAAAATTACCCGAAGTTAGAATTTTCAGGGCACTTCCCAGTCCCCCCAACCCTTTCTCAGCAGACAATTGGACATGTTTTTTTTTTTAATTTCTTCAATATTTCGGATTAAATTTGCAATATTTTAAATTTAAAAGTATCATTAGCTTACACATAGTAAAGGTGCCAACTTTAAGGAGATTCGCACTCAGCTATTTATTACAATACAGTAGTTATAGTAGCTCTATCGTTTTCTATTTTTAATTAAATTTTATTATTTTCAAGTTCTAACGAATTAACATGTGACTAGAAATAAAATTTAATAGCATAAATGATATGTTTAAGAAGTTTTCATGCTCATTCAGGTGGTATATCATTTATCATTCTAGCTTAATTAGTTCCAATGATATTACCAATTTATTAAGTCAGTCACATTTGTTTCTATATATATATATATATATATATATATATATATATATATATATATATATATATATATATATATATATATATATATATATATATATATATATATATATATATATATATATATATATTCATCTACTATAGAAATATACCTATATATGTAGGTATATTTCTATAGTAGATGAATGGTGATCCCTAAAATTTCCTATAACAATAGACATATTAATTTTTAAAAACGTTTCAGGTTCGGTGAGAATCTGGTAGAAATGAGATGGATAGCAGGAGCAGAGTTTATACTGGTAGCGTTCCCATTCTATGTGACAGCTTTATCCAGTACGTATTTTTAGTTATTAATTTGATGTTTAATAAATCCCTCATCCTGTGATTGCTAATAAATGTCATAGGTTTTATTATGTTTTCTTAGGATGATTTAATGAACTGATCTCTAATGCCGTCTACCCCAGGGGATGTATCGGTTTTTAAAGTAGATATGAGTTTGTTTATTTCCTCCTCTGTTACTATGTCAAATGTACATAATGTTTATGTAGCTAACTTACTACAATAAATTGAACGAATGTCAAGGGGAACGAATTTCGGTATATATTTAAACTGTACAAAGAATATCAAAAAACACTTCTGTCTAATGACAATTAAACATAAAAATAAATAAACAAAGCGTTACTAAGGTAACAGCCGTGGAGCTCGGGACAGTATTTTAATTCTGAATGTTTGTGATTATCGTCCGTTTTACCTCTACCTATATCTGTTTTTATGTCACCAGCAAGAGTAAGTTGGGCCCCTATAGTGTTACCATACATATTTCTCATGTAACACAACAACATTTTCGTATTATTTCCTGCATTAAAATTACTTAAACTTTTAAGGTGATGTTAAATTGAAAAATATAATATAATTGATAAGAATTTAATTAACGTATGTGTGGATCAAAAGTTATGCCAGTATTTCAAATTTCAACTCTCTAGAGTGAATTGTTTGGAGAGTATGAACCAAAGTACTACGAACGGACAGACACATCACCCTCGGCATAAAGGTTTCGAGGATGATCTACGAAATCCTAAAAATAGTTTTAGTAGTTTAATTTTTGATCTCGGACTCTATAGGTTCTTCATCGACTTTTACCGTCGAAAGATTAACGAAATTATATTATGATACACCTCTTTCGTGATGATACACCTCTTTCGTACCTTCGGTCGCGAACCGTGGCGAACGGATCAGTGTTGGAGTTGAAAATAATGCAGGTATATATTACATGATCATCAGGAATTTAAGTGTTTAGGGGCTAACATTTAAAAGAAATATTGTCTACGACAAAGAAGAGAGAGAAGGAGAAACAAAATCTCCAAAAGTCCGGCTATTCATTATTTAAGAACAAGATTTAAAATTTAATCAATTTTTATTTTTTTTTATTTTTTCAGAATATTTGAGGGATCCTGAGATATGTGGCAACCCTAACTGTCCAAGTAAGTACAAAACTAAAATCTTGTTCTATAGTCGTCTTCAATATTGGCCGAAATCTTAAATTTAAAGTTGTCGAAAACTAAGATGCTATGTGCCAAATTTCGTTCAAAGTAGCAAGATCTCGATAGAAAAAACTGTTTTCCTAGCATCCGTACATAATCTTTATTTAATAAAGTTACTGCAGGCTCACTTCGCTCGCCTATATATATGGCATTTATAGATAATCTTTATTTTTAAAACTAATTGCAGGCTCGCTACGCTAGCTTGTTGTTACAGCATTTGAAGATTATTGTTATTTTATAAAGTTATTGCAGGATCACTAAGCTCGCCTGTTTATGCAGCATTTATCGTTAATATTTATTAAATGAAGTTATTATTGCTGGCTTGCTATGCATGCCTGTTGAAACAGCATTTGTACATAATCATTATTTTAAAAAATCAATGCAGGCTCGCTACGCTCGACTGTTTATAAAAGATTTGTTCATAATATTTATTTAATTAAATTAATGCAGGCTCGCTACGGTCTACTGTTTATACAACATTCGTACATCAGATTTATTTAATATAACTAATGCAGGCTCGCTTCAATCACCTGTTTATACAACATTTATAGATCATCTTTATTTACAAATGTTACTGCAGCCTCGCTACGCACGCCTACCTCTTTTATGCAGCATATGTAGTTAATAAAGTTATTGCAGGCTCGCTGTGCTCGCCTGTTTTTACAGCATTTGTATATATTTTTAGGGTTTTGTAGATTCTTCTCAAAACCCTTATGCCGAGGGTGATGTGTCCGTCTGTCCGTCGCTCTTTGGTTCATAGGGCCCGAACCGTTTAAGCTATAGAGCTGAAATTTGAAATACTGGTGTAACTTTTTGACCCAACCACAGGAAAAATATACAGAAGTTCAAAATTAAATGTGCGCATGCGCAATTCGCAAAAATGTTGTAAACTCAAAAATTTATATTTTTTTTAATTTTCGAGTGGGGTATCAAATGAAAGCTGCTGAAGAGTAGGACGCAAAGATATATATACATTTTTAAATTTTGCATCCCTTATTGGGTAAAAAAATCAAAATATACCCAAAAAAAATTTCCCCCCCCCAACCACTATACTTCGGCTGGTCCTAAAATTTCGAAATAATTCATGCTAATGCCTTATTGTGGGGCGATAAAAATTCCGGGAGTTCATCCCAAATTTTAAAAAATTGCCAATTTTGGGCACTAAAATTTGAAGTGCGCCAAAAATTTTATTTTTTTAAAATTTTGAGTTGGGTATCATATGAAAGCTGGTGGAGAGTAGGATTCAAATATATATTTGCTTTTTTAAATTTTTCATTCTTTATTAATTTTATAAGTCAAAATATACCCCAAAAATTTCCCCCCTCCCCAACCACTATATAACGGGTAGTCCTAAAATTTCGAAATAATTCATGGTTATACCTTATGGTGAAGCGATGGAAATGAATTTTTCTAGTCGTTATTACCGATGAAAAACATTGTGACCCCCCGGGGGATCGAACCCGGACCCTTGAGATCGAAGAATAAAATCATAATTACATAACGGGCATGCTTAATCTTCTACAAAACCCTAAAAAGTACTTGGACGCAAGTACTTCCCTTTGATTTTTTTTTAATAAAGTTATTATTCCTGGCTTGCTTCACTCGCCTGTCTTGACAGTATTTGTTGCATAAAAAGGCGAACGTAGCGAGCCTGCAATAACATTATTCATAATACAACAATCAACAATTCATTCATTCATTCGTTCAATACTGGATAAACAGGCGAGCGGAGCGAGCTTGTAATAACTCTTGTCATGCTGACTAAACATTTTTATTTGTTCGCTATATTGTCCGCCATCTTGGAAATAACAATAAGTATGACATTTTAATAGTTTCATTTTTTTTCTTCTCTTAAAGGCCTTTGAAACGGTGTAAAACACGTTATGCTGACTAAAACTTTTTTTTTAGGCCGCCATCTTGAAAATATTTGGTGTGGAATTTTATCAGTTACATATTCTTTTTGTACTCGTCAAGACCTTTTAATTGATATATAAATAGGTCATGCTGACTTATAACTTTGTTTAGTTCGTCCATCATTTTAGCCGCCATCTTGAAAATATTTGGTGTGGAACTTACGGTAATTTATTTTGATCAGCGAATTTGGGTCAAAATTAATTTTTTGTCTTCTGGTATGATTAGTATGAACAATGAACATAATCGCCAAATTTCATCAAAATAGGCTCCGAGCATCTGCACAGACAACAGACAGACATTTTTTAATACCACTTTTTTAGACTCTAGGAGGAGTTAAAAAATGGAAAGTACAAAGTTTAGACAGATGCGGAAGATTTACCTAAGAAAGTTAGTCCATAAGAATGCTTGGAACTATTTCTATAAAACCATGCTTAATATTTTAGGTTTTACATAAAGCTGGTTCTATTCAACTTTGTTTTATTATTCGGCTTGGCTTGTCCGGCCATAATATTTAAATTTCTTCTCACGGTTTACTGTTTGAGATGTAGTTAGGTAAAAGTAAAGATTATCGATGGTTTTCAGATGGAGAAAAGTTGGCTTTCCTTACTAAAGTCAAGTACAAGTACGAGTACAACGTAGAGGTCAATACTATATTTGACGGCTCGGGCAACAAGACATCTAAAATGACCATCAGCTCCCATTTTTTTATCTACTTTAAATCACCCTGCGAAGCAATTTTACAGGTAACAACTAACTCTAATTCAATATTGCTGGGATTTAGCAGTCGGTTCTAACATTTATAGGCATGAAGAGAATAAAATTAAAATAATTAAAGCAAGTAAAGCTGCTAGAGGTCGACCAAGAAGTCATGGAAATGAGAGGAGTGCGCTAGTGTCGTCATGTACAGTCAGTTTTTGATATAATAGACCACGGTCAAAAAACACAGTGTTGTTCTTCTGTTATTAATAATTTTATTTTTGATAACTTCTATATTTTTAAAATATTTTTTGCAACAGGCAACACTGTACCTGATAAGAAATCACTAATAATATACGATAATATTTGTATATTATTATTTATTGATTATTCATAATAATATTCTTTAAATCTAAATCGATATTCTTTTTCCTTAATCTATTTTTTTTCTTCCTCTTTATTTCTGAGTTTGATTTGGATTTAGAACAGTTGTGACTATAATTCGTACTGTATAAAAACAAACAAAACAGGAAACCTAACATATTGGAAACCTTCCTGTTCTTATTCGTGAGATTTGACATAACTGGGCATGTCATACAAGCTAGGAATGGTTATTGTCTTAGCACCCGACTGTACTGACTTCGGCACTACTCGGAAGTTCCGATTTTAAACGAAGTTAAGCTTTCCGTTTCTCCCGTGTTCATGACTTCTTGGTCGACCTCTAGCATTTTTACTTTTCCTTACCCATGGTAGGAAAAATCATGTTTTCACCCAAAAAAAGTTTTCTCGAGATTTCAACTGAATTCTCCGTTTTGGGTGTTTTTAAGACCTCCTGAGTGGTTTTTAGCATGCCGTCAGTATGTGTGTTAACATCGTAGCGCCCGGGGTGTTTAACCTATAGAGAATTGAAACTTGGCAGAAAAATTAGTCCTTACTTCTAGTTGTTGTGCTGCCCGGAAAAATCAACATTTTCCGCCATGTTTGCTGAGTTAGCAAAAATGTTAAAAACATCGAAAAGTTGTAATTTTGATATTGGCTGCCATTTTGAAGTTATTGATTTTTGAATTTTGAAACTTTCACGGTTAATAATACCAAAAGTATAAATAAGTTTTTGACATAATATAGCATATCGTTGGAACTGGTACAGAATATTAAAAAACTGAGGAAATTCCATTAAATTAGTTTAGAAGTTATAAGCAAACATAATTATTAATTAGTGCGATACTTTTGTCAAACGTCAAAAATTTTTTACATCTGTTAAAATACCACCAAAATTCAAATAATCAAATAAATTTAGTAATTTATTTATTTAGTAAAAATAACAAAAAAACATACATAAATTACTAGTACATAATATTACTAGTGGATATATTTCTTTAAATGAAATATAATGTGCACATTTTCTTTTGAAAAATTATACTTACGTAATAAAAAAATCAGTTAGTTCAAAACGGTCACCCATCCAAGTACTGATCACGCCCAATGCTGCTTCCTCCTGCTGCGAAACAGCAGGAGAGGCCACTTTAGTGGCCTACGAAGTGAGGAAGAGTTCGGAGGTACCCCGTACCCGATTTTTTATATTGCAGTTGTTTTTAGTTGATGCATTAGTGCAACTTATTAGACAGGTTATAACTATTTAAAAATGTTATAAATTAATAGTAAGAACACGGACTTGATTAAATGTTGTAAACAGGGGCGTAGCTATCGGGCCGCAGCGCCCGCGGTGGCGGGCGGGCGCTGGCTTGAGGGGGGCGCGAAATTGGAGAAGAAAAATATAGGTAGTAATTGAAAAAGAGAGAAAGTGAAAAAATAATGTTATGAAATAAATAAATAATAATAATATTAATAAAATAAATAAATAATAATAATTAAAGGGTATTAAAAAAAAAAAAAATCATAAAATATATTGTTAATAAAAGTAAATTAAAAAAAAAAAAAATCGGTTCGAGACAACTCAGACAAACTTTCTCATATACGAGTTTATAATTATTTAGCCCAGTGTTTTCCATTTATTAGTTTTCGTATGTACATTTAATTATTATTGAACATTTTATCAAAATTTATCATAAAAAATAACATCTCCTGGGCGGGCAATCGAACCCGGGCTCTCTCCGTCCGCGTTTTTAGCTTTTTTCTCAGGAACTAGATTTTTACCGGGAAAACGGCTTATATCGTTAGATTCGTATTTTAATGGGCTACATTTTAGATTTTTTTAAATCAAAATCGTAGGATCCGTTTTCGATAAATAATTTTTTTCACGTTTTTTCAGAGTTTTTGGGGGGTAGGGCCCCCAAATTTGGAGCTAAAATTCATTTCTCGATTTCGCCCTGGGGTATGATTTTTCTGAACATGTTTGCCAAATTTCGTGAAACTCGGCCCTGTAGTTTCGGCTCCAGGCGCCTGCACAGACGTCAGACAGACATTTTTTAAAAACCACTTTTTTGGACTCAGAGGACCTCAAAACGTGTAAATCCATCAAATCTCAAAATCGAATTTTCGCGCCATCACAATACTTTCTCTTTATATGAGAAAGTAAAAATCGTTCTAAAAAACACTTCAAATGCCAAATGGCAAATGCGTCAGATGCAATAAAAAACTTTAAAGGAACTTGATTCAACATATTTGAACATAAATTGAATCTTTAAAATACGTATATCTGAAATTTTCGCATTTTTCCCATACAAGGGTAGTTTTCACCCCCAAATAGCAAAAAGCACACATCGAGACAATATAACTTGTCGTTGGGGGTCACTAAGTGGGGGCTCAGATGAGCTTGTATGCAAATTTTCTGGACAATCCATTCAATCCAAAAAAAATTGGAGCTTTTATCTTATTTTCTCCTTCATTGACTGGAATAATTTACATTATTCAGTAAAGGGCGCTTATTAAGTAAGGGGCGCATTTTTTATCTTGCGGGCGGGCGCTATCAGAGCTAGCTACGCCACTGGTTGTAAATATCTAAATTTAGATTCTTGATTAAATTTTTTTGTATATATTATTTTTTTATCTCTTTGTCTACATGTCAGAGGAGTAAAGTGTTGTAAAAATAGTAAAAGAGAATTTACTTTTAAGTTTGTGATGCAAAAAAATTGAATATAATTCTTAAAAATCTCTACTTCTGCGTAAACTAAGTTTCATTGATTCTTATTTACGCTCCCATGAAGCCATCTAAAGGGAGGTTAAGTGATATCCATAAGTTCTTGAGTAAAGGGCGTAGAAATTAAAAAATATTCGGTATGTCATTTCTAAGTTTCGACGACTACGCCGGTATTTTTTTTTTTTTTTTTTATTTTTTTTATCTTATTGTTAGATTTGTAACGAGTGATTTCTTTGTTAAGGAATTTAGTACGTTTGCTCGATTTACTTGAAAAATATTTAATTTTGGAAAATCCAGGTTAAAAACATTCGATTTTCAAGTATTTACGATCTGTTGCTTTTAACGATTTTTCAATCATTTGTTTTATAGATTTTAGATGCTGATCTAGTCGGTGACGAGAATGATGAACTTGCCAAAAAATACCGGCAGCTATTTAATAGTGAGATGACTAAAAACTATTTGAGGTAAAAAGAGTGTTAATAATTTAATATTACTTATACCTTAAGGTGAACTTGATTAATTTATTAAATAGGTTTTTATGATTCAGGTTTTCGTTCGAAGACGGTAGGATCAGTCAGATATGTCCGATGGATAATGAACACGTTTGGGTTTTCAACTTCAAAAAGGGAATTCTTTCATCCCTGCAAAACAACATGAAAAGATTGGACGTGGACCATCGCGTCTACGAAGTAAGTCACATCGGTTTTTAAAGTCTGCAGTGAGTTAGAGGTGTAGAGATAGCGGTAGTTTGTCCCGCAAAGCGTTTGTAAAAAAGCTGAATTAAGCTTGTAAATGAATATAGTTATTACTTGTTTTAAAATTTGATTTATGTAAAGGCAGTTAAATCAATAAGGATAATATATTTCTTTGATATGTATAATATATTCGTGATATCACCGGTGACTGTACTACTGTTTGGATATATTTCTTTGTTACAGCGTGATATTAACGGTGACTGTACTACTGTTTGGATATATTTGTTTGTTACAGCGTGATATAAACGGGGACTGTACTACTGTTTACACTTTCAGACAACAGAACGGAACTACTTTGGTCGTTTCTAAGAAGAAACTCATACCTTCGTGTGCCAATAGGCATACATTCTACTCCATCATACCTCTCTCCAATTACGTATTTCAACACGTATGTAACTATTTTATTACATTGCGTGTATTCCTACTGTTACAAATTGTCTATATCGTCACTTAATGGTTTTGCCATATGGTTAGTGGAAAAAATTAATCAGTTGGTTTGCTATTTTCAGAAATATCACAAGTGGACGCCGATGAATTCTTCAGTCGGTTGCCACCAGGAGATAGACCACGGCATCTTGACTCGAGTTGTTTGCAACGAAGAGCACACCTACCAGCCTTTTCACAACCAACCTGACGGAGTTAAATCTACTGCTAGGAACGAGCTGATTCTCATTTCTGAGGACAGGTCCCTCTTTAGTGATCCTGGCCCCTACATAAAACTAGGTGAATCTTGCACTCTCCTTAAAACACAAATGAGGAACCAACTCCACCCTCTATGATAGTAATAATGTTTAAATCAGATCCTCATTAGAATACGATGTGGAGGTTAGGCTATAATCTCTAATTACTAATTGATTATGGTAAAAGAAGAAGTTTTTATACTTTCTAGGGGCTGAGGTTTTGAATCTCCTCTATAACCCCAACTCATGTCTCCTCCTCATTCTAAGTTAACATTGAAAAAAATCACTTATTAAGGGACTTGGTTCCAATTATATATAAGGTCACCATATGTATCCATGTACCACATGTATCACCTAAGATGTTAATGTCGTAAAAGGAAGCTAAATTCCAAATTTCAAGTCTTTTTGGTGCAATTCTGCATATCGATTTTTAAGAGCAACCTACCTACACAATTCTATGGTCATAGGACAAGTGGTTCCAGAGAAATCGTGTTGATTCAGACAGTCAGTCAATGGTATTTAAATTTTATTTGTATAATCTAGTGGACAAATTAACGCACCACCAAAATTATGTTTAAATAGTGAGGTAAATGTAACTCTATGGGAGTTTTGTAAACTAAATTTATTTCAGTCATTGGTTTACTTAAATCTCGTAGATGATTTTTTGACTTAGTTTTTATTCTTTTTACCTCTACTATTTCATTTGTTATGCAGAAATTTGAACTATGAGGGTCGGGTGTCGGGACTCTCTTCTTGTTACAACATCTCTCATCTTGGTTCTCTGGTCTTTCTTCGTCTTTACCCATATTATTTTTTTCATTTTTTTTGTATACTCTAAAGATTTCAGATGATGCTTTCTCACCAGAAATCATAAGATACGAGAATCCTCATTGCTCAGCTACGCATAATCTGACATTTGGGGACTGGGAGGATGTTTTCTTCACTGAAAAATAGGCCTCTGATAGACCAAATATAATTTGTTAACCCCCTAATCATTGATTCCGTTTACTGGAGAAACCTTTTTAAATGTTAATTTTCTAGAAATAGCATTTTCCTTCCACCTATGTCCCTATCCCCCATGCCTCGGTGTCTCATCACATTTCTGGGTTAAATTAGAAATATGTATACCCCAAAGAGATGCCTGGTTCAGTCTGGACCCAATTCTCATTCTTTTTATGATTTGACTCTATTCCCCTCCATATGAAACAAATAAGATCAGATGGGGTCCCTAGTGCCACTGCTTCTGACATTAAAAACTTAATCCATCTATGCTATAGTATATTAATTCCACACATGTGTAAACGTCAACGTTCATGTTCAACTTATTCCAATATGTCTAATGAGGATTACTTTTAGGGCTCGTCAAACACAGAGACGACTTGCTTTTCGATCATCGGAGACCAAAAAGGGCGACACACGATGACATCTACGATTGCAAAGTGTTACTTAGAAGACTCTGCGTTTTAAGTACGGTAAGATTTCTGCGATTTATCTTTTTTAACTCTTATAAATTAGCATGAGCTGAGCTGTTAAAGGCTAGTAGTACTGATTCTATTACAATGGTTTAATCAAATTGCAGGATGAATTTCAAGCGGAATTTCCCGAAGTTTTCAACCAGTTTATACACGTGGCAAGAGACCTCTCGACTCCAGCTCTAAGTCAACTCTTTAAAGATTCTAACAGCACCTGCCAGACGGCGAGGTGAATATCCTACTTTATGAAATTACTTACTTTATGATGATCATAAAAATACCTAAATAAACTAATATACAGGATTTTCTTTTATAAATTATTTTTCATTCATATTAGAATCTCTACCTGTTGGAGAAAGGTAAATTTAATTTAAATATCATAATATTTACTCATTTGTGGAGAGTTATCCCAATCTACAAAGTCCCCTACACATTATTTTATGTCTAACACAACTTGCGAATAACACATAATTAGCAAAACAATACAAAAGCTCCAGTATAATACACATTGCGTCATCTAGAAACCATAATACTTTTCTAGGTATTAAGATCCAACCGTAACTTCCTTGCATGGCAATCCGTTCCTATCATCAAATGTTGATTGAGTCAAGATGATCGAAAGAAATCGATTTTACATGTCTACGGTTTAGATGGATAGAAGAAATATTTTTATATTTTCATTTTAGGAAACATATGAAAGATGCCCTTCCCTTTATCAGAAGCAGAGCGTCTACGTATCTGATGACGCAGGTGCTGTTAAACAGGGAAATATCAGAGGGAAAAATTTTGGATTGGTTAACTATCATGGCATTTTTCCCAAGGTAATTAAATATATATTTAACTATATATATTTTAAACTAGTTTAAATATATATTTTTAACTAGTTTTTAAAAAAAAAAAAAAATTGTTAAAGTATTTATTTATTAGTTCATCTATTTCTTTACACTCGTTTATCGGTTTTCCTTCCTTTCTATTGTTTAATTTATCAAGCATAGGTTGCTATGTACAAGTATGGTATAATGCTCACCTTTAATGTTCTTTCTTATGCCTAGCTAGTGTGATATGTACAGATTCTTTCTTATATTTCGTTTGTTATTTTTACCTCTATTGTGTTTGGCGGTGGTGCGTGGGCGTCCTTGCGCGTGAGAGTCGAGGAAGTTGTGACCCGGAGTCGTGAGCGAATTGTAAGTTAATGATATGCTTTGTCTGATGGCTGTGTGCCGATGAAGTGTAATTGGCAAAAAATAAAAATATTTTACTTCAATCTTTTTTTTCTATCCCAATATTTCAATCTTTTTTTCACCAATATTTTGCCCCCTATGGGGGGGGGGGGGGGGGGGGGGAGGTATAAAAATGGTAGATTTAAGCGCCTGGGGGCAAAATGGTGGTTGCCTCTAGTACGCGAGTGGATGATTACACACTTCCCTTTACATGATACAGATCCCCCAAGTTCCATTACTTTATTTCAAACCGTTTAGATTTTATAACGATCTAAGTGTTATTTTTTTACTATTTCGGAAGGGTTATTTTGCTATCTTTGCCCCCCTGTTGGGGGCAAAATATTGGAGATACAAAAAATAGTTTGAAGTAAAAGTTTATTTTTTTTCACCGTAGAATCCAAATATGCTATCAAAAATATACACTCCAATTTGAAATTTTGAAGTTGGGTGGCTTGGGGGCAAAGTGGGTGGTTGCCCCTAGTGGGTGATTGCATGAAAACAAACTTCCCTTTGCATGGTAGAGATCCCCCAAGTTTCATTAATTTATCTCAAAGCGTTCAAAAGTTAAGAGGGGGGGGGGGGAGAGACTTTTGGACCACCCTGTATTGAAGGACAGTCAGGACGAAATATTGTAAGTCAAGTTATTCTTTATGTTTTAAATCAATTATTTCCATTGAGTCGGGCCAAATCTTTGACTGAGTGCAATTTGGGCGAAGGCCTCAATTTTACAATCAATTGGCTAACCATTCATTTCTTCGAATAGTAACTTCGTTAATATCACAACTCGAAATTTTACCGTGGCATCGTGTTACACTAGGTACAAAGAGCAAGAAGCAGAATGAGACGGTTTGTAGGGTGCTTTGTGTTTTCAGGCGTGGTAGTACTTATGAAAAGTGATTGAACCGAGGGAGGGAGACGACAGAACACATGAACACTTACACTTCTATAATCATCTCTTTTGTTACATTTAATTCACGAGAGTTAATTATCAGAATAAAGTCCTAATTTCACCCAACAAGAGAAGGTAAATAATAATATTAATATTACTTATAACATTACTTCGGCCATGTCACCCACTTATTTGATTTCTGCTTTGTTTTGCAGTCCGGACAAAGAAACGATAGACTCTGTATCAAGCTTACTCAAGCAAAAACATGTGGACGACCAAGCTCTTCTCTCCGTTTCATCTATGGTTCATTCCTTTTGTGAAAACCGGCCCCAGTGCGAATCTCATCCCTCTGTTCAAGAGATAGTTTCAATTTTGGAACTTCGCTTCAACAATACCATGGTCCAAGTCGACGAAACACAGGTACTCCTAACTTATGCCCGTTTCTGCTTTAATCGGCTTTTTATAGGACTAAAACCTTTTTAGGGTTTTGTAGATTCTTCTCAAAACCCTTATGCCGAGGGTGATGTGTCCGTCTGTCCGTCGCTCTTTGGTTCATAGGGCCCGAACCGTTTAAGCTAAAGAGCTGAAATTTGAAATACTGGTGTAACTTTTTGACCCAACCACAGGAAAAATATACAGAAGTTCAAAATTAAATATGCGCATGCGCAATTCGCAAAAATGTTGTAAACTCAAAAATTTATATTTTTTTTAATTTTCGAGTGGGGTATCAAATGAAAGCTGCTGCAGAGTAGGACGCAAATATATATATGCTTTTGTAAATTTTGCATTCCTTATTGGGTAAAAAAATCAAAATATACCCCAAAAAAATTCCCCCCCCCAACCACTATACTTCGGCTGGTCCTAAAATTTCGAAATAATTCATGCTAATGCCTTATTGTAAGGCGATGAAAATTCCGGGAGTTCATCCCAAATTTTAAAAAATTGCCAATTTTGGGCGCGAAAATTTGAAGTGCGCCAAATATTTTATTTTTTTAAAATTTTGAGTTGGGTATCAAATGAAAGCTGCTGAAGAGTAGGACGCAAATATATATATACATTTTCAAATTTTGCATTCCTTATTGGGTAAAAAAATCAAAATATACCCAAAAAAAATTCCCCCCTCCCAACCACTATACTTCGGCTGGTCCTAAAATTTCGAAATAATTCATGCTAATGCCTTATTGTGGGGCGATGAAAATTCCGGGAGTTCATCCAAAATTTTAAAAAATTGCCAATTTTGGGCGCGAAAATTTGAAGAGCGCCAAAAATTTTATTTTTTTAAAATTTTGAGTTGGGTATCATATGAAAGCTGGTGAAGAGTAGGATTCAAATATATATTTGCTTTTTAAAATTTTTCATTCTTTATTACTTTTATAAGTCAAAATATACCCCACAAATTTCCCCCCTCCCCAACCACTATATAACGGGTGGTCCTAAAATTTCGAAATAATTCATGGTTATACCTTATGGTAAAGCGATGGAAATGGTTTGAAAAAATGAATTTTTCTAGTCGTTATTACCGATGAAAAACATTGTGACCCCTCGGGGGATCGAACCCGGACCCTTGAGAGCGAAAAATAAAATCACAATTACATAACGGGCATGCTTAATCTTCTACAAAACCCTAAAAAGTACTTGGACGCAAGTACTTCCCTGTGATTTTTTTAAAATGTGTTTTTCTTTGAAAATAAATAAGTTTTCTACGGACTGAATGTTTTTTGTGTGTGTTGATTTACTATGTTTTAGTTATTTTGTTATTTTGGGGATCTGTTCAAATAGGCGACGGAAAATTGAGAAAAATTAGACAAAGCAGGGATAACTTAAAATAATACTTCAGTTTCAATGTTCTCTACTAGAAAGCGCTATAAGCACAAGTTATTTTTTTTTTATTAATTTTGCATAGCCGGCTTTTCTATTAGCCTTGAGAGGGGCAAAGAACCAGATTTTTCAGATTTTGTAATTTTTTCTTTATTTGTACATTAACTCTACCTATATTCAAAGTTTCTAGGATTGCTAGAAGTGCCTTAGAATTATGATGAGTCTGTCAATATTTATATTAGTGTCAAAATAACAAAACATTAGGTTCATATATCTTATATGAACTAATGTGGGTAGAGGTATAAAACATTTATTTCTGGTTCAGTTTGTAATGAACTAACTTAATAGTATATTATGTTACTAGGCTGTGAAGTGAGTTTTTTCTTTACCGCGGCAATTACATTTACTGTCGAGCGAAGCGAGACAGTAAATATTGCCAAGGTAAAGAAAAAACACTTCACAGTCGCGTAGCATATGCTATTTTTTCTGAGGTAGCAGACAATGAAAAAACATTAAATATTAATCACTAATCAATATATAATAATAACAAATATTAGTACTTTAGTACATACTTAAGACTTAAAAAAAGAAACCTTAAAAAGAGGTTACACTATAAGAAAAGATAAATAAAACGCAATGACATCTAGCGGACTTTAATCGTACTAGAAGCATTTCTACAAAGACTGCAGCGGTACTAACGGAAGTTTTGACAACTACCCGCCGGAAAATAAAAATCTTTTAGTTCCTAGGACGTAAAAGATTTTTTCTTTACAGCTAGGAGTAATGAAAAGATTTTTTAAGTCCACGTAATGAAAAAATGGATTTTAGCTATGTTTTTTAGGCTCTAAAGTTACTATTTCACAGCCTACCACGGAAAAAATTAATTTTATCTACTCGCGGCAGCAAAATTAAACATTACTTAACTGTTTTTAGGCTGGAAAGTACTATTTCCCTGATTTGTCATTAAAACATTAAAAACAGGCAGGAAAGTAGTTAAAACAGTCAGGAAAATATTTCTCTGCCTAGGCAGAGAAAGTAACAGTGTTTACCACTGCGTGTCATAACCTCTTATTTTGGCAAGAACAGTTTATACTATTATCTCTATCTTATAACATTATGTATTATAGTTAAATAAGTAATATTTAATAATAAATAAACGTTTTAATAATAAAATAATTTGTCTATATTTGTTAATTCTGTTTAATAAGTTCAATGATTAGTAGATCTTTAATTAATAAAAAATAGTAGAGTCACTTATTAAACTGTAGCGTCATGTAAACATTGAACATCCATATTATTTTTATTATTGAAGTCTTTCTAGATTAAACTAGCTACTTTTCTTGATGTATCCTAGTTACTTCTTTTCTTTTAAGCAATAGAAGATATCTTTAACACTTTTATTAATTTTTTAGTAAAAATATAAATAAATATTTTATATTGCGTGCATTATTCATTCAGAAGTTATGTGTGCTATAAACGTGTGTTTTGTATTTTGTTGTAATAGATTGAGTTTGCTTTTCACTTATTGTTATTATTCCCAAGTTTCTTATTTGAACATTAATTTTAGTTAATACATATGTTATTATCTTTATTAATATGACTCATAGTTATTAACTATGTTATATTAATAAAGATAACATTTTAGCTAACATTTTTTAAGATAACATTTTTTTTTAAAGATAACAGATTTTAGCAGCTTAATTTTTCTTCCGCAAGTAGATAAAATATTGTATGCAACAAGGCAGCAAAGGAAACATTTCTGCCTCGTTTATTCATTGCCTGCCTCAGCTTCACCTCGGCAGTCAAATAGGTAAATTACCTGCCTCGGCAGTTAATTATCATAGCCTGTCCTCGCCTTCGGCTCGGAGGCTAATCTAATCACTCGTCAGTAAAATTCCATTTTGCTGCCTAGTTACATAAATAACTATTTCACACCTAAGTATCTTTAATAAGATAATAGAGGGGGGTCCAAAATGCCTTGAGTTCGTTCAGTAAAGGATGGTTCGGCTGTGCTCGTCTTGGCCGAGGCACTGCAGTACCCTCAGATAAAATAATTAAACTATATATATTTTTTGATAACGTGTAATTTTCAGAGAATACTAGGATTGAAAGGCGTGCAGAACGCGGGAGTATTGACACCAACAATGGCCCAAAGCCTCATCACCTGCATTAACGACCATCAAGAGACTGTTGAAATCAGGATACACTGCATAAATGCTCACAAGTAACATTTCAAATAGTATTTTATCCAATGGCTCTTTGCAGATAAATGTATAATTTTGGTTATTCGTAACTTTTTACATGAATTTTTATGTTCATGTTCCTTAATTCCAAGGATACAGTCTGAAATGCCAACATTTTTTTGTTTTGTACTCCAAGTCAAAGTTCCTGGAACAAAAATGAATAAATAAGTGTAAAATGTATAACAATTACATATTATGTATTTATAAATAATCTTTTGAGGTGTCACTATAATCTACAAGCAGAAAAATATGTAATTTTACAGCTTTTTTTTTTTTTTTTTTTTTTTCTTTAAATTTTATTAGAGTACTGCAACTACAATACATGCTAATTGTTTTAAGCAGTAATGGTCAAAGAATGTGTGACTTGAATTACACGATGTAAGAAACTATCCAGTGATAGCACTTACTGAATTATATAGGTTTTATTGATATAAAGAAAATAAACTAACTCGATTAAATTAATATACATATATCAGTTATCTAAGAGGTCGCGCGGCCACTGCCTCTTCAGACGTCTTGTAGGATTTTCAGGAATGGACCGGGAAAACAGACTGTGGACTAGTGGATTAGAATGGTCGGAAAGGGAATCGTGGAAGGATTTGTATCAGGATATGGCTAAATCTCGGACAAAGGGTACTTTGAGGTCGTTGTGAAGGATAAAATTGTATACATAGAAGGGAGCGTCAGCTATTTTTCTTAGGATTTTGGATTGGAGAGATTGGATTCGATAGGAATTGGAGGGCTTGGTGCAACCCCAGAGTTCTATACCATATGTCCATATAGGCTTAATTATTGTGTTATAAATAAGTACTTTGTTCTGCATGTTGAGTTTAGATGTGTTGTGTAAGAGTCTATGTAAGAGTTTGTATCGTGTATTGCATGTTTGGCGTATATGTTTAGTGTGGTGTGCCCATGTTAGACGACGATCTAAGTGTAGCCCCAGGTAGCGGATGGAATTGTAATGAGGAATAAGGATTTGGTTAAGGGTAACAGGTTCACACATACCGTGCCTTAGAGCGAAGGTCACGTGGGAGCTTTTTGTTTCATTTACTTTTATTCGCCATTTCTTAAACCAGGTTTCCAGGAGAAGAAGGTGCTGTTGGACATGATCGGAGGCTGTACGAGGAGACTTATTTGAGGATAGGATACATTTATCGTCGTTTTTAATTTTACAGCAATGACCAAAAACATCCAACGAACTTTTGGCTATAGACGCTTGATTTGAGAACTGTGCCACACAAATCAACATGTGGGTACCGGCAGTAGTTGCTAACCAATAAATCTTCACCAATTGGCACTTAAACAAAGGACCTTAATTGGATCCGTTTCCATATTGTAATAATATTTCGTATGCTAGTTCTAAACCGGCTGCAACGGAATGTTTTTAATGGGTCGAATTCGAATCCGTATTCTAGGGTTTGACACAAGTAATATTATGGCACATATGGTTCTTGGAGTGGGTTTTAGTGTATACATGATGCGTTGTGTGTATTCAGGAGGATGCCGTGTCAAGTCAACATAGAGCCTCTTATGAAAGTCTTCACCGACCAAAATACCAATCAAGAGATAAGGATAGCTGCTTACATGCAGATAATGAGATGTCCGTCTTACTACACGTTTAAAATTGTTAAACATCAGCTGGAAGTAGAAGAATTCAATCAAGGTAAGCAACGTTATATTTATTTTTATCCTAGGTCAGCAATATTTGTATTTTTTGCATCACAGTCGATCGTCTTAGTAAATACTAAAGTGAATAGGCCTCTTTACAATTCTACCCGTGCAGCTAGAGGTCGACCAAGAAGTCATGAACACGGGAGAAACGGAAAGCTTAACTTCGTTTAAAATCGGAACTTCCGAGTAGTGCCGAAGTCAGTACAGTCGGGTGCTAAGACAATAACCATTCCTAGTTTGTATGACATGCCCAGTTATGTCAAATCTCACGAATAACAACAGGAATGTTTCCAATCTGTTAGGTTTCCTGTTTTGTTTGTTTTTATACAGCACGAACTATAGTCACAACTGTTCTAAATCCAAATCAAACTCAGAAATAAAGAGGAAGAAAGAAATGGATTAAGGAAAAAGAATATCGATTTAGATTTAAAGAATATTATTATGAATAATCAATAAATAATAATATAAATATATTATCGTATATTATTAGTGATTTCTTATCAGGTAAAGTGTTGCCTGTTGCAAAAAATATAGAAGTTATCAAAAATAAAATTATTAATAACAGAAGAACAACACTGTGTTTTTTGACCGTGGTCTATTATATCAAAAACTGACTGTACATGACGACACTAGCGCACTCCTCTCGTTTCCATGACTTCTTGGTCGACCTCTAGTAGGTTTTAATTATGTAAATTCCCACAATCTTTTGTAAAAGCTTGACTCTATTAGTTGTTGTGCTTGTACAATCTCATATATCTAATTGAAATACTCAACAAAAATAAATAAAACCTGGTCAGTTGCTGTTTCGTCTTGTAATTGATCACCTATATACCTAAAAACAAATCATTAACCCTTTCATAAACATTGAATTGTTAAAAGCTAAGCTACCTTCACTAATCAACAAGGAATTTTCCATGTAGCAACCCTTTTTAATGCACATTGTTTTCAAGGTATCACCCGTTTCCTTATGTAAAGGCTCCACTGTAGGCTTATAACTTATAAATAAGTGGAAATGAAAATTGTTAAAATCAATTCATCCACGACCCTTCTCAGGAAAAAATGTTATAGAGTATATTATTATAATTTAATTGTAAATGGTAATTAAAATTGTAACGGGTAGCGTGAACAGTTGACGACACAGTTTGTTCACTTTTAATATTGTCTATATCTTGACTTGTACAAACATATGTGACGTATAATGTATTATACAAATACGCCAGAGCAAGGTTAAGGTAACGGGGAGCGAAGATAAGATAATAAAATGGCAAGGGGGGAAAAAAACAGGGCTGGTGGCGGTGAAGGACTGAACCTTACTAGGGCGCTAGGACGCTCCGAGGGCAAAACTGTTGACAAGGATAGAGATAGAATAGCTACGCACAGATTTATTTCACAGGGGTGCCGCTAAAATATTTATTGTAAGAAATAAAATAGCTAAATTAAATAGAATAACACTTATATTATGTAAATGACTTCCTATGCTATTTATTAAGATCTGTGGCTCGGCATTACGGAATTAACAGCCGTAATGAGAAAACAATTTCCACGCTTTCTTCATATAAAAATCTTGTTCTCTATATAAGAAATTTGAAATGATACATCATGAGACCTGGCTTTAAGCATAGTGTTTGACATAGTTGATGATGATATTTTTAATTATGCTTGTTAAAGCCTTAAGTAATTATCCAATCTGTCCTTGGCATCGATATCCGGCATTTATTTTTGTACACTAAAACTTTACTTTTTCTTCACCTCGGCGCCACTTTGTTATTAATTAACTAATAAACAATCACATTTTACTTAAATCCATTTATTGACTTGATCATTTTTATATTGAATACAATATTAGAAAGAAATATTACGAACGAAGGCTATTAGCTAAAGTAGAAAGTAACAACATAACCTGATTACATTGTCTTCTTGAATTTATTGAGAACCTTGTCATAGGTAAAGGCGGGAGATTTGAATATTTCAAATATTACAATTTAGTCGACGAGGAGTGTTTGATGAGGCCGCAAAACAGCCGATGTCGGCCAGAGAGAGGGCTAGGGCATAAACAAGTCATTCCAAGCTAATAGCTTGGAATGACTTAATAAGCAAGTGTACAATGGGGTACTTTGCAGAATGTCTCGCCCCTCTGGTTACTCTCAGTTATTAATTTTATTAAAAGTCAACACTCCAAATTACATTGTTAGGACAGAGGTTGACTTAAAATAAGTTCCTCATTAATTTTTGTTTTTTTTTTTACTAAAAGTATATGACCTTCTATTTTTTGTCTGGTTGTTTGTATGAGTAATAAATTTAATCCATCCATATTTGATCGAGGAAGCATATTTATTTGTCTGTCTAACTACTGTCGACATTCATGTAATACATGAATAGTAGTTGCCAAAGTACTTGAACTTCTTTCTGTTTAATTTCGGGAATCATAGGGACATTTAAAATAAAGAAATGGAAAACAAGTTAATTTTCCAACTAAAGATAATTTATCCGGAGATAGCGTGCAAAAAAGTGTCTGACTAACATCAAGCTAGAATTTTGTATACAAGTCAATCTTATAGCGCCTTTTAAGAATATGTGGTCGGCTAAGTTCGTCTGCGGGACATAGCTTGGCAGTGGGCGTTTGAAAAAAATAAACCGGTGGAGAGCGGCCATGTCTCACCAATTATGGTGGACAATGCGATTTTCATGATCCTGAGTACAGAATTAGTTAGTAGACCGAAAATCAAGTTGATGTTAGTTTGTCCCTAGACAGGTGACCACGTTGATTTTTAGTAATATTTGAATAACTAACCTATCAAGTGTGAAAATAACATCGACTTGAATTTTGGTCTACTAACTAATTCTGTACTAAGAATCATGAAAATCACATTGTCTACCATAATTGGTGAGACATGGCCGCTCTCCACCGGTTTGTTTTTTTCAAACTCCTATTGCCAAGCTATGTCCCGCAGACGAACTTAGCCCCACATATTCTTAAAAGGCGCTAAAAGATTGACTTGTATACAAAATTCTAGCTTGATGTTAGTCAAACATTTTTTTGCACGCTATCTCCTGGACTAATACTTTAAAGGATAACTCAAGGGCTTTGGTCATAGGTTTGATACATCTTATCTTTGGCTACTTCCTTTAAATATCAATAAATATTTTCAAAGGTTAATTAGAACAACACTTTAGAACAACAAGACTTACTGAACATACAGAAAACATTCAACTCCAGTTAATACCGATATAAACTACTTAAACACAGACAGAGTCACAATACAGTCGCTACACAACGAGTCCTTGCATAGATACAAACATCCGGACGTGACAGTATTAAAAATAGTTAACGGCGTCCTTGATACTGTATAAACTAAAGATATGTTTATATGCAACAGGAAGAGATTTCCAAATGTATTCTTTTGAGATATCTAATGTATCAGCCACTAAGAACAGAATTATTGCCACTGCTTCTCGTTGGAGACGAGTGGTCAGATGTTACCAATGCGGTTCTATAATAGCTGCTGAATGTTTAACTAAGCAAATAGCATCAAAAATACATAATATTTTGTGTTATAATAAATTTACTTAAGATCGAAGAGTTTTGCTAAACGAATAGGATCTCTTTTTCTACTTTAATAATGTGAAAAAAGAACAAAATAAAGAACTTATTGTTATTATATGTTTATATATAAAATGATTCCCATTGTAAAATGCTGTAAGGTTTACGTACAAATAAATTATTTCTTTATATGCAAATTGGCTGTAGAGTACCCTTGATTAACTTAACAGTGTTATTAAGATCGGCAACGTTTCGGCCTAGCCGGCCATTCTCAAGCCTAAAAATATTATTTGATTGTCAACTACAATATAACTTTGGAATAAGGAAAAACATATTATAAAGCTAAGACATTTTCCTTGCATTTTTTTTACACTAGAGTAAGTGAGGTCATTGAAATTAGTTAGTATATAACAATAGGAACTTTATAGTTCCATCGTATCCAACGTCATCTAGAAGAAGACCTTCGTCAACCGAAGAATTAATACGTTCACACATCGTTTTGAAAACGATCCGCTAGTTCAAAACGCTGTATGAACGGAGATCGACGCGACGGATCTTATCGGGTTAGATCCGCTCCACCAAAAATACGTGATCGGATCGGGGGATCGAATTCAAAACGCTCGTATGAACAGGTCGTGGAGGGGATCAAGATATCAAGGTTATTTTACTCTTTTTCACTTTTTAAGTTCTTTGTTTTCGTGAGCTTCCGTTTCTTTTTTTTAAACTGCAAAAACGTTTTTAAACAAAAGATAATACTATGTATAAAGAACCTGTAAAAACTTTTATCTACGATTGATACGAAATATAAACATTATATCTCTGTTTAGATGCGTAGAAAGTGATTATTTACGTACTTGTATTCATTGCGCATGCGCGTCTCATAGTTCTGAAGAATTCCTCTTCTTTACCACGCTAGTGCGGTAAAGAAGAGGAATTCTTCAGCTTAACGCACGATTAACGAGTTTGTTTACATTTAACAAAACTAATTTGCCGTTCTTTTATTAAAGTAACTGTTTATATCGAGTTTTTAGTGAAAAACAATGAGTGAATCAAGTGACTTTGACGAAAATGTGGAGAATAATACTCCTCCAGAAATAATTAATTCCGCACAAAATGCAACTAATGAATTAATGTCATCTTTATCAAAAGAGAAATACGAACTTACATACAGGAAGTTTATTATTTTTTGCTGTATTTATTATTAAAATCTAACAATCGTAGAAAACGTAAAAATTCGCGGACATATTAGTTAACAAGAAAGAAGGTTTTACTCGTGACGACACCGTTATGAAATATCGAAAACATTTCGATCACCTGTATTTTTTGTTGTATGAACGCGAATCGTTTTGAAAACGAATTGGATCCGAAACGCTTTCAAAACGATGTGTGAACGTAGTAAATATTATAAAAATAAAAATAAAAAACAATGAAAATTAACAACCATTGGTAACATTACTTTGAAAATCACAGCTATATCTTAAATGAGAGAACAGGTTGATAGACTCTCGGTCTCTTATCATTCATGTTATCATCTGGTATGTAAAATATTAAAAATTTGTTCTACAAAATCAACATAAATTATTATTTAGAGCGTGAAAAAATGGATTTAATTACAATACTATAAAATGTAATCTTATTTAATTAAAAAAATATAAGTTAAAAAAACTTTAAAAAAAATTAAAGATATTCTCAATCAGGAGGGCATTGATCGTTATCCGTGGCGGGAATTTTGCTTTGATCATGATATATTCCACTGTAAAATTTGTTAAGAGACCGGGAATCTTTCTTTATATACATGAATAATCTAATCTCAAAGATGGAACCAGTGATAGCAATTGTACCTATGAAGATATATTAGTATAGATAGTGGCTGCACAAATCATTGGTAATTTCTTATTTATTAAGAAGATTTATTGTTGCAGTCGGATCGTTTGTTTGGAGCCACTTGCAAAATATAGTGAAATCCTCGATGCCCAGCAGAATGGAATTCCAGGCCATGCTCCAAGACGAACAGCTCGACTACAAGTTCAAAAGAGATTTCAGAAAGTATTCCAGACATTATGAAAACTCATTCTTTCTTAACAGTATTGGAATAGGTGTGTTTTTATATTAATTACATGCATCACTTAAATTGACCTTAGAAATACCGTAAATTTGCTATAAGAAAAATTTACTGAGCAATATTTATTCATAATTTTAATTATTTTTAGGTAAGATAATATCACCGATCCAATTGTCAATCATAATTTTTAAATTAATAAAACACGATAGTAAATTAAATTTAACATTTAAGGCCGGTCGTCCACTGGAAGCGACTACCCGCGACTAAGCGACCAGGCGACTACAGGCGACTTGAATCAGGCGACTATGCGCGACAGGGGTCGTCCACTGTAAGCTACTTCACGCGACTGTCACTTCACATCTTTGTGCGCCATACCGAGATGTGTATATTGCTCGATCACCAAAATTTCGAATTTTAGGGAGACAATAACACCTTTAGAACGTCAGGCGTTAACTTCCTCAGCTACTTTTCCACACAGTTCCTGCAGAATATCACGCGGGAATGATACAAATTATTCCTCATACATAGTGAGGTTTTGTTATAAATTTGCGTGATAAATGTCTCTATATCCATAGTGAATACCGGGTGTCCCAGCCAATATGGAACAGCGAAATATCTCCGGAACCATGATTGATAAAAATATGCGGTTTTCAGGGTTTGATAATGGAAATGCGCGTCCAGAAGAAATGCAGAACATTTTCTGTGTTGAGCAAAAGTGTGTGCAGTTTACATAATAAAAAAAAAGTGAATAGGAAGCCATATTTTTCCAAATTATTCCATGCCATATTACGCTATACCGGAGATATTACGCTGTTCCATATTAGACACCCGGTAATTTTATTCCTCACAATAATAGAAATACATAATATTATTATACACTTTTATACATAATATGTAGTTATAATATTTTTATTTATTTATTTATTTTTTTTTTTTAAAAATATTATAACTACATATTATGTATAAAAGTGCATAACAATATGATGTATTATAAGTTAACGCTAGACGTTCTAAAGGTGTTATTGTCTATTGTCTCCCTAAAATTCGAAATTTTGGTGATCGAGCAATATACACATCTCGGTATGGCGCACAGAGATGTGAAGTGACAGTCGCGTGAAGTCGCTTACAGTGGACGACCCCTGTCGCGCATAGTCGCCTGATTCAAGTCGCCTGTAGTCGCCTGGTCGCTTAGTCACGCGTAGTAGCTTCCAGTGGACGACCGGCCTGATAATAGGATGAAGGAAGATGATAAAGAACACGACGTTTCAATAGTGTAGATATCTTATGAATGCGGCAACTCAATTTTAAAAGGCTAACAGTTAGAAGGCAGAAGAGCTAGCGTAGGTGTAGGTAATTCAAGCTCTTACAAGAAAGAGAGCATATATAGCTACTTACCTATTTTAATTAGTTATTAACACAATGGCTATTTCCACGTTATTTATTGTATTCATGTTCTTTTCAGGTGGTATTGTTGAGAATATTGTAATATTCTCGGAACAATCCTTTATCCCGAGGCAACTGACGACCAACTTAACAATATATCTCTTTGGTGAAGCAGTAAACATATGTGAGGTAAGGTATCTTCATTATATGACGTAAGGATTTTTTTCAGAAGTTCATTGTAATTTATTTTAAATGGAATTCAAACCTTAAGTGGGATACAAAGGGGGAATGAGGGACGGTGAGAAGAGGGACCCTCTACCTTTAATTCCAGACGTATGCAGTTTCATGAAAAAAGGCCAAAGTAAAAGTTGGTTATAGGGTTTCAAAAAATCGACTAAATGGTAACTTCGAGCCCTAGGAATGCAATTTAATATTTACAGGTTTTTTTTTTTTTAAGTCAGAATCCGATAATTAAGGTCAATCCTTATAAAAACAGAAGAAAAAAATCCCGAGTTATGAGCTTTTAAAGTAAGAATGATACTGGAGTTAGCCTGTCCCAAGGAAGGTTTAGGCCATTTCCTACCTAATGAAGAAATGGTCTGAAGATACCACAAGTTCCCAAAATAAAATGCTAGAATGTCCTCTTCGTCTTCAATCTATATTGTGAGATAAAGTCAACGTCAGATGTCAAAATACCGTGTTATTATTTATAGTTGTTGACATTTGTATTATTATTAACTGTATTATTTTTATAATTGTATATTAAATATTATATTTGGTCAGAACTTTATGAGGTACTCTTCGAATCCTGGAACGTAACAATATATTATGTGAAGTTAAAGTTTTATCTGTACATTGGTCAGAATTGGACATTTTTCGGATACATTTTTATTTAAAACATTACAAAAAACCGAACGTATGTATGTCAGTCTGTCTGGATGTTTGTTGCCACCGATCCGGCAAAACTAGCTGAATGAAATCGATTAATTTTTACAAAGTAGTGTGTGCCAACATATTGCGCATGTTGTAGGCTTGGTTTCATCGAAAATATTGAGTGAAACCGAAGTTATTAAATAAGACGAAAAAAGTTTTGATTTTTTGAAAGCACTATTTGACAATTTTCATAACAATCCTGGTTTTTGATTTTCCAATAAAAAAAAAAAATGTTTTCTATAGTTTGCTTTGTTTACGTATGCACGTAGAGTTGCTCTCACAAACAAGCTGGAAAATTTGTAGTGGATTAAGAGATTGTATAACGGGTCCTACAGTTAACGGGTATTAACTAATAATCCCCTCATACTAAAATGTCGTTATCACTGACCTGCGGCATTTCCTTGTCCTTGATATCGATAAATCTGATTTACTCAGCCGTATAAAAAGCACCTTTCAAATCACAATTAAAACACCAATTTTAAATTAATTAATAGCCTCTGTTCTTCTGAATAAAATTTTTTGAAAATTCGTAATAGTACATTACGCGTCGAGTGCGGAAAGTAGCATTTTCGCACGAGTTGTGTACCGTACTTTATCTACGATTATTAGATTTAAATAATAAATACAGAAAAAAATAAACTTCCAGTATACAAGTTCGTATTTCTCTTTTGATAAAGATAACATTAATTCATTAGTTGTATTTTGTGGCCGAATTATTTGGGGGGGGGGGGGGGGGGGGCGTATTATTCTCCTCATATTCGTCATAATCATTTAAATCACTCATTGATTTTCACAAAAAACTCGATATAAAAGTTACTTTTATTAAACAAACAGCAAATTAGTCTTGTAAAATGTAAACAAACTCGCTAATCGTGCGTAAAGCTGAAGAATTCCTCTTCTTTACCGCACTAGCGTGGTAAAGAAGAGGAGTTCTTCAGAACTATGAGACGCGCATGCGCAATGAATACAAGTACGTAAATAATCACTTTCTACGCATCTAAACAGAGATATAATGTTTATATTTCGTATCAATCGTAGATCAAAGTATTTATATGCTTACAGGGTTATATAAACTATATATATAATATAAACTAAATGTAATTTGATATATTATATGCATAAACTAATGTTATTTTCGTTACGATGATTTTAGTTGACTTTGAGGTTGGAGGGCCTGGACGAGCAGTTGGAAAAACAGTTTAAACGAATGAACCTTGGCGATGTGTTGCAGCAGTGGACCAACAAGGTGAATCCTTTTAAGCACGATGGCCCTTATAAGGGCCTCAATATGGCGCGCTACATTAGAGACCTGTCCCACACATTTAACGATCGCCTTAACTACACACACCCACCACCTCAGCAACTCAAGGTACTATATTCAATTT